>JAKSZT010053990.1:7448869-7480199 GCA_026826555.1 Tolypeutes matacus | reverse complement strand
CTCGGGGCTGGGGTCCGCGCTGGTTTCACCCCGCGGGAGCGGGCAGGCCCATCGAGTTCCGGAAGAAGGTGTGTCACCTGTAGAACTGCCCTTTACAGAGAGGGGCACGAAGGGGGCGGGGAGGTGGCCCAAGGGCACGTAGCGAGGCTGTGACAGGGCTGGAAGCCAGGGGACCCGCCGCCACCTCCCCCCCCCCCCCCCCGAGGTCCCCTCGGGCCCAGGCCCCCATCGACACCTGTTCTCAGTTCTGAGGGCGCCTGGGAGGGCAGAGGAGGGTACCCGGGAGTTGGTGACACGGCGGGGACAGATGTGCAGGATGTGCAGGGGCGGGAGCTGAAAGGGTGGGCATGAGGGTGAGCTGGAGTTTTTAAGTGAGTTTTCTGCGCTCGGCATTAACTCTGCTACATGCCAGCTGAGCAGCGGATGGGCTTCTGGGCTGGCCAAGCCAGCGGGTCCTAAAATGCCAGACCTCACTCAACAAGCAGGCACTGGGCTCCCGCAGCTGAGCTCAGGGTAGAGAGGCTGGAGGGGACAGAGGGGAAGAGGCCCCAGAGGGGCTCTGGACCAGTCAGGCCCAGTTCACACTCCAGGTCTGCTGCTTTCTTCCTGCTGCTTCCTAGAGCCAGGGAGCCCCTGGGCAGGTGTGGCCTCCCCAGGCCACTGGACAGGACAGGGATAATACCTGCCAACTACCTGCTACAAATGCAAGCAGTGCTCACAGTACTTGTGACAACTTTTAAGGCTAGTGGTCAGGCAGAATTTCTCAGCCCTCCTTGGGGTTATATTCCAGTGGGAGACACAAGACAAGTTAAAAAAAAAACACCATTATGGAAAAGTGGAGAGAATCGGGCTGCAACGGCAATGTCTCGGGGAAGAACTGACTTAGGGAGGTGGGGGAAGGTGTCTTCAAGGAGGGGCCATCTGAGCCCCATCAAGGAGCAGCTGCGCTGGAGGCAGTTCAGGCAGAGGAAAAATTCAGGGGTGAAGGCCTTGGGGCAGGGGCCAGCTTGGCTGCTGGACTTTTGAGTAGAAGCCATTGTAGGGACTGAAGCAACAAAAATCCTTGCTGAATCGTCCCCCTCGTACCCTACGCCCAGTCCCAGCAGCACATCCTGTCTGCTCCTCTCCTGCCTCTCTTACCACCACCCTGGGTCCTCACCTCTGGTCTCCTACTTCCGGCCTTAACCCTCTTCAGCCCAATCTCACAGCAGCCAGAGTGAGGCTGTTAAAACATAAATCATTGCGAATACTCTCGCTGACCTGATTCTGTGATAATCAGGGCAGGCTAAACATTCGCTGTATTAGAAACCATGCATGTGTCCCCAGACCTAGTTTTTCTCCCTAGGTCTGGTTTTTAGAATGCTGGTGATGAACTAAGCCTGATTTATTATATGAGCATCCTGTATGGGAAATGACTGTAACTTTGGGAATCTTTGGTCAACCTTAAGAGATATAGCAAGGGGATGGATGTGGCCCGGGTGTTTGGGCATCCGTCTGCCATATGGAGGGACCTGGGTTTGATCCCTGGGACCTCCCGGTAAAAATGAAAAAAAGAAAAATACAGAAGGCACGTGGGCCACCAGGCCCCGCGAGCCACACAAGATGATGACGTAACAGGAGAGTGACACAAGAGAGAGAGCCAAGACAAGACGCACCGAAAAACCAGAAACCAGGAACTAAGGTGGTGCAGATGATAGGACACCTCTCTCCCACATCAGAGGTTCCGAGGATGGAATCCCAGTGAAGACAGGAGAAGGATGAGAAGAGAGGACAGGAAACGGTCACAGAGTCGCCCAGCGAATGGACACAGAAACAGCAAAAATGGGGGGGGGTGTAAAAATTGGATAAAAGTAAATAAATAAATAAATCCTTAAAAAATGTATAGGGGAGGAAGATACGGACTATAGTTAGTAGTAATACTTTGACTATGGTCTTTCATGATTTGTTAACAAATGTTTCACAACAATGCAGGGTGTTTGTGGGGGGTGATGTGTGGGAGCCCTGTATGATGCGTATTTGTTTTGTAAGTTCACGATGTTTACCGAACACTTATAGTTTATGTATGTGTATGTCTGAATGATATATGTCAGTAAATTTAAAACAAAAAGAAACATAAATCAGATTGCATCCCTCCTCTGCTCAAGATCCTGCTACAACTCCCACCTGTTAGAATAGAAGCCAGGGATCATAAGGCACTGACAAGGCCTGATTTGGCAGCACCCTGTCCCTTTACCTCACCAATGTTGTAACTGGCTCCCCCCTTTCCTCCTGTACCACAGTGGCCTTCTCACTGGTCCTTGGACACACTAGGTACACTCCTGCCTCAGGGCCTTTGCACTTGCTCTTCCCCCCTGCCTGGAGCTCTTCTATCCCAGTTATTCACATGACTTGCTCTTCCCTGAGCCCTGCTCCACTGCTCAGCTTTGCTTTTCTCCTTTGCACTGGTGACCACCTGCATACTAAGTGTTTATTTACTGGGTCTCCTGTGCCTCCACCAGAATCTGGCACAGAGTAGGTGCTCAATAAATGTGTTGACTGAATGAATGAAGTGAAACGATCTGATTTATATTTATAAAAAAACCACTCTGGCTGCTGAGTCGGGGACAGGACTGTGGGGGACCAAGGGGCTGGTCAGCAGATGGGGATGATGTTAGCAGCCAGGAAAGATGGAGGCTTGGAGGCGGGGGGCAGGGGCGGATGGCTCAGAGGTGGCGAGAAGGAGCTGGGTGCAGGATAGAGGATGGTCCAAAGCTTAGGGCCGGGTTCTGGATCTGAGAAGGGACACAGAAAAGCCAAAGACCAGTTCACAAATGATTAGGAAGAAAACGGACCAAGAATGGAAACAAAGACAAGGAGAGTGGGATGCAAGATGCAAAGCTTGGCTCACAGAAAGGGAGACATCAGTAAATGCAGAAAAGCCAGGGCACGTTGGGCATGAAGGCTGCTGGGAGCAGCTGGGGGGGGTGCCTGGGGGTTTCCGGTTCCGACTCCTGGGACGTCAAGACCCAGAGCACATCAGAACAAGATCCCAGGGGCCCGACTCCAAGCCGAGCTCTGAAAAAAGTGGTTTGCAAAGAAAGAAGGTGCATCATTGTTTTATTCTGCAGAATTATGGCATCACAAGGGCAGTCATTTTCAGACCCGTGGGTCACGTAGTAAGCCACCAGAGAACGTGCTAAGCCCCCCTTCCCCAGAAGCCCGCCTGTCTCAGCTCATAACCCCACCCGCCTTTCCTTAGCCCTCGCACGTGGAAAGGTTTGCGCTCATTTCACTCCTCAGGTGCAGGTTCCATCCAGGTGAGGTCACGGGGCTGGGCACCTGCCCAGACTAATTGTTTCCAGGGACATCGATGAGGGTCCCTTTAGAGCCCATCAGAGGGTGACGTCCCAGCCTGTAACACCTGAGGAAAAGGCCCTTTTCCGTGTCCCTCCCAAGCGGATCACGCTGACTCTGAGGTTATTCTGGGCCCGAGGGCCCCTCCCGCCCGGCAGGCAGAGATTGGGGAGCCCCAAGGATAACCAGGGCTGGTGGACCACCAGAAGCCGGAGGCAACAAAGAAAGGTCCTCCCCAGAGCCTCGGGAGGGAGCAAGTCCCTGCCGACACCCTGACTTTGGACTTCTGGCCTCCAGAACTGGGAGAGAATGGATGTGTGGTTCCAAGCCGCCCAGTTTGTGGTTCTTTGTTACCAGCAGCCCCGGGAAGACAAGGCAGCACCTAGACTTCCGAGCGCCCCTCCACAGGTCAGGGATGAAGGCGTGCCCAGCCCACTGCTGCCCCATAGGGGCTCCAGCCTCAGCCGCCCTGCAAGTCCAGGTGGCTCCCCGCTCTCCTGGCCTCCAGCCTCGCTCAGCCCTGCTCCTTCCCTCCCAGAGAACAACCTTGTGGATGAGCTTGACCTTGAACTCCTCCACCCCTCACCCATCATCCCCTCTGTTCTTCAGCTTCTGGAGGACGGCAGTGGTGATGGCGGTTCCTTCCGTGAGCACTGACTGGGCACCTGCTATGCGCCTGTCACTCTCGTGGGAGCAGGGGACAGCAGACAGGACCAAGTCGCTGCCCTCCAGTCGGCGGCGGGCACAGACGCTACAGCGCCTACATCTGCGCCTTCCAGCGCGGCAGCCACTGGCCACACGTGCCGGTGAGCGCTTGAAATGTGGCTGCTGTGACCAAGGAACTGAATTTTCCATTTTAATTTTCATTTAAAAAATTGAAGCAGGGTAAACTATTTTTTTCCATTAAACACAGCTTTTAACATTTGACAATTTAGCATCTAAATTGAAATGTGCTCTAAGTGCAAAACACACACCCAATTTCAAAAGCTCAGAGCAGAGAAAACAGCGTAAAATATTCCACTAATTTTTATACTGATTACATGTTGACACGGTCATATTTGAAACATATTCTTAGTTATTTTCCTGTTTATTTTTGCTTTTTTAATGTGGCTACTAGAAAAGAAATGTATTTCTGTGGACAGCACCGGTCTAGAGAAGGGTTCTGCAGTCCAGGGCCTCTGGCCCAAATCTGGCCAGCCCCCTGCTTCTGGAAATAAAGCTTTTTGGGAACACAGCCACACTCGTTTGTTTGCGCATTCTCTCTGGCTGCTTTCACACTGCAAGGGCACAGTTAACTAGTTGAGACAGAGATGATGCTGCCTGTGAAGGCTAAAATATTTACTTAGACATATTTACTTTCATAGGAAGTTTGCTGGTCCCAGCTATAGAGGTTCAGATGGTGATACCTGTTCTAAAAAAAAATAAAGCAGGGTAAAGGGGGTCAAGGATGAAGGGAAGGGGCACTGCTGTATTTAGGAATCAGGGGACACCTCACTAGGAAGGCAATATTTGTGCAGAGACCCAGAGGAAGGAAGCAGCCAGCCTAGCAGCCAGTGGGAAAAGCCAGTGCAAAGGCCCTGAGGCAGGGAAGTGCCTGACCTGGGAGAGGGACAGCAAAGGGCCTAGGGGTTGGTCAGAGCAGAGAGTTCAGAGAGGAGTGGGGCCAGCTCTGCACGGCCTTGGAGGCACCCTCTGAATGAGAACCTCAGGAGAGAGAGGCAGGATGTGAAGCCAGCTGTGGGGCTCTTGCAATGGGCCATTGGAGATGACGGTGGCGTCTGCGATGCTGAGAAGGACCTGGATTTGGGGGCCCTCTGAGGGTGGAGAGGGCAAGGAGAGCAACGTCAAGGCTGAGCGAGGGAGGCGTCAAGGATGACGTGAACCTTAACGCCCTGAGTTCCAGGAAGGCCCAGGCTGCCTCCCCTGAGATGAGATGCGCTGGGTGCGTGGAAGGGGAGGGGCCGCAGGAGGAAAGCCCCCTGGGAGCTGCAGGGCATGGCACGTGGAAGCCCACCTTGAACTTGTCTAGTGGAAGCAAAGTGCGGGCAGGGTCTGGAGTTCAGGGGGGAGGGCAGGGCTGGGGGAGGAAACCTGGGAATCTTCAGTGTGTAACGGGTTAAGGCCTTGAGCTCAGAGTCGCAACTATGACTAAACAGGTTCAAGGGCTGAGCCTTGGGGCCCTCCAAAGTCAGAGGTCTGAGACGGGGGAGGAGGACCTGGGGGGAGTGGGGCCGACCTTGAGGGGTGGGGCCAGGTGTGCTGGCTGCTGCCGCCCAGGCAGGGGCTGAAGACAACCGTGGCAGGTGCTTTTTTTTTTTTCCCCATAATATATATATTTTTATTTTTTTAAAAGATACTTAGATTATTACATAAATGTTACACGAAAAATATAGGGATTCCCATATGCCCCACCTCCCACACCTCCCACACCCCCCCACATAAACAACATCCTTCATTAGTGTGGCACATTCATTGCAATTGATAAACGCATCCTGGGGCTTTCCCACTGAGCCTGGACCATAGTTCACACTGTAGGTTACACTCTCTCCACACAGCTCTGCAGGCCGTGGGAAGATATAAAATGGCCTATATCTGTCATTGCAATGTCATTCAGGACGATTCCCAAGTCCCAAAAAAGCCCCATATTACACCTGTTTTTCCCTCTCCCTGCCCCCAGAGCCTCCAGTGGCCACTGGCCCCACATCAATGTCGTAATTTCTTCCATTGCTAGAATCACAATAAGTCTATAGTAGAATACCAGTAAGTCCACTCTGGTCCATAGTTCAATCCCCAGTCCTGAGGATTCTGGGATGGTGATGTCCACTCCACCTCTAAGTGAGAGGGGGCTTTGATCCCATGCAGCCAATGGATGGGACTCCCTTGCTTGCAGTTGTTGGCTCTCTCGTTTCCTTGGTATGGTGGTTGTCCATCCTCACCTCCTTGTTAGTTGTCCTGGGTGAGACCAATGAACTGGAGAGTAGGTGTTGCAACTCCACTGAGGCTCAGGCCCCAGCTGGCACATGGACAGCCCAAAGACTCCAGTCTCTTGGACGTCCACCTACCAACTCCAGCACTAAGTGCAGGTTTATTTTTTTTTTTTTTTAAAGATTTTATTTATTTATTCATTTACCCCCCCCTTGCTGCTTGTGCTCGCTGGGTCAGCTAACCACACCGTGCGGGCGGGCCTGCCCCCACCAGGAGGTCCCGGGAACCGAACCCAGGGCCTCCCATATGGTAAACGGGAGCCCCACTGATTGAGCCACAGCCGCTTCCCTAAGTGTAGGTTTAAATAGAAGGGACAGATAAACCATGTGTAGGAAACCATAATGATTCCAACTCTCACTCTCAGGAGCACAAACTCCAAAGTAGGACCCACTGGCAAGGCACCAAACTCCAGAGCTATCGTGGCAGGTGCTTTGAAACGCGTGGCAGCGCACATGCCCGGCATTTACCCAGGGCCAGGCTGCGAGATACGCAGGACTACCCCAGGCAAAGGCAGAAAACAGGTCAGCCTTTCCCTGCACTGTCCCTTTAACCCCAGGCCAAGCCTGTCCCTGGACAGATGCCATGAGCTGTCCATCACCCACAGGGACGATGAAGTCCTTGGGTCATTCGTGTCCTAAGAACCTTCTCAGTTCAGGAACAGAAATGTCCAGCTCCGGTTTAATGATCAAACCTTCAAGTTTATTCTAAGTCACAGCTTTTCCCCTCCACCACCGGGGAGGGCCAGCCCTGTCTTCTGTCTGTCACCCACCCTGCTGCCCCCAACTCAGCCGCCTCTGCCTCCTGGAGGCTGCAGCTGGGCAGGGGGAGGGGAGAGGAGGCAGGAAAGGGCCAGCAGGGCTGGCAGCCCTGGGACCTTCTAGGGTCGGCAGATTCCAAACATCAGTACTTTCCCAAGTGAGCTCTTTGTGGCCACCTTGGGAATTTCTGATCCCTGGGAACGCACACCATTGCTTGGTCTTCCAGGAAGCCCAGCTCACCCCAGCGCAGCCACCAGTCCAGCTCACAGCCGTCCAGGCAGCTACAGCCACGGCCTTGGCCTTTGATCTGTCAGTCGTGGAGCTAACGCCAGACTCGCGTTGCCACACACGCCCACCCCCAACTCCAGGGAGAGATGTCCGTGTGGTTCCTGGGAGCCAGACTCGAGGTGGAGCTGTACCCCCAGACTTGCTCTCTCACTTCACCCACTCCTCTTTCATGCTCTCAAAGTGAGTGGTGGGCTCTCTAGGGTGACCAACTGTTATGGGTCCCCCAAAAGGACATGTCCAGGTGCCGTGAATGAGACCTTCTTTAGAACGAGGGTGGCGGCAGGTGTAATCAAGTTAAGATGAGGGCACATTGGATTGGGGAGTCCTTACAAGAAGGGAAGAATTGGACACAGACATGCGGGAGAAGGCCACGTGGAGACAGAGACAGGGACTGGAGCCAAGCTACGCCAAGGGTGGCCAGCAGCCACCAGAAGCCAGAAGAGCAAGGCGGGATTCTCCCCGACCTGCCGCCACCTTGCTTCGGGGCTTCTAGCCGCCAGAACTATGAGCTAATAAATTTCTAAGACTCGCAGGTTTTGGTCCTTTTGTTAAGGCACCCTAGCTGCCATACCAGTTGACCTGGAACTTAAGGGACACCCAGAACATGGAACTTTCTTTTTTTTTTTTTTTTTTTAAGATTTTATTTATTTATTTATGCCCCCTTGCTGCTTGTGCTCGCTGTGTCCATTTGCTGTGCGTTTTTCTGTGTCTGCTTGTCTCCCTTTGTTGGGTCATCTTGCTGTGTCAGCTCACCAGGGCCTCCCATATGGTAAACGGGAGCCCTATCGATTGAGCCACATCCGCTCCCCAAGAACCTGGGACTTTCAGTGCTAAATCTGGGAAAGTCCTGGGCAAACCAGCCTTGGACTGGAGAACCAACTTCACCTCTACAGGCCCCTCGGGCCCAGCATTTGTGGGGTCCGGGACAAGAGGACAAACGGAGGCGCATGGACCGGCTCTACCACTGAGCTCCTGTCCTGACACATACACCTTCTCACACCTGGAAGGCGGGCTCTGTTTGGAGCTCTCAGCTCCTTAGATGCCTGTGCCGGGGCTGGGGGCCAGGAGGAGACGGTCCCTGGGCCTCGCTGCTGAGGTCTGCCTGCAGCCGGTGGGCCTTGGGAAGGTGCTGCACAGCCTGGACACGGCGCAGGGAATTTGGAGTCTGGGCAGGGGGCAGTCTCTAGAATGGGCATTCGGGCTCCAGAGGGCACTTGGCCTTGGCCCTGTGGGGATGGGGAGGTTGGAGGGGGCCACGCAGGGCCTCCTGAAGCTCGGCGACCCGGTCAGGATGGCGCCTTTTATTTTGCTTTAGGCCTTCACCACTTGGGACAAGACTCAGCCCTGAGTCTTCCAACCCACCCCTCAGGAGAGAGGCTGCGATTCAGAACAGGGGTGTCACCTGCCCAAGGTCACATGGCTAGGAAGTGGCCAAGGGGGGCTCAAGTCCAGGCCTGACCGACCGCCTCCTCCCAGGCCAGTCCTCTCCCTCTCCCTCACACTGACTCGGCCCCAGGTCCTCGGGTTGGAAACTCAGCTCACCCCCCTTCTGGCTCCACCCCACCAGCTTGTAAACACAAGCCCATTTTACCCTTCTTAAAAACAAACAGCGACAGGCCAATGACAAGAGATCGCACCAATAAACAAAAACCCCCCAACAAGGAAAAGCCCAGGACCAGATGGCTTCACTGATGAAATTTACCAAACCAGGAAGAATTAACACCAATTCTACTCAAACTCCTCTAAAAAATTGAAGAGAAGGGAAAACTTCCTAACTGTTTCTATGAAGCCAGTATCCCTCCTATACCAAAGCCAGAAAGAGAAACCACAAGAAAAGAAAATTACAGACCAATATCCCTTCTGAATATACATGCAAAAACCCTTAACTAAACACCAGCAAATTGAATCCAACAGCACATTAAAAGAATTATATACCATAATCAAGTGGGATTTGTTCCAGGTATGCAAGGGAGGTTCAACATAAGAAAATCAATGTCATATAATACATTAATAGAATGAAGGTGAAAAAAAACACGTGATCTTCTCAATTGATACAAAAAAGGCATTTGACAAAATCCAGCACCTCTTCATGATAAAAACACTCAGAACACTAGAAATAGAAGGAACCATCCTCAATATGACAAAGGGCATAACTGAAAAATCCACAGCTAACGTTATACTCCATGGTGAAAGACTGAAAGCTTTCCCCCTAAGATCTGGAACAAAACAAGGATGCCCACTGTCACCATTGTCATTCAACATTGATCTGGGAGTTCTAGGCAGAGCAATTAGACCAGAAAGAAAGAAAGAAAAAGAATTGGCAAGGAAGAAGTAAACTTTCTCTATTTACAGATAACATGATCCTATATAGAGAAAATCCTGAAAAATCCACAACAAAGCTATTACAGCTAGTAAATGAATTCAGCAAAATGGTAGGGTGCAAGATCAACATCCAAAAATGGTGGGGCATAAGATCAACACCCAAAAATCATATGTTTCTATACACTAGTAAGGAACAATCTGAAAAAGAAGTCAAGGAAAAATTCCATTTCCAATAGCAACTAAAAGAATCAAATACCTAGGTATAAATTTATCCAAGGATATAAAGAACTTATACATGGAAAACTAAAAAGCACTGCTGAAATAAATGAAAGAAAACCTAAAGAAAATGGAAGGACATTCTGTGTTCAGAGATTGGAAAACTAAATATTGTTAAGATATCAATATTACCCAGAGCAATATACAGATTCAACATAATCCCAATCAAAATGCTGGGAAACAGAAAAGCCAATAAGTAAATTTATATGGAAGGGTAAAGGATCCTGAATAGCCAAAACCACCTTGAAAAAGAAAAACAAAGTAGGAAGATCACATTGCCAGATTTTAAAACTTATTACAAAATTACCGTAATCAGAACAGCATGGTGGGGAGCTGATGTGGCTCAAGTGGTTGAGCACCTGCTTCCCATATGGGAGGTCCCAGGTTTGGTTCCCGATGCCTCTCAAAAACAAACAAAAAAAAACAAGCAACAAGCAAACAAACAGAAAAATCAACTCAGGGGAACCGATGTAGCTCAGTGGTTGAGCGCTGGCTTCCCACATACAAAGTCCTGGGTTCAATCTCTGGCCCCGGTACCTCAAACAAAACAAACAAACAAACAAACAAAAAAAAAAACAGCATGGTACTGGCACAAGGACAGATATATAGACCAATGGAATCAAATTGAGACTTCAGAAATCAACCTTCACATCTATGGCCAGTTGATTTTTTTTGTAAGGAACTATCAGGGATTGAACCCAGGACCTCATACATGGGAAGCAGGGACTCAACCACTGAGCTATATCCGCTCCCCTGGTCAGTTGGTTTTTTGTTTCTAAGATTTGTTTTATTTATTTATCCCCTCTCGTTGTTTGCGCTCACCGTCTGCTCTCTGTGTCTGTTTGCTGTGTGCTCTCTGTGTCTGCGTGTCTTCTCTTTAGGAGGCACCAGGAACCGAACCCGGGACCTCCCATGTGGAAGCGAGGCGCTCAATCACCTGAGCCACCTCAGCTCACTGGTTTGTTGTGTCTCTCATTGTCTTTCCTCTTTGTGTCTCTTTTGTTGCATTATCTTATTGCATCAGCTTGCCGTGCCTGCCCGCTGCACCTGCTCAACCTTCTCCGAGAGGCACCGGGAACCGAACCTGGGACCTCCCATGTGGTAGGCAGAAGCCCAATCACTTGAGCCACATCAGCTTCCCTCAGTTGGTTTTTAACAAGGTTACCAAGTCAACTCAACGGGGAAAGAATAGTCTCTTCAACAAATGGTGCTGGGAAAACTGGATATTCATATGCAAAAGAATGAAGGTGGGCCCCTACCCCACACCACATACAGAAATTAACTCAAAATGGATCAATATAAGAGCCAAAACTATAAAAACTCCTCAAATAAAATAAGGAAACAACTTCAGGACCTTGTTAGCAATAGTTTCTTAGACTTTATAACAAAAATGCAAACAACAAAAGAAAAAATAGATAAATGGGGCTTCATAAAAATTTAAAATGTTTGTGCATCAAAAGACTTCACCATGAAAGTAAAAAGACAACCTACAGAATGGGAGAAAATATCTGGAAACCACATATCTGATAAGGCTTTAATTTCCAGAGTCTATACAGAAATCCTACAACTCCACAACACAAAGGTAAAAAACCCAGTTTTAAAATGGGCAAAAGACTTGAATAGACATTTCTCCAAAGAAGAAATACAAATGGCCAATAAGCACATGAAAAGATGCTCAACATCATCAACTGTTAGGGAAATGCAAATCAAAACCACAATGAGGTATCATTTCACACTCCCTAGAATGGCTACTATTAAAATAAAACAAAACAGGAAATTACAAGTGTTGGAGAGGATGTGGAGAAATAAGAACACTTATTCATTGTTAGTGGGAATGTAAAATGGTGCAGCCACTGTGGAAAACGGTTTGGCAGTTTCTCAGAAAGTTAAGTAAAGAGTTACCGTATGACCCAGCAATCCCACTTCTAGGTATATTCCCAAAAGAATTGCAAGCAGGGATGTGAGCAGGTATTTGCACACGATGTTCATAGCAGCATCATTCACAGCAGCCAAAAGAAGGAAGCAACCCAAGTGTCCATCAACTGATGAATGGATAAATAGTAAGTGGTATATGCACACAATGGAATATTATTCAGCCGTCAAAAGGAATGAAATTCTGATACATGCATCAACATGGATGAACCTTGAAGACATCATGTTGAGTGACATAAGCCAGACACAAAAGAATAAATATTGTATGATTTCACTTATATTAAATAGTTAGAATATGCAAATTCATAGAGACAGAAACTAGAAAATAGCCTATCAGGGGCTGGGGTGGGGGCAGAGAATGGGGAGATAATATTTAATTGGTACAGAGCTTCTGTTGGGGGTGAGGGAAGAATTTTGGTGATGGATGGTGGCGAAGGTACCCAACACTGTGAATGTAATTAACACCACTGAATTGGGTATTGGGAAGTAGGCAAAATGGGAATATTTAGGTTATATATATGATACCAGAACAAAAAATACAAAAAACCACAGGACTGTTCAACAGAAACAGTAAATCCTAATGTAAACTATGGACTCTATAGTATAATTATGATAATATTGGCTCATCAGTTGTATCAAAAGCAGCACACTGCTTCAAATGTTAGTAATAGAGAAAACTGGTGGGATACGGGAGCTCTGTGCTTTCTGCCTGATATTTCCGTGAACCTACAACTTCTCCATTAAACAACAAAATCTGTCCTCCGTCATTCTCCATTAGCCTCTGAGCTTCTCCAACCCATCGTCTACACTCGAGTGCTGCCTCTGTCCTCACCTCCTGCTCAGCCCTGACCAGCTCCAAAGGCCATTCCCTCTATACCTTGCTTATCCCTCCTGTGGCTTCCACCGCCTGATGTCTTGCTCCCTGCGTCCTTGGGCTGCCTTGGGCCTCCACTTCTGGGCCCCCCTGCTCAGGCACCGCCCTCCCATGTGCCCCACTTTTCTCCATCTCCACAGCTGGGTTCAACCTCCCTTCTCCAGGCTCTCCCCACTGTAGAGTGTTCCTCAGCATGGCCACAGTGAAAGCCCTAAGAACCCCATCTGGCATGCCCTCTGCACAAACCCTCTATAGCTCCCCAGTGCCTGTGTTTTGGCCTCTCCCACAGGCACCATGGCCTCCCCACCCCCACCCCAGGCCGGGCACACTTACTCTGGGTGGGCCGTGGTCCTCCGGACCCCTCGGCAGCCCCTCTGCTGGGGTTAGGGTCGCCTTTCACAGGCAGAGGCTGGTGAGGATGGTGTGCCGCCAGCTGCTACATGGTGCATCATGAGACAGAAACTCTCAGCAAATGGCCACTTTATTACTTACACAGCACAAAGGGTCCTGAAGAGCAGGGGAAGAGAGCCCTTTGCAGCTGGTCTCCCAGGGAAGCCAAACTGCTTGTGGATGGCGGTTCCCCAGGCACAACCTCACCTTCAGAGGGGAGAGACAAATCTGTGCTGCCAGGGGTGGGGCACTTACACCACCCAGGGGGAGGGGGCCCTGCCATTGAGAATTCCTGCTCTGATACGCATCTGGGACTGCTTGTTCCCAGGTCCCAGGTTCCAAGTCTCGTCGGGACTTTTCATTAGCGCTAACAGCTCCCCCAGGATGCGCCATGGAAACAGGCTGAACCTGCTGTGCACAGTAGAAAAGGAGGCGGGGGTTCCTGAAGGCTGCGAGAAGGCCGCTGAGCATGTGTTCGCACCTTCCCAACAGACGGGGTTACCGTGAGGAGTGGAGCAAGAATAAGTGCTCCGGAGACTTGCAGGACGGGTCCCTTCGGGCCTGGGAGACAGACAAGGTCTCGTGGAGACGTGCGTGGGCTTGGACGTGCCGCAATGGAGAGGACAGGCACTGCCCGTGGGAGGCAGGGCAGGTCACCCAGCCCAGATGCCCAGGTCTGGGGGGTCCCCCAAGGAGGACTCTGCCCAGATGGAATATTGTGCAGTTTCCTTGCAGGGGCATTCCTGGGGCCCAGCCATGGGTGGGTTTCACCCCACCCTTCCCGCAGGAAGCCACTCCATCCCAGTGGGCGGCTGGCAGCGGCTGACGGAGAGAAGTCACCGTAGATGCCCGAACTGGGGGGCTTTGCTTGGGGGTCTGGGATCTGTTCTAGCCCCATGAAGACCACCCTTCTCCCCCTGCCAGCAGCACAGGCCTGAGGTGGGCATGAACAGGGGCGAGTCTCTGAGGGCAGGCCTCCTGGGGACCTGGGGGTCAGCCTGGCACTGAGCCTAAAGGTGCAGATGCTGAGGCGTCGGGGCAGAGAGGATGGGGAAGCCCAGGGCTTCACGCCTCCTGATCCCACCAGGGGCCTTTGATGAGGGGCCTCAAGCAACAAACTTCACCGCAGGTTTGCACCAGGACCGGCTTTTCTCTATGCAAGGAAGGGACAAGTCCCAGGTCTTCTCTCTGTGCCAGAGGCTACAAGACGAGTCCTCTAGAGCCCCTTTTCTCATTAAATCCTCCTAACTGCCCTTCAAGGAAGGTCTTCTTTATGCCTCTTTTCCAGAGGGGACACTGGGTGACTTGACCGAGGACCCTCGGCGGGCAAGTGGCTGAGCGCCAGACCCGCGATCTTTCTCCTCCCCGAAGGCCCTGTGTTCTTTCTGCCCCGACGGGGCTGCGGTGGGCGCGGGTCTGGGGGGCCCCAGCATCTGCCAATAAAGGGGCGGCCCGGGCCCCGGCGCCTGCAGTAAGCCGCGCCGCCACCAGGGCGCAGCAGCATCTCGCTGGCCCCGCTCTTCTGGGCGCTGCGGGAATCCCTCCCGCGTGTGAGAAGCGTCTTCTGTCTCCGCAAATCGGGAATTCGAGGGGCCTGGAAAGATGGACGGCGCAGGGAGAGAGCACCCTCACACACCCGTGCAGGCAAGGTGAAAGGGAGGAACAAGGCGCCAGGACCAGGGGTATGTTCGAGTCCCTCCCGCACGTGCCCGCCGCATGACCTTGGGCGCGTCGTTGAACCCGCGCGGACCTGTTTTCTGATCCGTGCCAACGGGAATAACAGGAGCCGCCTGCCTTGGCTGTGTTGGGGACCAAGTGAAATTGCCAGGTAGGAAGTATGCGACGTTAGTGCCGGGGCTGGGCGGGCGCGCGCTGGACGGCCTCAGGGAGGCGCTGCTGCCTCCTGCCGCGGCGTGGCGGAGGGGCCTGGGCGCGCGAGCTGGGGCTTCGTGAACGTCGGGCTGAGTCCTCCCCGGGGTCTGATCCTGCTGCAAGTTCAGGCCCCGTGGGATGGACCTCGAGGCCCTGACCTGTCTGCTACCCCGTCACTCATCCCGCTGAGCTCCGCCTGCACCTGCCCTCGGCCTCAGCCTCAGCCTCTGAGCCCCGCACTGCTGTTCCCTCTGTCTCCAACGCCTTGTCCTGGCCCCCGGCCCCAAGCCCCAAGGCCTTCTCACTGCCAAAGGTCACCCCCCCCACTCTCCTCCCCGGCTCCCGCCCTCGGCTCGCCCCGGAGCGGCTCTGTTCCCGCGCGTCCCCTCCAGGCCCAGCCCGCGGACGCGTGGCTTTCCCGGGCAGGGCACGAGGGGGCGATCTGCAAACCCTTGGGGCACTCTCAGCTGGGAGGAGTCCGTGCCAGCCCCTGGGCGCTGAGCTGGGAGAGTCCTTTATTAGCCTCATTTTGCTGTAAGGAAACTGAGACTACGGGAGGCTACGCCCCTTGGCCCAGGGCCACATCCCGAGGGAGCTGCGGAGCTGGGGAGCTGCGGTGTTCGCAACCCCTGCTCTTCCCACCGCACAAACCCCTGGGGCGCCGCCTGGGCGTGGGTCCCCAAACCAGGGCGGGGCCTGCCGAGGGCCGCTGGCTGGCGGCCAGTGCTCCCCCGCCCTGCACCCCTGGGCGTGCTGGCTGCTGGATCTCCAGGATAAACGCTCCAGGCTGGTGCCACCTCCCCGGGGCGGGCAGGTGCAGGAAGGATTCTCCCCGCTGCTGCCACCCGTGGCCTGGGCTAGGGCTGAGGCAGAATCCGCAGAAAGTGCCCGCGGCTTGGGACACTGCTGCGTTAGTGAGGTTGGTGACAATGAGGCCGAAAGTCAAAGAGGGAGGAGCTCAGCTTAGGAAGCAGTGCTTACAGGTGTCATTAGGTTCACGGGATTTATTTTATGTTCTGATTATAACGTGAATGCGTGCTCATTGCAGAAGAGTTTGACGTGCTAGGAAAAGATCCAGAAGAAAATAAAATAATCTGTGACCTCACAGCTGAGATGTAGCTGTTGTTAACATTTTTATGTACTTCCTTCCAGTCTTTTTTTCCTAGGCACATACACAGAGATGATATTTTTAAAGTAAAATTGTCAGGGGCCTCTGTTTATGGCAAAATAATAGACTAAATATCCAGAGAACCCCTCTTTGGGACAGAACAAGTGAAAAAATATATACGTATCTTTTTTGAGGTACCGGGATCAGGGATTGAACCCAGGACCTCTTATGTGGGAAGCCGGCGCTCAACCACTGACCCACATCAGCTTCCTTGAGTTGTTTTTTTTTTTGTTTGTTTGCTTGTTGTTTTTCTTTTGTTTCTAGCAGGTACTGGGATCCAAACCTGGACCCTCCCATGTGGGAGGCGGGCGCTCAACTGCTGAGCCACAGCCACTGCCCTGAAAATATTTTTAATGCGTGGTGGACGTGGCAGGCGAGTAGGGAACTTCTGTAAGGGCCAGAAATAATAAAGCCGAATTCCGCTCTGCACAATTCACGAGACAAGTGGCGATCTGAACACTGACTTTACCAGGGAACTGGGCCCTGGTGGTACGAGGAGATTAGTAGTAAAAAGTCCCCGTTCAAATGTGAATGTCAGGGAAGCGGCTGTGGCTCAATCAGTAGGGCTCCCGTTTACCATATGGGAGGCCCCGGGTTCGGTTCCCGGAACCTCCTGGTGAAGGCAAGCCGGCCCACACGGCATGGTTAGCTGACCCAGCGAGCATAAGCAGCAAGGGGGGGATAAATGAATAAATAAATAAAATCTTTAAAAAAAAAAAAAATGTGAATGTCATGGCTGTGTCTCATTCAGGGCTCAGTCAGGAGACAGCGCCACACAGCTTCACTATCAGAGTTAATTACAGCAGGGATTGGAGTAAAGGGGGGTGAGCGTAAGAGGTAAAGAGGACTCAGAAACCGGAATAGCCGGCAGAAGGAGCAGCCCTTATCAGTGGGGCTGAGCAGGGCACCCAAGGAAGAGGATGTGCCAGCAGAAACCCAGACCTCAGAGGAAGGCACTGACACGCTCCCCGAGGAATCAGCCAAAGGGTGCCATCGACGCCGCAGGACCCTGCAGAGGGGAGCACACTGGAGACAGGGGTCCCTCCTCCTACATTGTCCCTCCCGTGCCCTCCAGCTCCATTGTCGCAGAGCAGGCAATGAAGGGGAATTTGGGGCTGAAAGGCAAAAAATTAATACCTGGCACAAGAGTGAGATGGCAGAACACCAAAAAGAAAGGGAGCTTAAAACTGGCCAGAGAAAATGACAATGCCAACAAAGAAATGCCACTTAGACAGACAATGCGTGGTGGAGAAAGAGCTTCAAAGTTCAAAAAAATACTCTTGAACTAGCATCTAAATCCAGAAAGACTCTTTCAAGAATGAAGGCTCGATATAATGAGCTGTCATTGCACACCTATCAGAATGGCCACTCTTAAAAAGACAGAGAACTACAAGTGTTGGAGAGGATGTGGAGAGACAGGAACACTTCTTCACTGTTGGTGGGAATGCAGGATGGTACAGCCACTGTGGAGGACTGTTTGGCAGTTCCTAAAGAAGTTGAATATAGACTTGCCGTGTGACCCTGCAATACCACTACTGAGTATATACCCAGAAGGACTGAGAGCAGTGACACCAACAGACATCTGCACACCGATGTTCATAGCCACATTATTCACCATAAAAAAGTTGGAAACACTCCAGGTGTCCATCAACAGACGAATGGATAAACAAACTGGTCTCTTCACACGATGGAATATTATGCAGCTGTAAGAAGAAATGAAGTCGTAAAGCATATGGCAACATGGATGAACCTAGAGGACATTATGTCGAGTGAAGCAAGCCAGACACAAAAGGACAAATACTGTATGAATGCATTACTATGAACCAAATATATTGTATAACATATTGTAAGATTCCATTTATATAAAATGTAAATATGAATCAATTCATAACAATGAAATTAGATTAGTGATTATATAGGGCTGGGGAAGGCATGCTAAGGTGTGTGGAGTTTTTATTTTTGGAGTAATGAAATGATTCTAAAAAATTTTTGTGGCAATGAATGCACAACGTGATTATACTAAAAGCCATTGATTCTACACTTTGGGTAGATCGTATGGTATGTGAATATATCTCAATAAAACTGCTGAATAAAATAAATAATGTGCAAGAATAGCCAGAAATAGCAGCTATGTACAGCAGGGGAAACAGAGAGATTGAGAGGTGAAGAATTTTCTTGTCTGTTTTTTTGTTTATTATTATTATTGAAATAATGAAAATGCTCTAATAATGATTGAAGTGATGAATGCACAACTATATGATTGTACCAAATACCACTGATTGCACACTTTGAATGAATTGTATGCTTTATTAGTATGTGCCAATACAATTGAGTTGTTTAAGAAAAAAAAGAATGAGGGCCGAGAATGTTCATAGCAGCATTATTCGTAAGAGCCAAAAGGTGGAAACAACCCAAATGTCCATCAGTGGATGAACGGACAAACAGACATGTGGTCTAGCCATGCAGTGGAATAGTATTCAGCCATGAAAATCAACGAGGCACTGATACATGCTACAACCTGGATGAACCTCGAAAACATGCTGAGTGAAAAGCCAGGCACAAAAGTTCACGTATTGTATGGTTCCATTTAGGTGATACATCCATAAGATGCAAATCCACAGAGAGAAGAAGGCAGATTAGAGGTTGCCAGGGGCTGGGGGGAGGAAGAAATGAAGAGTGATTATGTAATGAGTATGGGATGTTTTTCAGGGTGATGAAAAAATTTTTTTCCACTTTTTTTATTTTTTAAAAGATACTTTGATTACATAAATGTTACAGAGAATATATAGAGGATTCCCATATGCCCCGCTCCCCACACCTCCCACATTTTTCCCCATTAGCAACATCTTTCATCAGTGTGGTACATTCACTGCAATTGATAAACACATTTTGGAGCATTGCCACTAAGCATGGATTATAGTTTAAATTGTAGTTTACACTCTCTCCCATTCCACTCTGTAGGCCTATGGCCTGTGTCTGTCATCGTAATCTCATTCAGATGATTCCCCAGTCCCAAAAATGCCCCCCATTACACCTGCTTCTCCCTCTCCCTGACCTCAGAACATCCATGGGTCACTGCCTGCTCATCAGTGGTGTTTCCTCCATTGCTAGCATCACAAGTCGTCCATAGTAGAACACTAGTAAGTTTGTTTTAGTCCATCGTTCGTTTCCCAATGCTGAGGACTCTGGGAAGGTGATGCCCACCACACCATTAACTGAGGGCGTTGACCCCACACACTTGATGCATGCGACTCTCTGACAAAAAATTTTTGACACTCGAGAGAACTGCTGGTTGCACAACATCATGAATACACAATGAACTGTGCACCTGAAGTGGCTAGATATGTTATGTGAATTTCCCCTCAAAAAAAATGAGATTATCCTCGCTGTCCTGATTCTGTGATAATCAGGGCAGGCTAAACATTCGCTATATTAGAAACCATGCATGTGTCCCCAGACCTAGTTTTTCTCCCGAGGTCTGGTTTTTAGAATGCTGGTGATAAACTAAGCCTGGTTTATTATATGACCATCCTGTATGGGAAAAGACTGTAAGTCTAGGTATCTTTGATCAACCTTAAGAGATATAGCAGGAGGATGGATGTGGCTCGGGTGGTTGGGTGTCCGTTTCCCATATGGAGGGACCTGGGTTCGACCCCCAGAACCTGCTGGTGAAAATAAAAAAAGGAAAATATGGAAGGCACGTGGGCCATCAGGACCCGTGTGCAACTGCGCCACCAGGCCCCATCTGCGGGTGAGCCGCCAGGTCCCGCAAGCCACACGGCAAGATGATGACGTAACAGGACAGTGACACAGGGGAGAGCCAAGACAAGACACACCGAAAAACCAGGAACTAAGGTGGCACAGGCGGTAGGACGCCTCTCTCCCACATTGGGGGTTCCAAGGATCAAATCCCAGTGAAGACAGGAGGAGAAGGATGAGAAGAGAGGGCAGGAAACAGACACAGAGCCTCCCAGTGAATGGACACAGAAACAGCAAAAAGAAGGGGGAGGGGGTGAAAATGGATAAAAGTAAATAAATGAATAAATAAATCCTTAAAAAAATGTATAGGGGAGGAAGATATGGACTATAGTTAGTAGTAAGTTAGTAGTAATACTTTGACGATGCTCTTTCATGATTTGTTAACAAATGTTTCACAACAATGCAGGGTGTTTGGGGGGGGGGTGATGTGTGGGAGCCCTGGGTGATGTGATGCATGTTTGTTTTGTAAGTTCATGATGTTTGCTGAACACTTATAGTTTATGTATGTTTATGTATGAATGACATACTTCAATAAATTGTTTAAAAAAAAAAAAAGAATGACCACGAAATAAAGACTTTTCCAGACCAAAAAAAAAAGTAAACGGCAATAGGCCCTCAGGAGAGAAACTTGCTGAAAATATCCTCCAGCAGGAAGGAAGGCCTGAGTTTCAAGAGGGAATATTATAAAGAAAATAATAAACATTTGGCTAAATTAAACAAGTTTTGGCAATGGATGATGGTGGTGGAGGCACAACTTGGTGAATTAACATCACTGAATTGTTTATCTGAAAGGTGACAAAAAGGGAAATTTTAGGTTATATGTAAGTTACCGCAAACCCTGCCCCAAATCATGAAACATAGAAGAATGGACCCGAATGCCAATAACGGTCTGAAGTTAACAGCATAATTATAATAATATTATTTCCTTAATTGTAACAAAAGTACCACATTAATATAATAGGGAACACTGTACGTTTGAGAGGGAGGTATATGGGAACTCCGTACTTTCTGCATGATTTTACTGTAAACCTACAACAGCTTTAACAATAATTTTTAATAAGTCCAATTGAGTTAAGCTGTTATAGCAGATACTATTGACCTAATTCAGGAATTGATATACAAAGCAGGGTGCTACAGGGGTCGGATGTGGCTCAACTGGTTGGGTGTCCATCTCCCATATGGAGGGACCCGGGTTCGATCCCCGGGACCTCCCGGTAAAAAAAAAACAAAAAAACAAACAAACAAACAAACAAAGCAGGGTGCTACTGTTAAAAAAAAAAAAAAAAAAAGATTGAAAAACGGGGCATTGGCTTAGCAGCCAGGAAGTAGGCAGAGTGGAAACTGATATCGGGGAGGCCCATGTAATGCAGTGGCCAAGCATTTCTTGATGAGTTGGAAGGTCAACCAGATACCTCCTGAATCTGTAGACCAGGAGAAGATGTTGTCAGACAGAATGCCAACAGTTTACCTTGGTTGTAACTAGTTACATCCATCCAGGTATTAGAAGAGGGATACACTCAGACAAAAATTGGCCCACTTTCAAGCAAAAGTGGAAGGGAATATAAATAGTTCAAAATTTGGGGCCTGGTGAATTTTTTAAAAATGCAGATGCTTCAGGCACCATGAGTATGAAAAAAGACTGAGAAAGGTTGTGAGTGCAAAGGCCCGTTTACACTCGGCTCTGTAACGAAGCTCAGACATGAAGGAGGAGGAGGACCAGAATTCACATGAGTTTGAGAATGCAGTCGAGCTAAGAAGTTTGAGTGTGGTTATCTGCACATGCAAACTAAGAGGAAACAAATAGCTCAGAAGCCTACTTGTGCTTTGAGGGAATTGTATTGTCAAAGAAGCCATGAGACCAGGCTTAAAACCTCTGTCCTCTTCAGGCATCTAAACAGCCTTCAGACACCCGTCTTGCAGGGGCAGAAAGTGGGCTGCCAAAGCTGTACGTCCTCAGGAGGCCCCAAGGGACCATAACCCCTGAGGGTGATTTCTTCGGTCACCACTGCTGCCTGCATTCCCTTTTCCCTTCCTGGGACTGCTATTACTCATGACTTTCCCTTCCATTAGATGTTCGCTCTGTGTTGTTGAGTTCATCCACCTGATCTTTCAGGAAGTTCCCAGCAGTTACTTATTTTTTTCTTCTTCCTTTGAATTTTGGAGATTATGGTGTGTTTTTTATCTTTAAAAAATTGTCTCTGCCCTAGATTCATCCCCTTGAGAATTCTCATTATTCTTTTTCAAAGCCTCTTCTCTTAGTTCTGACTCTGCAGGAGCCACGTGCTCAGCTTGGTCCCATTCCCTCCGGGTACTGAATTTCCACAAAGGCTCCTCATTTTCCTCTGCTTGTCCAAATGTGCAGGCTTCTGTTTAAGTCGGGCTTTGGGGTTCTGGGGTGAACGCCGTGATGTGCTGCCCAGGTCCCCCTCTCTGCAGCCCCTGGACTGAAGCAGTCATTCTCTCAGCTGCCTGGATGGTGGGCAGCAGGCAGCTCTCAGCTGAGTCCCTGCCCTGGACTTGCTCTTGGACAGAGAAAGCTGTGTCTCTCAAGGTCATGGCCCTTTCCCCGGGCAGCCCACATTCACTGATTTGTCAATGTGGGATATAAAGTCCCTGCACCTTTGTCTCAACTCAGGAAAGTCTGTATAGCCACCCACCTCCAGAGATCCCTGTAGGATAAACTGATGTCCTTCTGTGACTGACTGCATCTCAGTTCAACTTCTTCCTTTGCACAATTTTGCTTCTTTCCCATCCCCACAGGTGTTGATTCCGAGAACACGTCCCTAGAAACCACATGGTCACAAATTGCAGAGTCTCACAAGCTGATATCCAGCAGACCTGACCTGCAAAGGTATCTCTTGAGCAGTGGAAACCGTCAGGCAGTGGAAGACAAGGGAGTCTGTTCTAAGGGCCTGGTGGGAAAGCACTCAGCAAACTTGGGCCCTCCACAAAGGTGGGTTTTTGGAAGGTACAAGCAGAGGAGCACATGTGGTGGGTAAAAAAAGCTATGCAGCCCCCAAGGAGGGTTCCTTCCAATGTAGTCCAAATGGAAAAAGATGGAGAGGTCAAGGTCAGTGGACAAGGAGCTACTCCTAGAGAGCAAAATCAGGGTCTCATCAAGGAAATTCCCCATTGTTAGGGCAAAAAAGACTTCACATTGCCTGCCAACAGGATTTCATCATTATGATGGACCCCTGACTCCTGGGTATCTTTCATTATTACCTTTTCTGAATGGAAGTTTTCATTGCAATTTTCCTATCCCTGCTTTATCATTATAAATTGGGGGATACAGGCCAGGCCAGGGAGAAGAAAAAGCAAAAGAAATTCACTCTGAGATACATCATAGTAAAACTGAAAAAAAAAAACAACAAAAGACAAGGAAAAAAATCCTGAAATCACCCAGAAAACAAAACCAGACCAAACCAGATGGCCTTCAAAGGAGCAGCAGGCAGAGCGACGACTGACATCTCGAGAGCATCAATGGAACTGAGATCAATGGAACTGAGACAGTAAAACAATATCCTCTGTATAATAAGAGAAAATAGCTGCCAGCTTTGAGTTTTATACCCCGGAAGATACAGCTCAAGAATGAGGGCAAACAACCCACTTCGAAAATGGGCAAAGGACTTCAATAGACATTTCTTCAAAGAAGATATGCAAATGGCCAGTACACACAGGAAAAAATGCCCAACATCATTAGTCATCAGAGAAATGCAAATCAAAACCACGATGAGATACCTCTTCACACCCAGAAGGACAGCTACTATTAAAAAAAAAAAAAAAGAAAGAAAGAAAATAACAAGCATTGGTAAGGATGTGAAGAAACAGCAACACTTGTACGTTGTTAGTGGGAATGTGAAATGGTACCGCCACTGTGGAAAACAATTTGGGGGGTTCCTCAGAAAGAAAAGCATAGAACTACCATATGACTCAACTATTCCACTCCTATGTATACCCAATAGGATCTAAAGCAGGGACTCAGATATTTGTGCGCCAATGTTCATAGCAGGATTATTCGCAATAGCCCCAAAAGTGGAAGCAACCCAAGTGTCCCTAAACAGACGAATGGATAAACACAACCTGGTCTAGCCATACAATTGTGGCTGAAATATTATTCAGCCGCAAAAAAGGAATAGAGCTCTAATACATGCGGCAAATGTGAATGAACCGTGACGACGTCGTGTTGAGTAAAGTAAGCCAGACATAATAAGACGGAGGTTGTATGGTTCCACTTATGTGAAATATCTAGAATATACACATTCATAAACAGAGAAAGTAAATTATTGCTTAACAGAGGCAAGGGGGACAAGGAATGAGGAGTTAGTGCTTAATAGGTACAGAATTTCTGTTTGTGTGATGAGAAGCTTCTGATAATGGATGGTGGTGGTAATAGCACGACACTGCAATTTAAAATGGGAAATTTTGTGTTGTGTATATGTTACCATAATAAAAAATTTAAAAATTAGAATGAGGGTAAAATATGGACCTTTTCAGGCAAAACAAACCAACCCACAAACAAACCCTGAGAGAATCACACCCAGAAGCTCCTCACTGAAGAACCCTTAGGCAGAAGGAAAGCCACAGATGGAAGGCCTGGAAAGCCAGAGGAACAAAAAGGAAAGAAAACTATAAATCTGTGGGTAAATGTGAACAGACATTGACTGCCTAGTGGGGTTTTAAAAAACAATATCAAATTAAACTACACTACAATAATAACAGAAATCAGGACGGAAATAAATGGAGTTAAAGGTTCTGAGAGTCTTATATGGGAGTAGGATAAAGGCAGTGATTAAGTTTAGACATTGATAAGAGAGACGGGTGATCACTGAAAGCATAGAAACCGTGCATGCCTTCTAAATTAGTAGCAGGAGGAAATGAAACCGTTAAACAGTCAGTCCAAACAAAGCACAACAGGAGAAAAAAAGAAACACTGAAGAGATGAGACAGAAAGTACAAGAGATGGTAGAATTAAATCCAAATAAATCTAGAATTACATTAAATATAAATATGACTTTCATTAAATGTCTGGATATTCCAGTTAGAAGACAAATAGTGTCACCTGAATTTTTAAAATCCAATCATGTGCTATTTGTAAGAGTCATATCTAAAGCATAGGGAAACACTGAATTTCAAAAGATAGAAAAACATATGCCATGCAAAATTAATCAAATGGAAGGTGGTTTACATATTAATACCTGACAAGATAGACTCTGAGGCAATAAGCATCTTTAAAAATAAATATTATAAATTTCTAAGACAGAAAAAAAATTCTTCAAAAATAAAATAAAATTAAAATAAATAAATATTACCTTTAAGATAAAAGGCCCAATTTACCAGGAAAATACAAGAGTTTTAAATTGACCTCATAACATGTTCTCAAAAATAAGTAAAGCAAAAACTGATAGAACACTAAGGAGAAATAGGAAATCCATAATCGAACATAAGATTTTATCATTTCTCTCTCAGTAGTTGATAAAACAAATAGACAAAAAAAATCAGTAAGAATGTAAAAGATTTGAACGACATAATTCACAAACTTGAACTGATTTATACATAAACAATATTGTAGAACACATTGTTTTTAAGCATTCTCAAAACGTTTGCACAAAGTGACTATAACACACTAAACCTAGAAATTAACAGCAAACAAAACTCTAGCAAATCCCCGAATTTTTGGAAATTAAGAAATAAACTTTTCCTCTCCCGAGATGGCGCCCTCGTCTATCTGCTCATTGCCTCTCATCTTCTGTAAGAGGCACTGGGAACCCAACGCAGGACTTCCCATGTGGGAGGCAGGTGCCCAACCACTTGAGCCACATCTGCTCCCTGCTCATCGTGTCTGCTTGTTCGGTCTTCTAGTTCAGTCTGCTTATTGTGTGAGCTCGTTGACACTTCTAAATAACAAATTAACCAAAGAGGAATTCAGATGGGAATTTAGAAATATTTTTAATTGGACACTAATGAGAATACGATATCCCAAAACTGTGTGGTGCAGGTAAAGCATAGATAGAGGAAATTTATAGTCTTATATGGATATCTTAGAAACAGAAATGTTGGATGTTAAAGCATTTCAAGAAGTTAGAAAAAGAACAGCAAAATAAACTAAAAAAAAAAAAAAAAAAAAAAATCAAAGGAAGGAAATAATGAGGTTAAGAATATAAAAAGAGCAGTGAGGCAAGCCTTAGAGTGTGAGAAGGCAATTATAGCAAATATAACTGACAATTCTCATACCCAGAATACGTAATATATAAAGAACTCCTACATATCAATAAGAAAAATCCAGAAGACTAAAGTAGAAAAATGAAAGGGAAAAACCTGAACACTTGAACAGGTAATTTACAAAAGAGAGAGACTCACGGCTAGCAGTTTCATGAAAGGTGATCTTCTTCATTAGTAATAGGGAAATTGCAAATTAAAACCCCAAGGAGATTCCACTACATCCCAATCAGACTGCCAAAATGTAAAATGTCTGACAAGACTTAGTATGGGGAGGATGTGGCACGACAGAATCTTTCTTACACCCCTTAAAAGGTGGAAGAATCTTACAATACCCTTGGACTCAGCAATTCTACTTCTAGTATATACCAGAGAGAAACGTGTTCTGGAAAACATATACGGGAATATTTATAACAGCCAAATACTGGAAACCGTCCACATGTGGATCTGCCCTGAATGGATAAACCATTTGTGGTCCTCCGTAATAATGGCAACGAAAATAAACAAGTTGCAACTATGCAAAAGAAGGTGCACGGGAAGCGGCTGTGGCTCAATCAGTGGGGCTCCCGTTTACCATATGGGAGGCCCCGGGTTCGGTTCCCGAGGCCTCCTGGTGAAGGCAGGCCCGCCCGCACAGCGTGGTTAGCTGACCCAGCGAGCACAAGCAGCAAGGGGGGGATAAATGAATAAATAAACAAAAAATCTTTAAAAAAAAAAAAAAAATGCATGACTCTCCCAAACATAATATGGTGCAAAAGAAGCGCGCAGCAAGATGAAGTTCAGACAATGCTCCCAACGAGACTGTTGAAGAACACGCAGAGGTGACATTGTGCCCGATGGAGGCAGGAGCGGGAGGGGACGCCCTGGGCACTCTGACGCCACAGGACTGAAACGCCCGTAAGACCTGTGCTTTTCCGGATAGGAAAAGGTTTTCCCCAGCACTTCCCGGGAACGCGAGCGGCAATTCCGCCCCAGCTTTTAGGAAGGTGAGACGTCGTCCAAAGCCGTGTAATCCACGGAGGACAAATGAAGACGCACCACGAGGGCGCAGGGCACGTAAGCGAGCTGAGAGGCCTACAGTGGGGGAAGACCTCCCGCCGGGGAAGGGTGGCCTTGGCCGGCCACCGTCCTCTGCCCCGGGTCGGAGTCAGGCACGGCGGGGTCCGGTTTTAGGACCAGAATGAGTCCCGCGTCTCTGCCCGCTCCGCGCGGGCCACACGGCTGCGCGTGGGGGTTGTGAGGCTCTGGGTGGGCCTTTGACTCAGGCCCAAGGCCTGGCGCAGGCCTGCGGCGGGGCCGTTGGGTAGCAGGGCCTCGAGGGGCTGCCGGGAGAGGTGCGGTGCGGCCAGGCCCGCGACGGCGGCCTTTCCCCCGGCAGGGCTGGACTCCTGGTAGCGAGGGAGAGAGGCCGCCTGAGCAGAAGGCAGAAGTTAGGGGACGCCGGAGGGCCGAGCGCAGGGAGAGAGACGCCCGTGCTGCGGCTCTGGGGACAGGCCAACACCTGGGACCCGGCCTGCTGGCCCCCGCGCCGCGAGGCGGCGAGTTCCTGCGGGGAGAGCCCACCCCGCGTGCTGTCATAGCAGCCCGGGCAACCGAAGACAAGGGCCAAGGACCGGGGCCGCCCCTCCTCTCCCAGGCACCCTGTAGTCCGCACCGGTGACACTCGCGGCTTCTTTCCTGCGCCACACACACAGCCTAATGCTTGAAAAACCACTCAGGTTCTGCAACCTGGGCTGTTTCTTTGTTTTTTTGTGAAACACTATCAAGTCATGGATGGCTCTTGCTCTTCTCAGGAAACTATTTTCCCATTCCTTTGCCAGGCTTTTTAAGTGGAGTGGCTTGTGCTATCAAACCAGTAAGCACTGGGAAGGTTTGTCCATGATGAGTGGTTTATTTCTCAGCTATTGTACGTTATACTACTTCTAGTGTATGTTGGGATTATATTGGGGGTTTTTGGTTGATGTGGTTAAATAGCATTTCTCCTAAAAAAAAAAAAAAAACAACCTTTTTTCTATTACAAAATAATATGGATTTTATTTTTTTTTATTTATTTTTTTATTATGGGTAAAAATCAAAATTCTCACAATACATACAAACATTTGCAAAATGATATATAAATATATATGCATATATGTGTATTTGCTTACAAAAATGTTATTTATATATATATATATATACATATATTTTAAGAGGTGCTTAGATTACCAATATGGATTTTATAGAAATTTTTGGGAAATACAGAAAGACATGATAGTTTCTTGGCTACTTTTGACCCTTTAGTGTTACAGATGAACTTTAGAATTATTTCCTCAAGTTCCAAAGGAATACAAAATGAGCTTTTGATTGGAATTGCATTAACTCTATGAATTAATTTAGGTAAATTTACATCTTTGCAAGATTTCATTTTCCTGTCTAGGAACATGATATACCTTTCCCTTCATTCAAGTTCATTTTCTAAAGTCTTTCATAGAAAGAAAATTCTAAAGCTTTACTAAGCTCTGGATATTTCACATTAATATATACCTAGGTCGTTTATATTTTTGTTATCACAGTAATTGCCACTTACAATTTTTCTTTTATAGCTGGTTACTGCTGGCATAGAAGATATCTTCTTTATTTTATTTTATTTATTTATTTATTTATTTATTTATTTATTTATTTATTTATTTATTTATTTATTTGGTGGAATAAGGGAAGAAGAGAGTTGGGGACAAAAATGGTAGAGGATGCTAAGAGAAAAGAGCAAGATAAATGGAAGGAGAAAGAGGAAAGGGAACCAGGGGACAAAGTCGCTAAAGCTCATAAGGAGGAAGAGGGAGGGGGTACCCCGGGGGCAAAGAAGCCGAGTTGGAGAGAGAGAGGTACCGAAGGGAATAGGGGCCTGCCAAGTTATGGAACAAGGCAGACGTAGTCCTTAAGAAGATATCTTCTGACACATATTTATTTTACATCAGGCCAGGTTAACTTGTTCTTATATCTTTGTAAGTGCTTTTAAGCTCCTTTCTGGGACATTCTAGGTATTTGACCTCATGGAAGGAATGACAGCTCATCTTAAAAATTACTGTATTTATTGATCTTGTCTTATTGAATCAAAATGCTTGAGAACAGACATCTTGTTTCTGATTTTTCTAGGAATGCCTTAGTTTCCTATCAGTAAGCGTGATGTAGATTGATAGTATGAAATAGCTATTCTTATCATATTAAATAAATATCTTCTATTCCTGTTTACTAAGAGTTTTTATGAAACCATGTTACCTCTTTTTCACTAAATTTGTGTTAGGGATTCCCATGATTTCTTTTGATCCATACCTCAGTCATCATGACCATATGTCTGTAACGACCGCATGTAATTTCTGATCAAGATTTTTTTGGGAAGCGGCTGTGGCTCAATCAGTAGGGCTCCCGTTTACCATATGGGAGGCCCCGGGCCTGGTTCCCGGGGCCTCCTGGTGAGGGCAAGCCGGCCCGCACGGCGTGGTTAGCTGACCCAGCGAGCACAAGCAGCAAGGGGGGGATAAATGAATAAATAAATAAAATCTTTAAAAAAAAAAAAAAAAAGATTTTTAATGGTGGCCTCTTCAAACTTTTAGTAATCAGGAGATACAAGAGATCCTATTTGCACAAGTAGGAGAGGAACGGTTTCAAACCATTTTTAACACCCATTTCTGCCAAGAGCCCCCCGCCCTCGGTTTCCCCCTCCTTGGCGGCTGAGCCGTGCTCCTCGGGCTCCTGGCCCACAGCCCTCCGGGAGCATCGCGTCCAAGGGCAGTAGCAGGCTTCGCCCCGGGGTGAGAGCCCTCCTCGGGTTTGCTCAGGGATTTGGGGTGGAGCTGTGAGCGGGGGTGTCTGTGTTTGCTGCCGGAGGGAGCCCAGGGCTGTCGCCTGAACTCTATGCTCTGCCACCGTCGCTGAGCGTGAAGGAGAGGAAATAGGACTGCAGGTAGACAGTGGGGGCAAAGCAAGGTTTGCCTGGAAAATAGGAGGCGTCTTTGGGCATCTCTTATGTGATTAAAACCAATGGAAAACTGCAGCAACCCACCTTCAGGGATGGAGGCTTGGGCCACCCCACCAGGCAAAGAACCCCGACCAGCTGAGGTGCTTGCTGAGGGTAAAGGGAACACGGACTGGGAGGTGGAAGACGGTGGTGATAAATATGACCAGTTACGAGGCTGTAGTGGCTATGAGTATTTCTTCCTTGTTTCCTTATGAGTATGTTTGTATAAACATAAGGTAATGTCTCTTCCCTATCTTATCCCCTTATCATCTGACATAAGTTGTATTAACTTCACATTATAGTATTTAAGTTTTAGGATATCAAGTTTGCGTTAATATTACCCAAGGACTTAATCCTATTTGGGGGAAAGTTGGTGTGTTTCTGGTTATACACAGGACAGTTAAGTATTGTTAGGTGAAAATATGAGTGTTATTGCTTTTCTTTAAGCATTAAGTATAGTTTAATGAGATGTGCATGGGTGCCAAGGTGACGAGGGGTGGAGCGTGATGGTTACGATGATGTGTCAGCTTGGCCAGATTATGGCGCCCCGTTGTCTGGTCAAGCAAACGCTGGTCTGGTTGTTACTACGAGCATATTTCATGGGTTTAAATCATCAGTTGATTGCATCTATGGCTGATTACAGCTACAACCAACCGAGGAGACTGCCTTCAACAACAAGACAAGTCTCATCCACTTGAAGGTCTTAAAGCAGAACTGAGGATACTAGCAGTCAGAAGGGAGAATTTCCGTCTCTCTATCAGCCGGTCAGCTTTTCCTGGAGAATTCATCCAAGTTCCCAGCTTGCAGCCTGCCCTACAGAATTTGGACTTGCCTATCGCCACGATGGTATGAGCTAATCTCTATGTAAAGACACTCATAATATTTATATATAATATAATATAATATAATAAATATAATATAATAATATAATATAATATAATATAGTATAGTATAGTATAGTATAGTATAGTATAATATAATATAATATAATATAATATAATATAATATAATATAATATAATATAATAAATATAATATAATATAATATAATAAATATAATATAATATAATATAATATAATATAATATAATATAATATAATATAATATAATATAATATAATATAATATAATATAATAAGTATCCTGTTGGTTCTGTTTCCCTAGA
>JAKSZT010053990.1:7396474-7448769 GCA_026826555.1 Tolypeutes matacus | reverse complement strand
GTATCCTGTTGGTTCTGTTTCCCTAGAGAACCCTGACTGATACACCTGCCAACAAGGTGATTCTAGCCTCTAGAACTAGGAAAATAAATTTCTGTTGTTTTAAGCCACCCCGTTTGTGGTGATTTGTTTTGGTGGCTCTAGGAAACGAATATACCCCCTAGGTTGGGTATTTTTCTATTTCTCCTTATAGTTCTGCCTGTTTTGTTTTACATATTTTTAGATCTTGTTATTAGACACATTCTAATTTAGAAAATTTAGAATTGACATCTACCTAGTGAGTTGAATTTTGTGTCATTATGAAATAACCCTCTTTATCTCTAATTATACTTTTTAATCATTTTTATTGGGGTAAAATATAAATAACTTAAAATTTACCATTTTAACCATTTTTAAATGGACAATTCAGGGGTATTAAGTATATTTACAATGTTGTGTAACCATCATCACTATTTCTAGAACTTTTTCATCACCTCAAACAGAAACTCTGTACCCACTAAGAGATAGCTTCCCATTCCTTCCTACTCCCAGCTCCTGCTAACCTCTATTCTTTTTTTAAAAAAGATTTATTTTTGAGTATTTATTCGCCCCCCCCCATTGTTTGCACTCGCTGTCTGCTCTCTGTGTCCATTTGCTATGTGCTCTCTGTGTCTGCTCATCTTCTCTTTAGGAGGCACTGGGAACCGAACCTGGGACCTCCCATGTGGAGGCAGGAGCTCAATCGCTTGAGCCACATCCACTTCCCTCCTAACTTCTATTCTACTTTCTGTCTCTATGAATTTCCCTCTTATGGAACCATACAATGTTTTTGAGGTTCATCCAAGCTGTAGCATGTACCAGTGCTTCATTCTTTTTATGGCTGAATAATATGCCATTGTATTGATATATCACATTTTGCTTATCCAGTTATCTGTTGATGGGCACTTGGGTTGTTTCCTTCTTTTGGCTAAGGTGAATAATGCAGCTATGAATGTGTACAGGTATCTGTTTGAGTTCTTGCTTTCAATTCTTTTGGGAATATACCTAGGAATGGAATTGCCAGGTCATATGGTAATACGATGTTTAACTTTTTGAGGAACCACCGAACTGTTTGCCACAGTGGCTGCACCATTTCACGTTCCCACTAGCAATACAAAAGAGTTCCAATTTCTCCACATTCTTGTCGAAACTTGTTAATTTTCTTTTGATGTTGTTGTTATAATAGCCATCCTAATGGGCGTGAAATGGTAATTTGTGGTTTTGCTTCGCATTTCTTAATCACCAATGAAGTTGTGCATCTTTTCGTGTATTTATTAGTCATTAGTATACCTTCTTTGGAGAAACATCTACTTAAGTTCTTTGCCCATTTTTTTAGCTGATTTGCTGAGTTTGTTGTTTTTGAATTGTAGGAGTTCTTTATATTCTGGATGTTAATCCTTTATCAGGCATATGATCTGCAACTATTTTCTCCCATTGTGTGGATTTTCTTTTCACTCTTATTTATTTATTTATATTAGAGAAGTTAGTTTACAAAACAATCATGCATACTCTTTTCACACTTTTGGTAATGTCCTTTGATGCAGAATTCTTTAATCCATTTTGAGTTAATATTGTATATGGTATAAAGTCAAGCCCAACATCTTTCTTTTTCATATAGATATCCAGTTTACCCTGCATTATTATTTTTTAGGAGGTATCAGGAATTGAACCCAGGACCTCATACATGGGAAGCAGGCGCTCAAACCACTGAGCTACACCTGCCAGGATCCCAAGCTGAGCTACAACCACTCACCCCTGCAGCAGTTTTTGAGAAGACTGTCTTTTCCCCATTGAATGGTCTTGGCATCCTTGTTGAAAATCAATTGGCCATAGATATGATGATTTATTTCTAAGCTCTCTATTTGATTCCATTAGTCCATATGCCTATCGTTATGCCAGTACCAAACTGTAACTTTGTAATAGGTTTGAAATTGAGAAGTGTGAGTCTTCCAACTTTGTTCTTCTTTTTCAAGATGGTTTTGTCTATTTAGGGTCCCTTGCCATTCCATGTGATTTTTTTTTTTTTTTTTTTAGCAGGTACTGGGGATTGAACCCAGGACCTTGTACATGGGAAGCAGGCCTGCAATCACTGAGCTATATCCGCTCCCCAATGAGAGTTGTTTTTTAGTTGTTGTTGTTTTTCAAGATTTATTTTATTTATTTATCCCCCACCCCCCCACCGCAGCCCGTTGTTTGCGGTCACTGTTTGCTCTCTGTGTCTATTTGCTGTGTGCTCTCTGTGTCTGCTCGTCTTCTCTTTAGGAGGCACCAGGAACCGAAATTGGGACCTCCCATGTGGGAGAGAGGCACTCAATTGCTTAAGCCACCTCGGCTCCCCTTGTTGTTTGTTTTAGGAAGTACCGCAGATTGAACCCAGGACTTCGTACGTGGGAAGCAGGTGCTCAACCACTTGAGCTACGTCTGCTCCTCTCCATGTGACTTTTAGAATGGGTTTTTCTACTTTTCATTTAATCTGTATATCACTTAGGGTAGTATCATCATCTTGACAATATTAAGTCTTCTAATCCATGAACATGGGATGTCTTTCCATTGATTTAGCTTTTCTTTAATTTCTTTCAGGAATATTTTGTAGCTTTCTGGTTAAATTTATACCTCCTGGTTAAATTTATTCCTAAGTATTTAATTCTTTTTGATGCTGTTGTAAATGGAACTGTTTTCTTAATTTCCTTTTTGCATTGTTAGTTTCTGGTGTATAGAAATACAACTGTTTTTTGGTATTGATTTTATATCCTTCAACTTTGCTAAAGTCTTTTATTAGCTTTAACAGTTTTTCTGTGGATTCTTTAGGGTTTTTTTACATATAAGTCATAATATTGTGAACAGAGCTCATTTTTCTTCTTTCCCAATTTGGATGTCTTTTATTTCATTTTTTCTTGCTTAATTGCCCTGGTTAGAATTTCCAGTACTGCGTTGAAGAGACATGGTGGAAGCTGTCATTTTTGTCTTGTTCCTGATCTTAGGGGAAAAAGTTTTTCATCAAGGAATATGTTAGCTGAGGATTTTTCATATTTGCCCTTTGTTGAGAAACTTCCTTTCTATTCCTAATTTATTGAGTGCTTTTGTCATGAAAAGGTGAATTTTGTCAAATGCTTTTTCTGCACCAATTGTGGTTATCATGGTTTTTTTCTTTCATTTTATCAATGTGGCTGTGTTACGTTGATTAATTTTTGTATGTTGAACCACCCTTCCTTAATTAATCCCACTTGATCGTGAGGTATAATCCTTTTAATATGCTGCTGAATTCAGTTTGCTAGCATTTTGTTGAGGATTTTTGTGCATCTATATTCATAAGACAAATTGTCCTATAGTTTTCTTTTTTTTTTTTTTTTTTTTTTTTAAAGATTTTATTTATTTATTCATTTATCGCCCCCTTGCTGCCCGTGCTCGCCGGGTCAGCCAACCACGCCATGCAGGCGGGCCCGCCCTCACCAGGAGGCCCCGGAAACCGAACCCGGGGCCTCCCACATGGCAAACGGGAGCCCCACTGACTGAGCCACAGCCGCCTCCCTATAGTTTTCTTTTTTTGTGCTGTTTTTATCTGGCTTTGGTGTGAGAATAATGCTGATCTTATAGAATGAGTTAGGAAGTGTTCTGTCCTTGTGGCAGTTTGAAGTTTTATGGACCCCAGAAAATCCTGTTCTTAAAGCTGGTCCATTCCTGTGTGTGTAAACCTACTGTAGGTGGGGCCTTTTGATTAAATTACTTCATTTAAGGCCCTTTGATTAGATTGTGTGACCCAGGGTGGGTCTTAATCGTCTTACTGGAGTCCGTTATAAATGTAGGAATAAAAAGCTGCAGACACAGAGACAGAGAGGAACCCAGAAGCTGAGAGAGAGGGTCCCAGAAGCCAGAGCTGAGCAGAAGCCAGAAGCTGAAAGCAATGAGGCCCAGAGAGGAGGGGAGAGAGAGTTGATGCCGCCATTGTGCCTTGCCATGTGCCTGATAGCCCACAGCTGCAGCTCAGGGAAAAGGAGCTCCTGATGATGCCTTGATCTGGACACTTTCACGGCCTCAAAACTGTAAGCTTTCAACCTAATAAATTCCCATGGTAAAAGCCAACCCGTTTCTGGTATATTGCTCCCAGCAGCTTTTAGCAAACTAAAACACTCCTCTTCAATTTTTGGAAGAATGTAAGAAGGACTGGTGTTAATTCTACTTTAAATGTTTGGTGGGATTCACTAGTGAAGCCATTTGGTCCTGGACTTTTCTTTGTTACAGTGTTTGATTGCTGATTAAATCACTTTTCTTGTTATAGACCTAGTTACATTTTCTATTTCTTTGTGCGTCAGCTTTAGTACTTTGATTTTATCTAGGCTATCTGATTTGTTTGATGTATAATCTAGTAATACTTTTTTTAAAAAAGATTTATTTATTTTAATTATTTATTTTTAATTTACCCCCCCACCCCTCTCCCAGATGATTCTCTTGTCTGTCTGTTCATTGTTTGCTCACCTTTCTCCAGGAGGCACTGGAACTGAACCCAGGACCTCCCACCTGGGAGGCAAATGCCAAAAGGCCTCAGCCACATCTGCTCCCCACAGGGTGCAGCTCTAGCTCTTCTTGTGGCGGGTGCAGCGGGTGCAGTCGTCTAGCTCTAGTTGGGTGGGCTGCGGCGTCTAGCTTTCATTGAGGCGGGTGTGGGCATCTGCCTGTCCTCCCCAGGAGGCACTGGGACCTGAACCTGGGACATCCTGTGTGGTAGGCGGGAGCTCAATCACTTGAGCCACATCTGTTTCCTTAGTAATACATTTTTAGAAGTCGAGTTTATTGGGGAACAATTTACATGCAATAAAATGGACATATTTTAAGGGTTCAGTTCCATATATACACACACTCATACATACCACAAAAATATATATATACACACATACATAGATATATTTGTGTGTATATATATATATATATATATATATATATATATACACATTCAGGCAACTACCTTCACAATCCTTTTTTTGACTTTTGTCTTTCTTCAAAGCTGAGTGTTTTTGCTTGTTTATTAGTTAGGGTTATTGAGGTATAATTTACATTCAGTAAAATTCAACCTTTTAAGAGAAACATCTCCATGAGTTTTGATAAATATGTATACAATTGTTGTGTAATCATTATCACAAACAAGAAATAGAATATTTCCGTCACCTAAAAAGTTACCTTGTGCCCCTTGGTAGTCAGATTTAGTAAGTTTAGTTGGGCAACCTGTATTTTATCTGACAACCCTAAGTCAATCCCCTTTTCCAGCTCCTATCCTCTGGCACCTGTTGACTTGCTTTCTGTCTCTGCGGTTCTGTCTTCTCGTGACCGTCATTTAAGGGAATCATACAATGTGGAGCCTTTCACGTCTGTTTCCTCCCCCAGCGTAACGCTTTCGAGCTCCATCAGTGTCGCTGCCTTTTTACAACTGAACAGGAGCCACATTGTCCAGATGGCCCTCAGTTTTATATCCTTTTTCCGGCATTTGGGCATTTTGCACTTTTTCTGAAATTATAAATAAGACTGGAATAAACATTTTTGTACAAACTGTTTTTGTGGACATGTTTTCTTTCCCTTGGGTGAATGCATAGGAATGGGATTGCTGGGTTGTATGATAAGTACATGCATGACTTTGTAAGAGAACACCAGACTGTTTTCCCTGGTGATTACCATTTTGCATTCCCACCAGCAACTTATAAGAATTCCACTTGCTCTGGCATCCTAGCAAGTACTTGATACTTTCATTTGTGCCTGAAATAGAGAACGGGAGTGGGGGAGAGGGGTCCAGGATGCTGGTTCTGGTCCAGTTGAGCTGAGTGCAGGTTACACAGGTGTGTCCAGTTTGTGAAAATTCATCAACGTGTAAACTTTCATGCACTTTTCTGTCTGTATATTAAACCTCAATAAAAGTTTGTTTTTTACTGTGGTCACTTAGGTGTGGGAGGGGGCCAGCCAAGAGCAGCCTGCGCCTTTCCCTGGGAGCACAGACACGCCCTGTGCTTGGGGCCGTGTTAGGACTCCTCGGGGGTGTCCTGACGTAGAACACATCCCCCAGCACTGCGGGGTCTGCTGCACATTCCAGCCCCATGGTCCCGCGCTTATGTAAACATTCACTGGAGGCAGCCTGGCTGAAGGAGACATCTGGCTCAAATCCCCCCGGCCCTCCCGGCCCCCATTCCTGGCAGGGTAGAGAGTGAGGTCCTTGGGCGTGGCACAAGAAGTGTGCATAGCCCGTCTTCCTGTGTCAGCTGCACATCACGGATGGGGACCCACTGGCCCTGGGGCACCGAAGCCCACCAGGGAAGCTGACCTTGCCTGTGAGTGTGAGTGTGAGTGTGATGTTGAGTTCTTGCGTCAGCTTGGCTAGGTTAGAGTGTCAAGCAAGCACTGGCCTGGAGGCAGGTGATTGCATCTGTGGCTGATTATACCTGCAAGTAACAAAGGAGCTGGCCTTCAGCAATGAGAGAGGTCTTGTCCTATCAGTTGAAAGCCTTAAGGAGAGACCTGATGATTTCAGCAGTCAGAAGGGAGGATTTCCATCTCTACTTCAGCCAGCTTCTCCTGGGGAACTCATCAACACTCTTGGCATGCCCAGCTTGACTCTCGCCCTAGGGAATTTGGACTCGCCAATCCCCACAGTCATGTGAGCCAATTTCTGTAATAAATCTCTTAATGTTTACATAATGCATGTAATAAATGCCTAATACTGGGAGTAAAACCTGTTCCACCCAGTACATGAGTCATGTTTTTGTTGACTACCCTGACCCCTGCAAACTATGGGGTGCTCTGGGACCCTAGGTGTGATGGTGAGGCTCATGCATCAGCTTGGCCAGGTAATGGTGCCCGGTTGTTTGGTCAAGCAAGCACTGGTCTAATTGTTACTGTCAGGCCATTTCATGGACTTAAACCATTAGTAATCAATTAAATCATTAAGTTGATTGCATCTATGGCTGATTACATCTACCATCAACTGAGGAGCTTGCCTTCAGCAAAGAGAGATGTCTCATCCAATCAGCTGAAGGCCTTAAAAGGAGAAGTGATGATTTCAGCAGTCAGGAGGGAGAATTTTCATCTCTACTTCAGCCAGCTCCTCCTGGGGAGCTCATCCAGGACCTTCATCGAAGTTCCCAGGTTGCAGCCTGCCCTGAAGAATTTGGCCTTGCCCATCCCCACAGTCGCATGAGACAAGTTTATGAAATCTCATACTGTTTACGTATCTGTACCTCCTGTCAGTTCTCTTTCCCGTGAGAACCCTGACTCATACACCGGGCTGGTGGCAGGCCTTGCCATGCCCTTTGCCACCCTCTGTGCTGTGAGACCCTTCCCTGGGGGTGGTAGTGGGTGTCTCTTTCTGACCAACAGTTTGGCACAGTGAGCAGAGTGCCAACAGTCCAAAACACATAGAACATAAAATCTTTTTAACCACTTTAAAGTGTACAATTCAGTGGCACCATCAACACCATCCATTACTAAAACGTTTTCATCACCCAGAACAGAAACTCTTTACCCATTAAGCAATAACTCCCCCATTTCACCTACCCCCGAGTCCCTGGTAGCCTCTAATCTACTGTCTAGTTCCATGAATTTGCTTATTCTAGGTAGTCCATATAAGTGGAATCATATCATATTTGTCCTTTTGTGTTTGGCTTATTTCACTGAGCATAATGTTTTCAATGTTCATGCAACTGAACTTCATTCCTTTGTATGGTTGGGTAATATTCTGTTGTATGGATATACCCCATTTTGTTTTTCCATTCATCTGTTGATCGACACTGGGGTTGCCTCCATTTTTCGGCTGTTGTGAATAATGCTGCTGTGACCATCGGTGTACAAGTATCTCTTTGGGTCCTTTCTTTCACCTAGGAATGGAATTACTGGGTCATATGGTAATTCATATTTAACTTTTTGAGGAATTGCCAAACTCTTTTCCATAGAAGCTGCACTATTTTACATTCCCACCAGCAATGCCACACATTCCCACATCCTTGCCAACACTTAATAAGCCATCCTAGAAGATGTGAAATGGTATCTCATTGTGGTTTTGATTTGCATTTCCCTAATGACCAATGATGTTGAGCATCTTTTCATGTGTTTATTGGCCATTTGTGTGTGTGTGTGTGTGTGTGTGTGTGTGTGTATATATATATATATTTTTTTAGGCACTGGGGGCTGGGGATTGAACCTGGGACCTCATAATTGGGAAGCTGGTGCTCAACCACTGAGCCACATTGGCTCCCTTTGAGTTGGTTTTTTCATTTGCTTTGCTTGTGTTTTTTGTTTGGTTGGTTGGTTTTTTAAGGAGGCATTGGAACTGAACCCAGACCCTCCCATGTGGGAAGAAGGCACTCAACTGCTTGAACCATATCTGCTCCCTGTATATCTTCTTTGGAGAAATGTCTACTGAAGTCCTTTGCCCATTTTTAAATTGGGTTGTCTTTTGTTTTTGAGTTGTAGGAGTTCTCTATATAGTCTGGAAATTAAACCCTTATCAGATTTCCAAAAAAATTTTCTCCCATTCTGTAAGTTTGTCTTTTCACTTTCTTGATAATATCCTTTGATGCATAAACCTTTTTTAATTTTGATGAAACCCAATTTAAATATTTTTAATCATATAAAATAACTTAAAATACTTCTAGTAAATTAACCAAGAATTTATTGAGATTAAAAACATGCTTTTGAATGCATTACTATGAACCAAATATATTGTGTAATATATTGTTTGATTAAAAAAAAATTTATATGTATCCATTAGATTTAATTGAGAAATGTATATATTTATTCATCCGTATTTACTTTTTAGTTTTTAATTGTTTTTATTTTCAATTATTAAATGTACAAAATAAAGTTAAAAAACCAAACCAAAACAAAAAAACATGCTTTTTAGGGAGTGGAGGTGGCTCAAATGATTAGGTACCTCCCACCCACATCCGAGATCCTGGGTTCGGTTCCCGGTGCCTCCTAAAAAGAAGACCAGCACACAACAAACAGACACAGCAAATACAAACAATGAGAGGGTGGGGAGAAAGAAATAAATAAAAGAAATCTTTAAAAAAAAAACATGCTTTTTTGGGAGAGCGACTGTAGCTCAGTGGTTGAGCGCCTGTTTCCCACGTACAAAGTCCCAGGTTCAATCCCCAGAGTTTCCGAAAAAACAAATAAACAAACAACAACAACAAAAAAACACATGCTTTAAAAAACAATTGAAATAAAAAAACTCAGTATAAATCCATACACCTAGTTTTCATGAATCTTTAAGAAATTTCTTCTTTCAGGTGTCCCTGGTACATACCTGTAGTGAGTTGAACAGTGGCCCTCCCAAAAGATATGTCCAGATCCTGGAATCTCTGGATGTGGCCTTATTTGGAACAAAGGTCTTTGTAGATATAATTAAGGATCTCAAAATGAGATCTTCCTGGATTATCTGGGTGAGCTTTAGCTCCAATGTCAAGTGTCCTTATAAGAGACACTCAGAGGAGAGACAAATGGAGGAGGCGGCCACGCGAAGCTAGAAGAGGCCAGAAATAGTCTTCCCTCGCGCCTTCAAAGATCACATGTCTCTGCTAGCACCTTGACGCTGGCCTTCTGGTACCAGAACTGTCAAAGATTACATTTCTCTAGTTTTAGGCCACGCAGTTTGTGGCAATTTATTATGGCAGCCCTAGGAGACCAGGACAATACCTGGAAACCAAATTAATATTTCTGAACATTGTAAGGGGCAGCTCAGGAGGATCGATCCAATAATGCATTTATAGTTATCTTTGTATCTTCATCAATTACCCAAATTTATTCTCAAAATTCTCATAATTGGATGCCCTTGGTTTTGGTTTGAGAGCATACAAATGAACCTTCTATCAATAAATATGACAATACAGGGTCAAGCGTAATGGGAAGTAATGGCCTCCTCCCAAAAGGCAAGGCCTGCTGTGAGGGAAACCGGGAAGGGCTCCTGCCAGATCTGACAGAGGCGGCTCTGTAGAAGGGGCTCTGAATGTTTGGGCACTCAGGGGCTCCAAGTTGTCCCAAGTCTTCAGAGATCCCTGTTCTAAAGAGCAGGGTCCTGCTGGTTCCTGAGCAATGAAATTAATAAGGGCTATTTGCTCTGTGCTTTCTATGTGCAGTCACCTGTGCCAAGCACTTTACATGTATTATCATTTCATTCTCATGACCATCTTATGAGGCAGGGGCTATTATTTCTCTAGTTTAACATATAACAAAACTGAGGCACAGAGAGTCTAAGCCCCTTGCCCATTGCCACTTAGCTAAAAAGTGAAGGAGCCAGATTTGAACCCAGGCAGCCTGGCTCCAGAGCCGTAACTTTCACAGCTGACGCGTAGCCAGGTCTTAAATTCAAATAGCATCATTACTCCGCAACTAATAGGATGAAGTTCTGAGTTTGGGTTTCTTTTTGTTTGTTTGTTTTATGGCTATTTCTGCACAGAAAGACCTTGAGATGATCAGTGCTTTGAGAAAACAGCTTGAGGATTTAAGTGTACCCTTCTTTTTTAAAAAAATCATCCACCGCCATTGAAGCAGCTCCCTTACCCTGCTATATACTTCACAATACTCTATAGAAGCAGCTGTACAGTTCCGAGAGCTGTGCCCTCAATGGGTACAAGTTGCCAGTTGACTCCAGACCATCAAAAGTTGCTAGATTCCCATGTGAGAGAATGAGTTTTCCTGTATCATGGACCTATCTCGGCCAGATATTTCTGTTGTCTGAAACCCATTTCCTAATTGCCGGGCAATCAGCAAACTTTTTTGGTAAAAGGCCAGATGGTAAATATTTTAGGCTCTGTGGGCCATGCAGTCTGCCGCTACTCAGCTCTGCATGAGAGCAGCCATTGACAACACCTAACGAAAGGGCATTACTGTGTCCCAGTGAAACCTTAGTTACGAGAGCCCACGGAGGGCCAGATTTGGGACCCTTGCTTAGACAATGAGCAACTTGAGAAGGAGGGCTGTCTTATCTTTGTCATTTCCATGCTAGCAGTAAAACTGTTCTTTTTTCCAAAGAGGAAACGAAGACTCAGAGAGTCCAAGACATTGATTTTTGAGGAGGGGGAGCATAGAACCACAACTGGCAGTTTCGGTGTATTTGCACTTGTTAAGTGGTATTTTCAGTGCATATGGATGGATACTTCTGGTTTGTGGCACTTCTCATGTTAGGTCTGAGCTAAGTGGGAAAATTAAAGCAAACATAAAGCAAAGGGATCCTCTCAACTGGCCTGGATCTCAGCAAACCCATGTCTTTGCAGATTAAGTTAGACGAAACAAGAAACTGAGTTTGGACTGGGCTGTGACTGCTCTAAATCATGTCTCAGGACCTCGGAGTGTTCAAGCTCACAAGCTGATCCAATCTTTGGACCCCCTCAGCTTTCTGTGTCTGGTTTAGCTTCAAAGCCCAGGACCCCAAGACAGGTTATTAAAACTGTCAGGAAATTAAAGTCATCTTAGCGTACTCCGGTGAGATCTTCCTTCACAGAAAGGCTTTGGTTTGGACTTGAGGAAGGAGGAGGGTCCTGAAAGGGTCTTATAGAGACTGAGATTCACAGCCACAGACCAGTAACTAGCAAATCCTATTTCTAATTAAGGTCAAATCCCGTACACTTGCTTTTCCATTTTGCCCCATTCTCATTCCACATGTAACGTCTCGAAATTACAAAGCATTTTGTAAGCCTCAGTTTCTGCGTCTGTAAAATGGGAATGAAGCAACTAATAGCGCTGTTGCAGAATTAAACCCAACGGTTTAATAAACTTGCAGGTAAAGTGATTAGCACGGGCCTGGCATGTTGTAGGCGCTCAAAAGACGTCAGCTGTCGCCACTACTATTACTATTACGACACGCCACCGCCTGCCCCAGGGCCTGGGTAAGCGTCTGCGGGAGGAAGCGCCTGAATGGGCCAGACGGGAAGTCCTTACGGGGCGTTTCGGGGTCACCCGCTCAGGCTCGGGCCTGCGCACGTCAGGGTAAACCTGAACACACGCTGCCGCAGCCGGGAAACCCCGGAACCCCAAGGCGGCCGCCAAGTCCCGGAAGGACGGCCGAAGCCCAGGAACGCCCACTTCCGACAGAAACCCGCAGAACCCAGCTCCTTCCGGCCGCGCGGGGCGACGGCCCGGGCCCGCCCCACGGTGGGCGCGGCCCCGGCGCAGCCCCGCCCCTCGCTTCCGGGTCGGATCCGGCACGGCCGCGGCCCCGCCCTCCTCCAGCGGGGCAGCCCCGCCCCTCCGGGCCTGTGCGCCGAGACGTCACTTCCGGGGCGGCCCGGTCGGGCCCGAGCGAGGGCCGCTGCCCCGAGCGCCGTTGGCTGCCCGCCGGCCCCGCTGCTGCGCTGCCGGCCACGTCCCCGCGCCGGGCCTCGGGCGCCTCCCCGCCGTCCGAGGGCCCCGCAGGCCTGCCGCGCCCGGGTAAGGGGCCCGCGCTGCGCTCCGGGAGCTGCTGGCGGGCTCCCCGGCCCGGCTTGGGCGTGAGAGAGGGAGGACGGGGCGAGAGCGAGGACTGGCGGGGCCGGGGGTGCAGGACCGCCGAGCGCTGGCGGGAAGGACGGCGAGGAGGGGAAGGGCCCTGGGGGCACGTGGGTGGGCGCCCCGCGAGGCGAGGGGGCGAGAGGGGCTGCAGGGCGCCCTCACGCGAGGAGGAGCCCAGCTTGATGCAGTTTGGGAGCCGAGGGTGGGAAAGTTGGGAGACTTCTGGGAAGCCAGAAGGTCTCCACCCTCCCCGCAAGGCCAGGACCGGACAGGGCCCCAGGAAGTGCGGCACTCCGAGAGGGAGGCGCTGGGCCTTTGGGTGGCCCCGGCCCTCTTCGTCTGGAAGGGGGTCGTGCCTTTGCATCAGGTCTTTCCACTCTGTCCATCCGTCTCCTGGCCTGACTACCATGTGAGGGTCCAGGGCAGCTCGCTGTGTGTACTTAACCTCCAGGCTGACAGGGGGAAGCAGCATCCACGTGGGTGGCCACAAGACCTAAATGTGCTTAAGAAATCCGCCTTTGACAATGTGCAGTTATTTTTCTCTACCTGGAGGAAGGATCTCATAAAATTTCAATGAAATCAGTGAGGAAAGTAAAATACAAAATTTCAGTTTATACACTGGATTTGTCTAATGGACAAAGGAATGTCAAATCTAACAAATAGGCCTTGATCAGCATTCAGCCATGATACCAGAACTTCCAAAGACCTGGAAATTGCTTATCATGATTTAAGCAGGAAATGTAGTCCAGGTTCCCACCTGCTGTGGAGACAAATCCTTTGGACCTCAGGGCAATGTCTATATACAGAAAACCACAAGGCTGTGTTCCTTGGGCTCCTGCTACCAAAGATTAGCTTGGTGACGTGTCAGGATCAGGCATCTGCAGTTTGCCCTGTATTTGCTTCCGCCATACCTTCACCTCGGGATGTGTGGTTTCCCTGGCATGGAATAGGGTCGGGGCCCATGCTGTGGCTGGTGAGCATCAACAAAGCATAATGGAAGGAGGGCATACTACCCGCAGTCCCTTACAAGTCTGAGGATTGTGTTGGATCTTTGGGACCTGTTTATGTCAGAAAAAAAGAACTCAGCAGTTTGGAGTCTGATTTCATGTAAATTGCACACAACATCTTGCATGCTACAAAAGAGGTAAAACTCAAACGACGATTGGCAAGAAATTGGAGGCAGGTGCTGTGTGGAGGTGTCGTAAAGTCACAGACCAGAAAAGGATCAGCAAGTGGGCCAGCCCAGGGGCACAGACTGGGGGGCCTTTCTCATGGAGCTCAGGAGGGGGCCCCGCTGCGCCTTCCAGGCAGATCTTGTGGGGAGCTGACCCCTGCACCAGCCTAACCTCCCGCCCTGCCATCTGCTCTTGTCTCCACTTAATACTAACTTAGTTCTTTTCTTGCTTGTTCCCAGCCTTGATGACCCCATTTCCCTGCACCAGATAATGAGAAGAATGGGGTGGGTCCTAAGGCCCACCATGCAAGGGGGGGCTGGAGCCTCCCACAGTCCTTGTTAGGGGTACTGTTATTTTCAACCGTGTTAATGGGTTTGTTCGTTCCCAGCCAACTGATAAGGATTACTGCACGTCCCCGCATGTGAATCTCGGCACTTAGGATATGTTGTTGCGCAGCGGAGGCAGGACCAGACCAGAGAGATGAGGTCACAGGACCAGGGCGGTCCTGTTCCCATGGGAGTGGTCGCCAGCCCCACGGGCCGGGCGTGAAGCCACAGTGATGGCATCCAGCAGAAGGTTCCCCAGCGAGCCTCGTGGAGGCTCTGCATGTGCACTCACCTCCGTGTCTGTACCAGGGTGGGTGGGTGCTTACAAACACGCATGTGCGTGACTGTTGGTGTGTGTGACTGCACACGTGTGCATGGCTTTTACGTGCACTGGTGTGCACGCGTGTGTATTAGGAAGCGGGCCTTTTAACGTCTCATACATAGTGTTATTTTCCCAGTACAATGACCTATTGAATGCCGCTATTTCAGTGTCTCCTTCCTCACTGGATTCTCCCCCAAGCTTTTCCCAAACAGCATTTACTCTTTTTCACGTTCTAGATGTGGCTGAAACCAGGGTGGAACATCTGCCTGCGTCCCACATGTGCCACCAGAAATGCCACAGCCTGGGTGTACTCCACGAAGCTGTTTCACCACCTGCAAAGCGATTGCTCACCCAGCGAGCAGACCGTGCCCAGCTCACAGCTGTCCAGGGAGGATGGTCCGGCCTGGGAGCATGTCCTGATCAGCTGCCTCTGGTGAGCAAATGGGGCCCTGTGGGCCAGGCCTGCCTGCTTGGTGACCATTAGCTGTGGTCTGCGGGAGGGTCAGGGAGAAAGGAGAGGCAGGAAAACCCCAAGGGCTGAGCCTCCCAGTAACCAAGAGGAGCCCAGGCTGTGACCCTTCACTACCAGAGGTCCTGCCCTGCCTTCTGACGTGGACTGAGGACGGATAGGAGGTGATGGGGACATGCGGTCTTCTGTGGCCCTTTTCTGCTTCCTTTCGGTCTTGTGTCATAATACCATAATCCCCTCAGGAGCCCCTGGGCGCCACTGCCCACTTCCTCTCTCACCACCCAGGGGAATGGAGGAGGCACCTTTCAGCAGAAGAGGCCTTGGGAGCAGACTCCCTAGAGGCTGTCCCTGGACCCAGGAAGGAGATGGTGTGTGTCTGTTCCAGGGTGAGGAACTGGGCAGGCAGGAAGAGGTGCACTGAGTGCATTGTCTCCAGCACTCGAGGGTCTCCCTCCTGCCAAAGCTGGAACAACCGCTCGGATATTCTGATGTGCTAGGGCGGCGTCAGCAAACCACAGCCAATGGGCCGCATCCCACCCACTGCCTGTTTTTGTAAATAAAGATTTATTGGAACACAGCCACACCCATGCCGCAGCCAGCAGAGTTGAGAAGCTGTGACAGAGACCGTATGGCCCACAAAGCCTCTAAAATAATTACTCTCTGGCCCTTTTCAGAATATGTTTGCTGAGCCCTGCTCTGGAGATGTGTAGTGAAGGGGCAACAACAGGCCCCAAGGTCTGGGTTGTATTCAGGGGACCGTGACCCTCTGTGCCCACCCATCCCACCCTCAGGCTCACCCAGCAGACTCCAAACCCAGGGCATCTCAGATCCAGCGGTGCTAGCGTGTCCAGTGCGTTCCGTAGATGTGACTGGCCAAAGCCAGAGCCAGTTAAATGCATTTATTTGCCCAGAGCCCAGCTGCACAGCTTCAGCTAATGAGGGGATTGTGAGTTCTTTGTGCTCAGACTTTCCACTTTCAAGTCTTCCCTGTCATGATACTGGTTTGTTTCGTTTCTCCCCACCCTTCCCCCCACTTTTTGCCCTGCCAGAACAAAGAATGCTTTTTGCGCTCTAGAAACCAAATGCAAATTTGTCATTTGTGGGGCTGCATAACTTTTCTAAACCTATAAGACACCAGGAGTGCCTGCAGATGATTTTGGAGGAAAAGCCCAAACTTGAAGCTGGAATGAAGTTAGTGACTTGGACAGGAGTTAGAAGCATCGGGGGATGCGCCAGCCTTCCAGAAGAGCGTGTGCGCAGAGTTTTGCTGGTCATGAGCCCACTTTCCAGCAGCCCCCCCACTGATTACAGGAGACTGAAGGCCGCCCAGCCATCACCCCGGACACCCCTTTCTGCTGCATGGGCTGCTTTTGTGCATCTCCCCCCAAGACTGCTATGGCAGTGAGCCGCCGGCGGCTCTGTGGGTATTGACTTCTTCACAGCAGCCTGGGCCTGTTAGCCCAGGCAGCCCACTGGTGCCAAACTCAAATTCTTACACACCTAACTGCTTTAAAAAGCCGCGCGTTTCAGCCATTTCTGGCTGGCTTGCTCTGCGTTCCCTGTGAAACTGAGGTGACATCTGCCAGCCCTAGATGAGAAAACCCTGCAGTGACCTTGCTGGGTCTGCCCCAGAGGCTCCCTGCCATGCAGACTCTGCAGGGCCTGGACCCTAAGCGCCCCCACCCCCCCTCCCCCCGGAGCGTTCCCTTGCCCACTTCCACTTCCAGTGGCCTCAGCTTCTGGAAGGCCTCCAGCGCTGTCCCAGCTGCCCAAGGACAGCTTGTGGGTTACTGCCATCTAGTGGTCGGTCTTTTCCTTGCTCCCCTCTGAACTCCAGCCTGAACTCACGTGGGCTGGAAGCGTGTCTGGGGGTGGGCCGGGCTGGCGGCTAAGCCGGGACGGCAGACCACGTCCCCCAAACCTTTCCCTGGGCCTCCCACCAATGCCAGGTGCCGTGCTGAGTGCTGTATGTGCGATCCCGTGTTACGGTCCACGGCTCCAGAGGGCTCGGGGGTCACAGGACTTGCCTGGTGGCTGCTTCCAGGGCTGCCAAGGTGCCAGAGACCCGGTGGCTTACACTGCAGAACTGTATTGTCTGAAAGTTGTGGAGGCCGGAAGTCCATAATCAGGATGTCGGCAGGGCCACGCCTCGTGGTGAGGCGGAACCCGTTGGCGCGTCTCCTGTGGCTGCTGGGTGGTCGGCCATGCCTGGCATTCCTGGGCTTGTGGCGGCACCACTCAGTCTCTGCCTCCGTCACTTGGCCGTCTCTCTGTCCCTGTCCCTGTGTCCCGATGTCCTCTACTTGGAAAGACCCACCCCAGTCCCATTTGGTATCGTCTTAACCGATCACGTCTTCCAAGAGCCTATTCACAAATGAGTACACGCTCACGGCACCCCAGTGAACACGTCTTATTGGGGACACAGTTGAACCCATAACACCCGGGGCCATGTGGGCAGCAAGCGTGGGAGCTGGGATCCGAGATGCTCTGCACCGCCGGGTCCCCCTTGCTCCTGTGCCTGCTCCTTCTTCAAGAGAATGATCACGAAGGCTGGCCAGCCAACAAGCCGCTGGTGAGGGACGGGGGAGCCGTTCCGCGGCCCCCAGACCCCTGTGACTGCAGGGCCTTGGGCTCGCTCTGCTCTGCTCTGCTGAGTGCTGGTTCCTCATCACCATTTCCTTTTTTTTTTTTCATTCTTATTATTTTCATTAAACAAGCAAAGCAAAGCAAATTTGTTTTTTCTGAAGCTCCATCCATGCCTCTGCATCATTTCTGTGGAGAATTAGAATGAAGGAAAGGGAAAAGAAAAAAAAAAGAATGGGTTTCGTTATGTGAGATGTGAATACGATTAAGCATTTTTTTTCTTCCTTTTTTTTTTTTTCGTTAATAAGGAGACCTTGACTATGTCATTCAACTAATCTGTGGTCATCTGTGTATCTTTCTGACAGTGGAGGAGCAACTGACTTAGCTGGAATTAGATGAGGTAAAAGTGCCTGAAAAACAACCTTTTAGGAATAGTGTTTCCATAACTTGTTGAGCTGCTTTTGGTTCTTTTATTTTTGTGAATTTGAAATCAAGTTGTTAATAATAATTGAAAAAAAAAAATAGGGAGCGGATGTGGCTCAAGCAGTTGAGCTTCTGCCTCCCACATGGTTCGGTTCCCGGTGCCTCCTGAAAAAACAAAAACAACAAGCAAAACAAATGAAAAAACCAACTCAGGGAAACTGATGTGGCTCACTGATGTGGTTGAGTGCCGGCTTCCCACATACGAGGTCCCAGGTTCAATTCCTGGCTCTTGGTACTGATAAAAAAACACAATGAAGGGAAGTGGAGAGGCTGGGGGACCACTGCCGTCCTTGGAGTGGAGAAGCCGTTCAGTCATTCACTCACTCACTTGCTGGTTAATTCAACCAACACTGAGTCCCCGTTCTGGGTCGGGTCCTGTGGGGGCCCCAGAGTGCTGGCTGTGAAGAGACACAGTGACGCCTGCCCTCGGGGGGCTTATGGCGTGGAAGCAAGTAGGGTAGCGAGAGGCACCGGGGCTGGAGGACGGCACCATGCGAGGCATCTCTGGGCCGAGGATGGCCGGGTGGCAGCAGGTTGGTGCCTGGGACCTGCCGTTTCCCCCCCGCCGGGTGGGGCAGGAGCACGGAGAGGTCCGTAGAGCCTGATGGTAAAGGGCCCTGGGCGGTGATAGGAACTTTGGGGCTTCCCAGGATCTGGCAGCCGTGGGCTGGAAGGCAGCTCAGGGCCAGGATGGGGAAGTCGAAGGTGAATGATTTGCTACTTTGAGGGTCCACGGGAAGAGGGTGAGCCCACCCTGGCCACAGGGCCCAGGGGGTAGAGGGAGCCACGGAGGGATGCAGCCAGCGTCCATACCAGGACAAGGAAGTGCCGTGAGGCATCCTGCCCAGAGCAGGGTGGTGGCACAGCTGGAATGCCACTCAGACGCGCTCTGGCCCCCAGGAGCTTGGCAGGGTGGGCTCGGGGAAGAGCGGCGGCCCAGGTTGTTCTCAGGCAGGACCTGCTGTGAAGGCGGCCTCGGGAGCCCTGGCTGCTCGCCCCCAGCCTCCCAGCACACCTTTGCCACCTGCGGCTCTCTCCTCCCCATCCCCCACCCCTTCCCTCCAGGTACCACTTTCCCAGGAAACTTTGTACACCGTCCTCATACCCCCAGCTGAATTCAGCACCTTCTTAGGGTCCCACTAGCATCCTCCCCTCGCCACCCTCCCCCCATCCACCCCCCAGCCTCCACTCGGGACCAGCCCCCTCCTCGCCACTCAGGGCCTGTCCCGATGCCGTCTTCTCCCCAGCTCTTGACTCGCCTCTGCTCCATGCTGTGCCAGTCTGCAATGACATCTTCTCTGTCTCTCCCCTGGACATGGGCTCCTTGGAGGCAGGGTCATGTGGCTTCCTTTTTTCTGTCCTAAGTGCACTGCCTGGCATATGAGTAGGCACTCGGTCAATACTGGATGGAGGGATGGGGGGATGGAGGGAAGGAAGAGGGCTGGGTGGGTGAATGGGTGGGTGGACAGAGGGGTGGCTAAGTGGTGTCTCCCACGCAAGATGCCCAGTTACTTGTCCCAGGTGTGCACAGATGCATTAGGCCTGAGCTGTGTCCTGCTGACCACAGGAGACGTGGCAGAGGAAGCCTTGGCCAACCTCGGTGATCAGGTCTTAGCCTATGAAATGGGCCTACTGCTCTCAAAGTAAACTTGGGGCTGGAGTGGTGGGAACTTGCCGAGGCTGGGACGCTTCATGAGATCGGGTTCAAAGGCTTCAAGCCCATCACAGGCCAGACCCTGGACAGACGTTACCACAGCCATGGCCGAGCCACGCTGGGCTCTCACTGGGAGCCGGGCGAGCTAAGCACTGACTCGGTTTGCAGCCCGGGCCTCCCACCAGCCATCCACGGGAGGTGCAGCGCCCAGCCCCGGGCCCCGGGCGGCTGCGTGCCACTGACCAGCATGCTTTCTTGACTGCAGACCCCTCCACTGGGCTGAAGGGAATTGTCCTCCGCCTGAGGAGCTGGCCCGCTGCGAGCCTCGGGGCCACCCAGCCTGCTCCCAGCTCACCCACAAGATGTGGACAGTCCTTGTGCTCGTTTGGATTTCCGCCTTGTTCTTCTCTGAAAGCCAAGGGGCAATAAACCCACGTAAGTGAGAACACTGTGGTTGCTAGACAGGCCCATAGCACCCTGTGTCCAGCAGGCCAGCGAGTCAGGAGCCCCAGACCCCCTGGATGCTGGGCTGGGCAGGCTTAGCAGGCCGAGCCCCACCTCCAAGGCCAGCGCAGGGAGGCAGCCCCCGGCAGGACCGGCCGCTGAGCCCGGGAAGATTCACTTGCTCGGCCCAGCAAAATTAGATTTCTTCTATAAATCTAATCTCCAGTGGGAAGTACATTCACTTATGCATCAAACATTTAATTGTGCACCTCCTCTGCCGGGCACCGTGCATCTCCAGGAGCTCCTGCAGCAAGTCCTTCCAGCAAGGCAGGACTCCTTTAGTGGCGTGCATAGCCGTGCAGCCGTCGCCCGGGTGTGCTGTGGGATGTGAGACTCGGGAATGGGAGCGAGTAGTGCAGCTCTTCAGCCTCCGCCGGGCTTGGGGTTCAGAGAGGCGGTGCCCAGGCTTTGCAGGAGAAGACACACGTCCTTCTCTTCACGCCCCCTGGGCTGGGAAAAAGGGCTCGGCAAAGCCAGCCCAGACGAGCCGGAAATTGAGGTGATCTCTGCGTGATCCCCCTGTACATACCTGAACATGATCGTGTCTCTTTTTCTTCCTTTTCCGACCTTAGTCCATAACCTGACGCAGACTAGTTTAGCCCAGACAAGTGCAACTGTGGAAACAGCCGGAGCAGTTGGCAACACGATGTCGGAAAATGCGAGCACAGTGACACCTTCCCCTGCCATGATAACCAAAGAGGCTTCGGCGACTGAGAGCAATGCCACTGAAGGCACTACACAGACAACATACAGGACAGCGCTGGGTGCCCCAGCCACGACAGGGGGCCTGGTCCACCACACACCCCCCCGAGCACCCACACCGGCTGCGCCATCCACCCCCCCGCCATCACGGGCTCTGCCTCCGACAGCCCCTGAGCTCACATCTCTCAGCACGCCCCATGTGCAAGTGCCAAGCAGCAGCACTCTGCCAAGGACGGCGACGGTGGTGACGTCAGCCTCGAGCGCTGTGACCACGGCTGCAGCCACGCCCGGGGCGAGCAGTCCGGGAAGCACACATGGTTCCTCTGCACACACAGCCAGCAGCTCCCCGGCAGACCCTGCCCCCACCACGAGCCCGCAGACCCTGAACACGTCCACACCAGCTCCCACCACGCAGGTGCCAACAGGCCAGCCCGCAGTCAGCACCGCCAGCGCGTCCACACCCACCCTCTCGACCACAACCCCAGAGCCCACCACCCTCTTCTCGGTGGCTTCCACGTCCTCAGCCACCACAACCAAAGCGCAGGCAGGTGAGCCAACTGCCAGCACAGTGCCAGCGCCCCACACCAGCCCGACGCCTGCACAGGTGGCCATGTCCCCCACGACACACACCCAGCCAAACCCTGCACTGCCCACCCAGGGCACTAAGGGCCCAGGCACGCCCCAGACGCCAGAGCAGCTCCGGACCGAAGCCATGCCGGGGACGGCCGCCTCTGGACTGACACCTGGGAGCTCGGGGGGCTCCAAGGTACCAGCCACAGACTCATGCCTGCCCAGCACCCAGGGCCACCAGCTGGTGGGCCCCACTGAGCCGCTGCCCCCGTTTTGGGCGAACAGACCCACTCTCCTGGTGGTGCTCTTCCTTGGGGTGACCCTTTTCATCACGGTCTTGGTTCTGTTCGCCCTGCAAGCCTACGAAAGCTACAAGAAAAAGGACTACACGCAGGTGGACTACCTGATCAACGGCATGTACGCGGACTCCGAGATGTGAGGGCGCGGCTGGCCCCCGCCGCGGCTCGCCGGGCTGCTGGGAGCCTGGGGCCCGGCCCTGGCCTCAAACTAAGTGCTTCCAAATTCTTTTGGTGCAATTTAGGAGTTTTGCCAGATGCTTCAACGTGGAGAACTGCTGTCAGATTAATTCCATGATCGGCTAAAGAGCTGCTGCTTTTTTCATATTTATTTTTATAAATGACCACGTGGACAGGTACAGGCTGGAATTCTGCAGCTGGGCTGGGTGGGCGGGGCCCCAGGCTCTCTGGCCCCTGAGGCAATTAAAGCAACGTTGCTTTCCCATCCGTTGTTCCGTGTCCACCTGTGTCGGCCACAGCTGCCCACCATCGCCCAAGGCGGGCAGTGGGGTTGGTTTTCATAAACGTCAAGTGTTACTTACTGTAACCACGAAGCCCTGGAGGGTTGCAGTCTCTGGGCCGCTCACGCCCAAAACCTGCCCCTGGCACTTGGCTGGGGGCTCCTGGCGCCCGGCGGGAGGCCCCACCACGAGGGTCTCTGGCACCCCCCTGGAGAGGCCCCTGCCCTTCCACCCTCCTTTTTCTGGACTCCTTGGTGGTGAATGGTTTGGAGCCTGATCTGGGCACGAAAGATCTGGATCCAGCTCTAGAAAGCACACGGATGCCCACCCGTGACACCCCTCAGTGTAGCCCTGAGTCAGTCGGGACCTGGTAGGCAGGATCCCCGCGATCCTATTGTGTGCTTGCCGCAAGCCCGGCCTTGTGGCATGGAGGTGACACGCTGATCAGAGAGGCGAGAGCCCCTCCTCCACAGGGCACACGACACGCCACCAGAGCCCCCTGGGTTCCAGGCTCCCGAGGATCATGGGTTAGCAGCATGAGAGCCACTGCTCCAAGCGCCTCACCATGGAACTCATTTAGCCCTCCCTGCAAGCCCAGGAGAGCAGTGCTCGGTCCCCTCTTAAAGATGGGCCGCGTGTAGCTCGGTGGTTGAGCTCCCGCTTCGCACGTACAAGGTGTCAGGCTCAATCTCCGGTGCCTCCTAAAAAGATGGGCCAACTGAGGCACAGAAAGTAACTCACCCACTGAGAGGCCAGAGTCGGGATTCAAACTTGGCTCTCAAATCCCAGCTCTTTCTTGACCTACTTTGTTTTCCTGCCTGCCCTGGACTGAGCTTGAGCCTTCTGGCCTTTCTCTGTCCACCTGCCCAAGGCAGCGAGAGCTGACGGGCAACACACTGCCTGGGGTGTCCTGTAAAGGTGTGTTCCAGCCCAGGTCTGCAGCTGCTATTGTGTGACCAGGAACAAGTTATGGAATGTTCTGGAAGCTTGGCTTCCTCCTCCACAAAATGAGGAAGGAAAGAGCAATGTCTGTTTTAGACGTTCAGGGATGATGCCTGGTCCAGGTGGGGGAGGAGCTTTCCTCTTGCTTTTCAACCACTCCAAACACTGACGGAGACAGGGCTGTTTTCAGCCAGAGCCTCCAGTTTCCCCATCACAGAAACCTCCCTGAACCAGGCCTCGAGGTCTAACTGCTCATTTAAATCCTGCCTCCTCCAAAAGGGATTTCTAATGGTCCATAGTGAGAGACAAAGATACAGTGAACCCCCAAACCATTGGAATAGGCCGACAGCCAGGGGCAGCACCTCCCCGCGGCCCTGGCCTCGTCCTCTCGCCCCATCCTGGTTGCCTCTGGCCTTTTCCAGCCACTGGGGCCGGCTGGCCTGACTGCCCCGCTTCCCTCTCTAGCCTCCGCCTGTCTCTGCTGACAGCTGGGCTCCACCTGTGCCCTCCTTTTTGCCTTCCGTATCAGACTCCAGCCCACCCCAGCCACATCTGCCTGTGATATCACGGGGTTGACACGGAGACGGCTGGAAAGGAAGGTGGTCCCTGCCCCTGCTTGTCGTCCTTGCTGTCCCATGCTCTGGGCCAGCATTGTCATCCAGCCTGAGAAGCCCCCTGCTGCCCAGACCCAGTGGCTCTGCCCCTTGGGGTGGAGATCACGGGGCTGTGGAGGAGACCCTTGCCCGCCTCCAGGCATCGCCCCAGTGCCTGGCCAGTGAGGGTCTCACCCCAGAGAGCCAGATCTGGGTGCTCGCCCAGGCTTGGGTGCCTCGACCCTTTCCAGGCCTGAGGGCGAGGGAAGGTCGGATGTGGAGCAGCCCGCAGAGCTGTCCTTGGCCATCAGCTTGTGCCCAGAGGCCCCTGCTTCGTGCCCCTACAGCTGAGGAATGGAGGCCACAAGGCCTGCCTGTCCCATGCCCTAGCCAGGGGCTCCAAATCCCTCAGTCCCCTGAGAAAGGGTCGGTCAACTCGCCACCCCTCACTCCTGGAGATCCGGGTCCTGTCCATTGCTCTTGCCTGGTGGTGCCCTGGGTGGGCTGCAGGTGCCTCACACTCGTGGCACCCGGGGCTGAGCCCAGCATCTGCCTGGGGGCCCACTCGGCCCACAGGGCACCCTTTTCCTAACAGCCCTGCTCACCTGAGCTAGAAACCTGCATTTGGTCCTTGAGCACAATTGGCCGGGCTAAGTATTCCTACAGTCGGCCGCTCCTCCTGCCCTGCCGCAGGGCCTGTCACATCCTGCCTGGCCACTCTGCCCCTGTCCCCAGGCCGACCCTGCCCCTTCCAGACCCCACCCTGCAGCCAGGGACCCCTCAAACCACAAATCCGCCAAAAGCCCTTCCCTGGATAAAGGCCAAGCTTCTCTGCCCACATCCAGGGCCAGGGCAGAGCTTGCTGGGGGGTCCTGGCCAGGCAGAAGACAGAAGAGCTGGTTCCAAGAAAGCCCACCAAAGCCTGTCCCAATCTGGGGGGCCTGAGGTCTGAGGTCTGAGCTCGTGGAGGCAGTGAGCCAGCCGTCTCTGCTCCTGGTCTGCAGGGAAATCCCATGTGCCACCAGTTCATTGGGCATTTATTGAGCGCCCACTGTTTGTCAAACCCCTTGGCAGGCACAAAGAAGAGGCCGGGTGGGTGTGGAGTTGGCACCTTGCCTGCCTTGGGAAGGTCAGGGAAGGCTGCCTGGCAGAGGGGTCCTGAGAGCCCTCAGCTGGACTTCTCGCTCCTGCGGCAGCTGCCTTGGCCACAGCTGGCTCAGTGTCCAAGCAACAGGGGCGCACGGGAGTCACATGGTCCTTATCTGATGGCTGCGAGTGGGCAAGGAAGGTGCCAGAAGGCCAGGGCAGAAGTGGGGGCTTGGACCGGGGCCTCTTCCCTTCAAACAAGAAAACTCGGGCACGGCCAGGACCTGCTCCAGGCCCCACAGAGCTGGCGCAGGACACGATGCACACGGGGTCCCTCGGTCTGCTCGGGCAGCCGCGGGGCGTGGAGGCTCCTGCTCCACAGCCACGGGCAGCCCCGCGGTCCCCCTGAGAACCTGCGCCCCCCACGTCCGCCCTCCCAGCATGGGCGAGGCCCAAGGGCGCCCCCTGGCGGCCAGGCCCCCTCCCGCGGGTGCCCTCCCGCCCCTGGCCCCGCACGCCTCCGGGGCCAGCCCGCGTGGTCACCGTGGTCACCGGGGAGCCTTCAGGCTGCCCCGCCCCGGAAGAGCGCGCGCTGCGCGGCGGCCCGGGGGCGGGGGCCCGGGGTGTCGCGGGGAGTTAGGGCTTTTGTGCGTGTGACGCGCTCCCCGCCCAGGGCCGCGGGCCCAGCAGTGCGCAGCTGGCTGCCGGAAGGGCCAGTGTTTGCAGCAGGCCCGAGTGGGGTGACGGGAGGAGATGAGGAGCCCCCGCCGCGCGCCCCCTCCCCAGCTGTCCCCACGCGGCTGGGGGCTGGGGGCCCAATACCCCCTCCTTACCCCCCCCATGGCTTCTCCCTGCAACTAGCGTGGGGAGGGGCTTTGAAGCCAGCGGAGTAGAGGGTGCGGGGACACGGCTGGGAGAACAGAAGCGCGTGGCCCGGAGCGCCCCAGCGCCCAGGGAATGAGCAGAGGGGGCACAGCGGGGAGGCCGGGAGGAGGCTTCCGTTTCTCAAACGGAGGATCTCAGAGCCGGTAGAGGGGCGAAGGCGGGGAGACTCGCAGCGCCCTAGGCAGGGAGGGTCGCCCCCCCCCACCCCCGCTGGGACTGCTGGTCCCATGTCCAGGTGGGAGCCTGAGCACTGGCCCCAGATGGCACAGGAAGTGGTGGGCCCGGCTTTGAGCCCACAGCTCGTGGCTCCCCCACCCCGGCTTTCACGCCGGCAGGGTGCGGCCCAGTGACCTAAAGCACCAGCGCGCCTGGGGCTGGGCTGCTGCTCCCCGACGGCCCAGGCTGCGTTCTCGGTGAATCCGGCCCGGGCAGGGCGCTGGGCAGTTCCGTGCATCCACCTTGTGGGGCGTCACCCACTCTTCCAGGACGCTGCACGGGGGCCACTGCGAGGTCAAGTATGTCTAGGTGGGCAGAGAGAAGCCACCAAGCTGGGGCCAAGTGCCTGAGGCCTGGGGGCACCGTAAAAGGAAGTGCCCGAAGGAGAAGACCCCCGTCCCCACTTCTGGCTTTCTGGCCTTCCTGCACCACAGCGTCTCTGGGAGGCCCACAGAACAGTTCCACTTTATTCCGTGGACCTTAAACAAACTGCATCTCAGGGAGCCTTCGATTGCAAGGGACAGAAACCTCAGGCCTTTCCAAATAAAAGGGCATTTGTTGCCAAGACAGAAGCAGAGCCAGGCCTCGAGGGTGCCTTGCTCTCCGCTCCTCTCCCATCGCCACTTCTCTCCGTGCTGCTCTGTTCTCCTCTCTGCAGGATCCCTGCCTCGGCAAGGCATGGCTGCTTCTCCGAGGGGCTCTGGGCTGTGACGCTGGCACCCACAGTGGCCGTTTCAGCCGCAGTGTCCACTCACAGGGCTCCATGTGGTCCAGGCCACTGTGGCCAGAATGTCGTCCCCAGTGTGCTGTGGGTGCAGCCCAGCTGTTAAGAAGGGGACGTGGCCAGAGGGGTTCCTGCTCCAGGGCAGGCCCTGGACGGAGCACTGCGGCACGAGGGGGCAGAGGAGGTGCTTCCATCCCTTGAGGACCCCAGGCTGGCAGGAAACTCCGATGGTGGACAGTGGCCCTCAATGGAGCTTACAGGAGGAATGGGTGCTCCCAGGGCCTGCTTAGCTCGGTGCAGGCACTTTGCAGGGCGAATGACAGCGGCTGTTAAACCCAAGGATGCAGCTGCACGTCCAGGTTTCTGCCCTACACAAACCCACAGGGAAGCAGGTATGAGCACATCGTTTGCAGCAGTGTTTGTAATGACAAATCATGTTCTATACACACATAGGAAAGAATGGGGAAAGTTCTGGAAGAAGATGCTCCAGATTGTTAACAGTTGAAGAAGGACAGGAATCGGTTAGCAGAGAAGGGGGAAGATAAGGAAGTGAAGTTTTAATTTTTCTAAGGAAAATATATTCAAGTAGCACCAGAAAATGAAGCATAATTAAAGAACTGCAAGCATCTGTCTCAGAGAGAAGATAGATATTAATCTTAGAGCCGAACCTAGTTCTCCAGGAAGAATGAAACACTAAACAGCTTAGGAACTTCCAGTGATTCCCTCTGGCATATGGCAGACCTACCCCAAACGTTTGTAGAGCTGGGGCAAGAGTACAAATGGGAGCCCATAAAACATGTGCCTGATACCCGGAGGTTATAAACATCCCCTCCCCTGCCCTCGCCTGCCCTCCCCTCTCCAATTCCCAAAAGGAATGATGTCCTTGAACGGGGTGGAAAGGGCGAGGTGGGTAAGGTGCTCACTTCAGGCACAAAATTTAAGAATGTGAAAATCTAAAATGAACAAAATATCAAAATGTTCGATTCAGGGTCATATTCTGATTTTTTCCTTCCGCCTCAGGCTCCAGTATGGCTTGGCACTGCGCTGGTACTGATCCTTCCAGAGGACATCTGTCGGGGAGGGGTGGCCCAGCGTGGGGCGTCAGAGCCTGCCTGGGGTGCTGTGAGCAGGGCCGCCATGCAGGGGGTGGCTGGGCCAGGGGCGTCGGAACCCAGAGAGGTGAAGAGCAAGGTGACGAGGTGTCCCCGAAGGCGGGTGGGCCACCGCAGGGCGTCCAGGTGGCTGTGTGCCTCCCAGAAGGGTTGTCAGGGCCTGCGTGGGCAAGGAGGGGTCCGTGTGGGGCGGCGGCGGCAGGGAGGGACACCTGCCACACCGAGAAGTGGGCGAGTAGGTACAGAGGTCAAGGGCTTGCACAGACAGACTTGGCACTGCCGGAGAAGGGAGGCGCGACTGTGGTGTGGCGTAAGACAAAGTGGCCGCCTGCGCTGGGCGCGCCTGGGAGGGACCCTTTTCCGAGAAAGGATTTTCCACAAGCCAAAAACAAGTGACCTGGCGGGAGCTTTCCAAGAAAACGCCGCCGTGGAACGCACCCTACAGAAAGGCAGACCCGCGACACCTGGTACTAAGCCAGTTGTTCTCTGGGGATGGACAAGCAGATCACACTCCCTCACCAGCGTCATCTGCTCCCCTCTTTGCAAGACCCCACACACGTAAAACGGGAACGTAATGCCGCCCACCAGCTTCTGCCCTCTATCAGCCCCCCTTGCACCCCCTCTGCGAGCTCCTTTCCACCTGCGGCTCGGATGCTGCCTGGTTCATGAGCTGGAGACTGCTCAACTAGCCCCCATAATCAGTATCTTGTATAGCATTTTATTTGAACGGTGTTGGCACCAGAAGGGGGCTTTGAAGGGACCCCCTGACGGCCCCCGGAGGTAGTGGGACGACAGGTGAGAGGCACCCACCGCGCCCTCTGTGCTCTCTGCTCTCCGGCGGGCCCGGAGGTCAGCGTAAGTTCCTCTCCTACCTGCGCTACGTAAACTGCCTTGAGCTCCAACTTTGTCTGAACAGTGCTCAGGTCTGGAGATCAGTCTAGGGAGCCAGTTAGAGCCCAGCTGGAACAGGCCTGGCGAGCAGACCACAAAGACTTGCAATCTCGAGTAACCAGCATGGTTTGTCAAAAAATTCAGAATCTGGGGCTCCCCCAGCTAGGACACTGACTGGGTACCTGTTTAAAAACTATGGACCCCGAACTTATCTATTTTTACAAAAATAGTCAGACTTTACTAAGGATGATTTAGAATTGCAGTGGCCACGAAGGGTAGATTCAGTTTAGATTAAGCAATTTTCCTCAGAGGACATTGGAAAGTAAGGGAACCCACATCTCTCCAAAGCAGTGGGATGCCTATTTTGACTGGAATTCAAGGCATCAAAAAGGATTAGTGATTCCAAAAGAGTCATTAAAAGACTCCCTACAGTGCAGAGGCTGTAGCTCAGTGGTTGAACACCTGCTTTGCATATATGAGGTCCCGGGTTCAATCCCCAGTATCTCCTTAAAAAAAACAAAAAAATAAAAATAAATAAAAATCCTTAAGAAACAAGAAGCCAAGACAACTGACAAGGACTGTAGACAAACCAACTTGGCTCCAACTGTGCCTTCAGCCCCTTCTCTTTTTCCTCCGTTGCCTAATTACTCTGAATCTGCTAATGCTTTTTCTCATTTACCCTTTTACTCGGAAGATGAGGGAGAAAAGGGAATGAGACAGATGCCATTTAAGGTTAGAACCTCCTCAGGTTCTGGTCTTCCCAGCACTGCCACCTTTCACCTGTGGTCAGAGGCATAGTTATTCATAGGTCATAGGCATACATATGCCCTCCAGCAGCATGTACACCTGCTGGTCTGAACCTCAGATGCTAAATCCTACAAGTCAAAAGCTGATTGGACTGACCTGGCAAGGAACCTACAGAATCCTCTTTTCACAGTAAATCGGAGGGCCAAAGAGGCCCGAGAAACAGGGCAAAGCTTCTGTAAGATTACACATCAGGGCAAAGAAAATCTTAAAAGTCTCCTCCAATATTCCAAGTTCATGGCTAAAAATTATTGGCTAAAATATTTCAGTTGAAAGAACAAACGGTTAAGTCATGAGAGATTCCGAAATTTTGACATTCCCCTAAGCTAGCAAAAATGGCCCACATCAGCTTTTATGGAACTCTGGAATCATATAAAAAAGTACAACCAAGGAAGCGCTTAATGAAGAAGAATCCGCTAAATTTCATCGAGAGGGCTGTGGCATTTTTCTTTCTGCCCTAGGATCCCCATTTCCCTAGACTGGGGGAAGCCTTTGGGACAGTGAATCACGTTCCTGATGTGGCTTCTTGGCACCGAAGGGGAAATATATACACCATGTTCTCAAAAAGAAAAAGAAACAGAAAACATCTCCTCTGCAGATATCACTGGGAAAGCTTGAGCCTTCCTGAGTGGAACGGCAACCACTTACTTAAAATAAAAGTTCTGAAGACACAGAGTTGGACTAGAGGCGGCAGTAATTTACTTCTTTCTCATGAGAAAGGGCGCACACCCGGGCTAATGGAAGTGGGCAAGTGCGCAGGATCAGTGCAAGATCAAAGATTATATAGTTCCCCTATGCAATGTCCCCTTTCCCTCCCTCCCCAGCCTTACCCCTCTCCCATTGGCTGGGAGTTGTGGGCTTACACTCCTAGGCGCGAAAACTAACCCAGTCCTAAGGCGAAAAGTGTGAGGGTGAGTTCTCAGTGTCCACGTTCATCCCCTTTACTGACGTGGGTTTTTGGGGAAGTGACTCGAACAAGAATGTGGGAGGATTAGATAAGCGGGAACCGGGAAAAGTTGTGAAGAGAGGCCCCCTAGAATGTGGGAGCGGTAGATAAGTGGGAACAGGGAAATCATCTGAGAAGAGGCCACCCTTTGTTCTATTTCTCTCACTTCATATTAAGCAATTCACCTCAACCTGTCCCACTGCCAAGAACAAAGTCTGATAAAAATATAAGTGGGGCATAGACAGAAAGCCAACTCTAGTGAGTTTTGTATTTCTGTTTTTTGTGTTAATGTGTTTTTATGCTTGACTTACGTCTGAAAACTAGTGTAGTGAAGCTATAGACTCTCTGTTTGTGTCTGTCTGTATGTTTGATGTGTGATATTTTCCTACCTCTGGATGGTATCACCAAATTAACTCATAAAACTCCTTACAAGAGCTCTATTCAAACTGGCTTAAAGATAAATAAGCACTTATATATAAATTAAGTCTCCTAAAGTCCCAGGAAAATAAGGAAACCAAACTTCTAATATTTCCAATGAAAAAAGAGTATTCATAAAACTAAATCCAAATGTTTACCAAAAAATCAAGTTCCCATAATTTAGTTAAGCCTTTGACAAACAGTGTTAGTTTAATATTGTTAGTTAAAACGAAAACAGCTCTGTCTTCTGAGTTACCGATGTTAAGTACAATACAGGCATACAATTTTATTTTACTTGGGTATGTTCTTCCTAAATTTCTGCAGGTTTACTGGTCAAATAAGCTAGCATTATAACTTCTAGATGTTGAAGATGGTGAAAAATACAAATTTGTGTTTAACCAAATTGAGTTATTATTTTGACAAACTTTACTTCAAGAGTAATTGTGTTTTGTGGGATGTTGGCTTGAAGACAGCATGCAATATCTTTCAGGTAATTTAAATATGGAAGATAGGCGAGATGCGTTTTTGTTAAGTAAAAAGAGAGTGATTTTGTCCTAAGGTAAAATGACTGGTTGTTTCAGAATGAGACGGGAACGTGTATGTCAAAACCCAAATGGATGTGGAAAGTTGTGGAAGGTTTGCGGAAAAGGAATTTTATTTGTCATGGTTGAAGTTGACTTATAGGTTAATAAAATTTTTAGGAGTTTTCTTATTATACAGGATCTTCATGCAAAAACAAAAATTTGGCTTTCTCTTTGTTAAAATCACAAAATTTCTTGGATTATTGGTCTGTTATTGTTAAGAGGTTATAAAAAGTTTTTCTTAACCATTTGAGCAACCTGCCTAGAAGGCAAAGGTTATGAATTTATCTCTTAGGCTTTGTATTGCTCTTATCATCCTTTATTGTTTGAGAAAACAAGTCTTCTCACTTTTCTAAGAACTAAGTTTTTTTTCCTTACAGTCATGTTAACTCCCATATTTACTTTTTTTTTTTTTTTTTTTTAAGATTTTATTTATTTATTCATTTATCCCCCCCCTTGCTGCTTGTGCTCGCTGGGTCAGCTAACCACGCCGTGCGGACGGGCTTGCCTTCACCAGGAGGCCCCGGGAACCGAACCCGGGGCCTCCCATATGGTAAACGGGAGCCCTACTGATTGAGCCACAGCCGCTTCCCCATATTTACTTTTTAAAAAATGATTTATTTTATTTATTTCTCACCACCCCCTCTTTGTTTGCATTTGCTGTGTCTGTTTGTTGTGTGCTCATCTTGCTTTTTTTTGGGGGGGGGAGGCACCGGGGACCAAACCCAGGACCTCCCATGTGGGAGGGAGGCACCTACTTGCTTGAACCACCTCTGCTCCCTGCTTTGTTGTGTCTTTCGTTATGTTTTCCTCCTTGTGTCTCTTGTTGCGTCAGCTCGCTGCGCCAGCCCATTGTAACAGCTCGCTGTCTTGCTCATCTTTAGGAGGCACCAGGAACCAAACCCAGGAGCTCAATCACTTGAGCCACATCTGCTTCCCCCTGTATTGATTTTTCAGATCTTTTAGTACCACTTTAGTTAAATAGAGAACCTAATATAGTTTCACAGTGACCTGTGATCCTATTTAACAAAATTTTCAAGTCTGACAACTTTTGACATTTTGCCTTCCCAAAATCAAACTCTAAATGACATCTTCTTGATCTCAAACTGTTGTTGAGATTTTCCACAAAGGATTTGTTCCTTCACCTTGTAAAAAGAGAGGTGCTAGAAATACGTAGACTAGTGGGATACATTATAATCTTCACGGGAAGGGTTGTCAAATTGAAAAGGGATTTTCTAGCCTTCTGTTGGTTAAATTTGTATGGGTAAATGTTATTAATATAAACATTTCAGAAATTGTATAAATCCTAGAGATTTGTTCCTGTCCTCACTGTCCCTGAGCTGTCCTTGTGCTGAGCTAGGAGAGGACGACAGTGATATTATTGGTCCCCATAATTTCATTTACTCTTTAAAAAAATTCTTTAAAAAATGTTAAATGAACTCTCACCAGATTCTTCTCTTTTGTAAAACAGCAGTAAGTTAGCCACGGACATTTTAAGTCTACAGGTAGTTTTTATTCCGATGCTTCCCTGAAAAGACTTGCAACCAGCTGCAGGTCAGAGTGCCTTGTTTTCAACAAAAAGGACTGTCTCAGAGACCACAGGGTGGACGGTGCCAGGTACTCTAGGGCACAGGCTTCTAATGACATTGCTTAAATAACTTTACCATATCACTGGACAGAGTGAAGATTCCAGAACTCTAGCGAAGAAGGCTATGGGTTCATGAGCTTGCTAGCAAAGACTGAGCAGAACAAAACTGATTACCTGGAACCTACAGAACTGATAAAGAATGATTATGGTTTTGTTTCGATTATTTTCCACTTTTTTCCCTTAAGCTAAGTATATCTCATAAAACCTTCATCCTTTTCTCCCTGCCTGACACCTTCCGAATTTGGAAACTCTTATTGAATATTCTTGTTTTATGACAATAGAGTCATTTACATAGGTCCCCATCAGAATCTGTCCTCCTTGTTAACAGGACATAATTGAAGACACTGGCTGCATGACCAAGGCTTTGTTTGCATGTCACACTTGAGAAGGGCACTCATTGAATCAGGATTGGCCAGCTGAGGTTGCCGGCATGGAGCCAATGCTTGTAAAACCGTCTTGGAAAAACCAGTCTGGTGAGTGGCTCCAGAGTTCCCAGCCTTACAGGTGGCTAAGGAAGGTCACTCTCTGGCAGGCAGAGGAGCCATGTGATATTTGGGGACCTTAAGAGGAATTCACCCAAATCTATAGGTACTGCAAGTGAAATCTGGTGTCGAATTCTTGGCTTGGCTTTCTGACCTTGAGAGGCTTTTAAAAGTCCAATCTGAGGTTGCATATAAAAACTTCAGCAGAGCAAACCTAAAAAGGCCTCTATAATAAATCACATTCTTGCCGCACCTGTGTAAATAATCAGTCCAAATCTAATGAAAGTGGCCTTATTTTATGATCAAGAATAATCTTTCTCGGGTTATCTTTGATCAAAAGGAGGGTAACTCAGGATTACATTATGTTATGTGGCCAAGTGAAAAGATTTTGCTAGTGTAATTAAGGTCCCTAATCAGTTGACTTTGAGGGAATCAAAGGGAGATTACCGTGGGTGGGCCTGGCCAGATCACATAAGCCTTTGCAAAGAGGCTTAGGCTTCCCCTAAGCCCAGAGACCCTTTCCTGCTGTATTTGAAGAAGCCAACTGCCGTGAGTTCTATAGCTGCAAGGAAATTAATTCTGCCAACAAACTACATGAGCTTGGAAGAGGATTGTGAGTCTGAGATGAGATTGCAGCCTGGCCGACGCCTTGGTTGTAGCCTGGTGAGACCCTGTTAAACTGTACCTAGAGTCCTAAGCCATGAAAACTGTGAGATAACACATGAATGTTGTCTTCGGTTGCCATGTGTTTATACTAATTTGTTCAGTATCAACAGACAGCTAACACTCTTAGTATTTTTGCGTTATTACACAGAAACAAGATTTCTGCAATTTCCTTCCTCCCTCCCTCCATTCCTTCCTTCCTCCCTTCTTCCCTCTCTGCCTTGTTAGATTTTGGTCTTAATGTTATACTTGATTTGTAGAAATAATTTTGAAGTTTTCTTCCATTTTCAATGTCCTGGAAGAGTTTTAAAAGCATCCAGGGAAGATGTTTGATTTTCTTATTTGTTGTGATTAAGCATATGTTCCTCAACAGTTACATATTTCATTCCGGTTTTCAGAATTGCTCACATAGAGTTAAACAAAATAAATTTTTAAATGATCCCCTAAAAAAAAAGTAGGGTATCTGTAGAGAGAAGTTTTTGTTTCAATAGAAAACTATAGAATACTCCTGTGGGTTGTCAGGTTCTACTCTTGTTTGTTGTCTGAGCTATTTTGCATCCCCTTTGTAAACTGCAGGTAACTGCATGGTTTTGTTACCTTTAAGTTGGACTGGATCCCGTGACCTCGCATATATTGTCTACCTGACTGCCTATCAGAACACTAGCTAACAATCTTGTTTTTCTGTGTGTTTTTTTTTTTCATTTGAGAAGTTGTGAGTTAACAAAACAATCATGCATACCATATAGGATTCCCATACATCACCCCACTACCAACACCTTACATTGTTGTGACACATTTGTTACAAATGATGAAAGAACATCGTCATAATATTACTACTATCTATAGTCCATAGCTTATATTTGGTGTATTTTTCCCACAAACCATCCTACTATTAACACCATGCATAACTTATTATCTTTTGTACATCAGATCTCAAGTCAAAAAAAGAGGGATAACGCCCCTGTTTTAGTTTACTGAAAGCTTCCGGGAGCAATACACCAGAAACGAGCTGGCTTTTACACTGGGGATTTATTAGGTTAAAGCTGACAGTTCTGAGGCCGTGGAAATGTCCACATCAAGGTGTCATCAGGGGATGCTTTCTCCCCGAGCTGCAGCTGTGGGCGATCAGGCACATGGCGGCATCCACTCATCTCTCCTCCAAGCCGCGTTTCTTTCAGTTTCTGCCTTCTTCATCTCTGGCTTTTCTCTCTCCTGGGTTCATTGATTTCAACTTCTGGAGGCTTCTCGCTGTCTCTGCAGCTTTCTCCTGTGACTGCACTTTTTATTTCTCCATGTATAAATGACTCCAGTAAGAGGATTAAGAACCACCCTGGGGACCGGATGTGGCTCAAGTGATTGAGCACATGCTTCTCCCATGAGAGGTCCAGGGTTCAGTTCCTGGTGCCTCCTGAAAGCAAAAACAAAAAAAACAAACAACAAGCAAACAAAAAAAACCAACTTACAGGAGCCAATGTGGCTTAGTGGTTGAGCACTGGCTTCCCACATACAGGGTCCCAAGTTCAATCCCCAGCCCCACTACCTCAAAAAAAAAAAAGAAAAAAAGACCCACCCTGGGTCACACAATCTAATCAAAGGTCCTTAACTGAAGTAATTTAATCAAAGCTCCCACCTACAATAGGTTTACATGCACAGGAACGGATTAGCTTTCAGGACGTGATTTTCTGGGTCCACTCTTTCATGCATACCATCAAACCGTCCTTAGGAACATCTGGCTTGGAGTCAGTATTTATAAATATATCTGAGGTTATTAACAGTTTTACATCTCCCTCAACACTCTTCAGGTCCTCCAGGCTAAAGGTGCGAGCTTAGCGCTCGTAGTCTTGGAAAACGGCTGAGCCGTAGATACCCTGACTGCCCATGGTCAAGGAACAATGTTGCACTCCCGTTACTAAGTCTGGCACAACGATAAATAACCTAAATGTTTAGAGGACCTAGCTGAGGTGTTTTATGATCTCAGCCAGGCTCAAACATTTTAATGGATAGACCTATTTTCTGAGGAATGTGGGGACAACTAGTATGCTTTGGATTCATGCTTTTAATTGTGGTTATCAGTCTGTATGCTTTTATTTCCTATTGTACCAACCACGTTTTAAGATTTTCTTCAAATTCCTTGTTACCCTCAAGACAGATGGTTGTTCTTAAGATTCTTAATCAAAAGGAAAATGGAATAGAAATAGGACTGTCTCTAGTGAACTGAGGCTAGAAATAAAAACAATAGACACCCTGGCTCGGAAAAAGGTCCATACCAAAATCCACTCAACTGAGTAAGGAGCTCCACTCCAAGGATCTTTTTTTTTTTTAAGATTTATTTATTTATTCCGCCCCCCTCCCGCCCGGTGTTTTGCACTTGCTGTCTGTCTGCTCTCTGTGTGTTCTTCTGTGTATGTGTATTAGTCAGGGCTCTCTCAGGAAACAGAATCAACAGGAGATCTCTGTCAATAATATGAGATTTTAAAAGTCTCTCACGCGACCGTGGGGATGCACAAGTCCAGGTCCCGCAGGCAGGCTGCAAACCAGGGGCTCCGAAGAAAGTCCAGTGAAGGTCCTTGATGAGTTTCTGGGAGAAGTTGCCTGTCCTAAGACGAGCTGGGAAATTCTCTCCGTGTGTTGAAGTCACTTCCCCTTTTAAGGCATTCAACTGATTGGATAAAAGCGGCACCCATTGCTGATGCAATCTTCCTGATTGATGCAGATGCAATCAGCCATCCACGCAGTAAACTCACTGGTGATAGAAGTCCATAGATGCTCTTGTATTACAGTTAGCCCAGTGCTTGCTGGGCCAAACACCTGGACACAATTACCTGGCTGAGTTGACACATTAGCCTAACCATCACAGTATGCTTGTCTTCTCTTTAGGTGGCACCTGGAACTGATCCTGGGACCTTCTGAAGTGGGGGAGAAGCTGCTCAATCTCTTGCACCACCTCAGCTCCCTGGTCTGCTGTGTCTCTTATTGTCTCTCTGTGTCTCTTTGTTGCATCATCTTGCTGCGTCAGCTCTCCACTTGGGCCAGCTCACCGCGTGGGCCATCTTGCCTTCCCCAGGATGCCCTGGGAATCGAACCCTGGACCTCCTGTATGGTAGATGGGAGCCCAATTGCTTGAGCCACATCCACATCCCACTCCAAGGGTCTTAACTGTAATTGGATGGCCACCCAACAAACTTCATTGGAATCAATAAAGGAAACATGAAAAATAGAAAGGAAAGAGGGAACAAAATAACTGACCAAGGCTACCTGACCACCTGATAAGAAATCAATGATGAGATCATTGGAAAAATGACCACAAGGGAAGACTGTTAATAAAATAAAAAGGCCATCTGCATTTGGGTGTTGCCAGGAGGACCCACTTTCCAAGAAAGACAAAAGAGAAGACAGAAACAATTGAGCTGCACGGACCTTCGAGAAAACGGAACACCGTAGAATTGCAGCTAAGTAACAACTGGTGACAAACCAGTCTTGGTCCAGTAGAGTGTGCTTGTCAAATCAATAAGCATCCGTATATCATACGAATCAAAGTTTATCAGCTCTCCACTTGTAAGACCCGCTCCCCATTAAAATGGAGACTTGATGTCAACCAATGAGAACATTTCCTCGCTGCTCCCCCTTTCCACTCCCTCAGTGGAGCTCCTTTCCACATGCGGTTTGGATACTTCCCAAGTCTTGAATCGTAAACTGCTCAAATCAACTCCCACAATCAATATCTTGTCTAATATTGTATTTTAACAATGTAAAGGAGAAAACTAGACTGAACCCTGTGGTGTTTAATTCAAATCTAAGATATTAGTGTTTCATTGTGGTTTTCAATAAATTAATTTCTCCCTCTCATTCTTTGTGCTATATTTTTGTCAATGCCCTTACTTTTGCATATGCTATAAATTACATGTTGTTAATGCTTTTTATTTAGTCAATTATCTGTTAAGAGATTAAAAATAAGAAAAAATGTCTTTTATATTTACCTGCAATTTAACCGTTTCCTGGGTTCTTCATTTTTCTGTGTTGACCCAAGTTTTTGTCTGGTATCTTATTCCTTTATCATTTCCTGTAGAAAAGGTCTGCTAGCAATGACTTTTCTCTGTTTTGGGGTTTTCCTTAAAAATCTTTATTTCATCTTCATTTTTGAAAGAAGGAATTTTGGATTGACAGTTTTCTTCTTCCAGAACTTTCAAGGTGTCACTGTTTTCCCTTGGCTTGCATATTTTCTGATGAGATCTGCTTAGATTCTTATCTGTGTTCCTCTGTAGGTAATGTACTTCTTTTTCCTATGACTGTCTTCAAGATTTTTATTTTTCCTTTTCATTCTCATATTTCAATTTGGATATGATATGTATAGGGGTGTGTTTTATTTGTCCTGCTTGGGGTTCTATGATTTGTTATCTTTTATTATTATTTTTGTAAAATGTTTGGATATTATTTCTTTAAATAGTTGTTCTGCCCATTCTCTCCCTCTTCTTTTGAGACTCCAATTATACATATGTAAGAACTTTTGATGTTATACCACAGCTCTTAGAAGCGCTACTCTGTTTTGGGGTGGTTGTTTTGTTTTTTTTTCCCACTCTTTTTTCTCTTTGTATTTCAGTTTGGGTCATTTGATATATCTTCAAGTTCACTGATTCTTTCCCTGTCTGTATCAGATCTACTGATGAGCCCATTAAAGGAACTCATGTCTGATACTTTTTTTTCACACATATTTGTCTCCCTTTTATAGTTTCCATCTCTGCTAGAACTCTCCATCTTTTCTTGCACGTTGTCTACCTTTTCCACTAGATCTGCTTTCTGCAACTGTTGATTTGTTTGCATTTTCTAGAGTTTTATATAAATAAAACTATACAGTACATGTTCTTTTTAGCCTGACATCTTTCACTCAGCATAATTATTTTGAGGTTCATTCATGTTGTTGTGTGTATCAATTCATTGCTTTTTGTTGCCAAGCATTATTCTATGATATGGATATACTGTAATTTCCTTGTCCACGCACCTGTTGATGGACATTTGGGCTATTTTCAGTTTTTGGCTATTGCAAATAAAGCTGCCATGAACATATGTGTACAAATATTTGATGGACATATGCTTTCATTCCACCTAAGAGCGGAATTGCTGGATCATATGGTTGGTGTAGGTTTCTGTAACTTTTAAAGAAACTACTTAAGTGTTTTTCAAAGTGCTTGTATGATTTTTAATTCCCACCAGCAAACACGACATTGTGAATGAAATTAACACCGTGGAAATACATATCTGAATGTGGTTAAAAGGGGAAATTGCAGTTGGTATATATGTTGCCAGAATGAAAATTAACAACAACAAAAAACAACCACAGTACTGTACAACACAAACAGTGAACCCTAATGTAAACTATGGACTATAGTTAACAGGACAATTATAAGAATATTCTCTCATCAATTGTAACAAAGGTACCACACTAATGCAAAATGCTAAAAATGGGAGTGGATATATAGGAACTCTACTTTCTGCATGATCTTTCTATAAGCTTACAAACTTCTCTAACAAAAAAAAGAGAAAAATTACACCAGCAGTGTATGAAAGTTCCATTTGCTCCACATCCTCCCCAATGGTTGGTCCACTTGGTACAGTCAGTCTTTTCATTTTTATTATTTTATTATTTTATTTTAGTCTTTTTAATTTTAGCATTCTAATAGGTGCAGAGTGGTATCTCATTGTGGTTTCAGTCTGCATTTATTTAATGTCTAAAGATGTTGAACATTTTTTCCTGTGCTTGTTTGTCATGTGTCTTCTTTGGTGAAGTTTCTGTTCAAATATTGCTTTTTTTTTTTTTTAATTTGTTTGTTTTCTTACTGACTTTTGAGAGTTCTTTATATAGTTTGGAAATAGATCCGTCATCAGATGTGCTTCACAAAGATTTTCTCTCTGTCTTTGGCTTGTCTTTTCATTCTTCTAAAAGTGTCTGAAGACTAGAAGTTTTTAATTTTAATTTTAAAGTCATTTTACTTATAAATTTGCTCTTTTATGGCTCATGTTTGGTGTCATAGCTAAGAAATTTTTGCCTAACCCAAGGTTACAAAGATTTTCTCCATGTTTCCTTTTAGCAGTTTAATAGTTTTAGATTTTATGTTTCGTTTTTAAGTCTATGATCAATTTGGAGTGAATTTTTATATACACTAAAAGATAAGGATTGAAGTTATTGTTTTTTTTTCCCCACAGTCATCCAATTGTTCCAGTGTCATTTATTGAAAAGACTATCCATTCTCCACTGCATTCCTTTGTACCTTTGTCAAAAACCAGTTGTTCATATTTGTGTGGGTTTATTTTGGGGCTCGCTCTTCTGTTCCATTGATCCATTTATCTGTCTTTATACCAGTATCAAACTGTTTTGATGGCTGAGGATTTATATTATTATGTAGTGCTTGTGTCATTCAATGGATTTACCCCTTACATCTAAGTTGCTGAATTTATTAGCATATAAAGTTCATAATTTTCCCTTTTAATATCTATAGAACCTTCCCTGATGCCATCTCACTCATACTTGACATTGATAATATGTCTCTTCTCTCCCTATTCATGATCAGTATGGTTAGAGATTTATTAATTTTGTTGATCTTCTCAAAGAACTACTTTTGGATTCATTGATTTTTTTCCCCCTACTCTTTCTCTGTTTTCTAATTCATTGATATCCAATTTGATATTTATTATCTATGTTCTTCTGCTTACTTGGGGTTAAACTTAGTTTTCTTTTTACTAGTTTTTTTAATGTGTAAGATGAGACCTTTCTTGTTTTCTAATGTAAGCCTTTTTTGCCAAAAATTTTCCCTAAATACTCCTTTTGCTGCATCCCACACATTTTGCTGTGTTTTATTTTCATCCTGTTCAAATTATTTTCTAATTTCCCTTCTGAGTTTTTCTTTGACCAACGAATTATTTAGAAGTGTGTTATTTAGTTCCCAAATATTTGTTTTTTTTCCAGAGAATTTTCAGTTATTCATTTCTAATTTAATTCTACTATAGTCAGAGAACATACTTTGTATGACCTGAATCCTTTTAAATTTTATTGAAACTTATTTTATCGGTCAGAATATGTTCTACCCTGGTAAATATACTATATGAACTTCAAAAGAATATGTATTCTGCTTTTATTGGGTGATATGTTCTATAAATAGCAATTAAATCAAGCTGGTTGATAGTATTGTTCAAATCTTCTATTCCCTTCCTGATTTTCTATCTTGTTCTATCAATTATGGAAAGTGGGGTGTTGAAAGCTCCAGTTAAAACTGTGGGTTTGTCCATTTCTCCTTCTAGATATTTCACTACTTCCTTCATGTATTTTGAAGCTTTATTATTAGATGCGTATACATTTAGGCGTTTATGTCTCTCTGATGAATTAGTCAATTTCTCGTTATGAAATGACCTTGGGAAACAGTAAAGACCTCTGAAATCGATCGTCTCTGCTGCTCACATAAGCCATTCCAGCTCTCTCTCTTGGCTAGTGTTAGCATAACATATTTTTTTTTCCATCTTTTTACTTTTAACCTATTTGTGTCTTTATATTTAAAATTGGTTTCTTGTAGGTAGCATTTAGTTGAGTCATTTTTATTACAGCATGAAAATCTCTGACTTTTAATTGGGTGTTTAGACAAATAACTTTTTGAATTTATTTTTCTTATATTTTGTTGTCTGGTTCTTTGTTTTTCTTTTTGTTTGTTTTAGACCATTAACTTTTTTTTTTTTTTTTTTTTTTTGGGAGGTACCAGAGATTGAACCCAGGATCTTGTATATGGGAAGCAGGTGCTCAACCACTGAGCTACATATACTCCCCGGACCGTTAACTTTTAATATGAGTTTTGATAGTTTTTGGTGTAAATCTTTCATTTTGCTATTTGCTTAATAGTTGTCTCATCTGTTCTTTGTTCCCCTATTCCTTTCAGTCTTTCTTCTTTTGTACTGAATATTTTTTAGAATTCCAATTTATCTTCTCTGTGAGTTTATTATCTTTTTTTTTTTTTTTTTTGGTTTATTTTATTTATTTATTCCCCCATCTCGTTGTCCAGTCGTTGTGTGCTCTCAGTGTCTGCTCGTCTTCTCTTTAGGAGACACCAGGAACCGAACCTGGGACCTCCCATGTGGGAGAGAGGTGCTCAATCACCTGAGCCACATCCGCTTCCCTAGTTCATTATCATCAACACTTGGTTTTGGTATTTTAGTAGTTGTTTAGGATTTATAATATACATCTTTAAACTTCGGGTGCCATTATACCATTTCACACATAGTATTTAAAAAAACCTTACAGTAATATACTTCCATCTCTCTCCTTACAACCTGTATGTTGTTATTGTCATCTATTTTATTTTTACTCCCCAACAAATTCTTACTATTTTTGTTCAAATAGTCAATTATCATATAAAGTGATTGAAAATAATTAGAAAAAAATCCAATATATTTACCCATGTAGCCACCATGTCTGGGGGACTTCATTGCTTTGTGTAGATTCAGATTTCCCTCCGAGGTCATCTTCCATTTGCCTGAAGAACCTCCTGTGACAGTTAGTTCCCTAATCTTTTCTCCTGCCGTGTCTAATCTGTTGGTGGTCCCACTGAGTGCATGTTTCATCTCAGACGTTGTGAGTTTCACGTCTTGACGCTGAATTTGAGTCTTGTCTAATTTCCCATGTCTCTATCTGACATGCTCAGCCTGGCCTTGACCTTCTTGAGTATATGAGACACATTTGTAATAGCTACTTTAATGTCCTTGTCTTTTATGCCTATCATCTGTGTCATTTCAGGTTCAGTTTCAACTGATTAAATTTTTTAATTGATTAAATATTTCCTCATGTGTTGTAGTTTCCTGGGTCCTTGCATGCCTGGAAAATTTTTAATGGATGCAATACATTGTTTGTGCTAGTTTTCTTTTTATAGCAGCTTTATTGAAAAATAATTCACGTACCATAGAAGTCATCCATTCACAACCCAGTGGTTGGTTGGTTTGGTTTGGCATGTTCACAGAGCTGGGCAACCATCACCACAATCCCCTCAGAACATTTTCATCACCCCCCAAAGAAGCCTTGTAGCATTAGCAGTCACACCCCATTTACTCCAAACCTCCCAGGCCTAGGCAATCATCAGTCGTCTTTCTAGATGTTTCTATGAATTGCCTATTCCAGAAATTTCATACAAATGGAATAATACAATATTTGTCGTCCTTTGTGACTGGCTTATTTCACTTAGCATAATGTTTTCAAGGTTCATCCGTGGTGTGGCACGTGCCGGTACGTCATTTCTTTTTATTGCTGATTAATATTTCATTGTATGGGATATACCACATTTTACTTATCCATTCTGTAGTTGATGGACATGTGGGTTGTTTCCACTTTTTGGCTATTATGAATAATGCTGCTGTGAACATTCATGTACAAAAGCTTTTGGGTGGTGTGATGGTCGGGCTAATGTGTCAACTCGCCAGGTAATTGTGTCCAGGTGTTTGTTCCAGCAAGCACTGGGCTAATTGTAATACAAGAGCATCTATGGACTTTGGTCACCAGTGAGTTTACTGGGTGGATGGCTGATTACGTCTGCATCAATCAAGGAGCTTGCCGCCAGCAATGGGTGACACTTTTATCCAAACAGTTGAATGCCTTAAAAGGGGAAGTGATTTCAACATTCAGAGAGAATTTCCCAGCTCGTCTTTGGACAGCCAACTTCTCCCAGAAACTCATCAAGGACCTTTCATCTGACTTTCATTGGAGCCCCTGGTTTGCAGCCTGCCTGTGGGACCTGGACTTGTGCATCCCCACGGTCGCGTGAGAGACTCTTTTAAAATCTCATATTATTGACAGAGATCTCCTGTAGATTCTGTTTCCCGAGAGAACCCTGACTAACACAGGTGGATATATGTTTTCACTTCTCATATATTTCGGAATGGCATTACTGGGTCACATGATAACTCTATGTTTAACTTTTGAGGAACTGTCAAACTTTTACAAAGCAGTTGCCCCATTTTACATTCCACCAGCAGTGCATGAGGGTTCCAATCTCTCTCTACATCTTTGTCAACACATTCTTGTCTGTATTTATGATTTTAGCCTTCTTAGTGGCTGGGAAGTGGTATCACATTGTGGCTTGATTTGTATTTTCCTGAAGGCTAATGATGTTGAGAAACTTTTTGTGTGTTTATTGCCATTGATATCTTTTTTTTGGAGAAATGTCTTTTCAGATCCTTTGCACATTTTTAATGAGGTTGCATTTTTGTTGTTGTGTTTAGTAGTTCTTTATACATGCTAGACACAAATCCCTTATCAGATATATGATTTGCAAAATTTTCCTCCCATCCTGTGGGTTGTCTTTCACTTCCTTACTGACATCCATCAAAGCACAAAAGTTTGTCGTTTTACTAAATTCCAATTGATATATTTTTTCTTTTGTTGGCTTGTACATTTGGTGTCATATCTAAGGAACAATTGTCTCATCCAAGGTCATGAAGATTTTTTCTTCTAAGAGTTCTATGGTTTCAGTTTTACATTTAGATCTTTGATCTATTTTGAGTTAATTGGAGTATGTGATATGAGGCAGGGGTCCAACTTCATTCTTTTGCATGTGGATATCCAATTGTCCCTGTGGTCATTTTTTTTTTTCTTACCGGGAGGTCCCGGGGATCGAACCCGGGTCCCTCTATATGGGAGACGGACGCCCAACCAGTTGAGCCACATCCGTCCCCCACCTGTGCTCATTTTAAAAAGAATTTGACTTTGTTTTGTCTTGTCATATTTGTATTCCTATAAATATTCTTGAGCTTTGTTCTAGTCCACAGTTAAGTTCTTTGGAAACAGTTTGATCCTTTCTGGTTTTGCTTTTAAGCTTTGTTAGATGGGACCAGAGCAGTGTTTAGTCTAGGCTAGTTCTCCTCTCTCCTGAGTGCTCTACCCAGTGTTCTCTAAATTATAAGGTTTTACCATTCTGAGTGGCAGGAACCGGAACTACTCCCGGCGCCGCGTACGCTGCCGGGATTGTTCCCTCCGATCTTTCTGTGGCTCTTTCCCAGCGTCAGTGGTTTCCTCACGCTGGGCCGGTCAGTGCTCGGCTTAAGGCTCCAGGGCAGAGAAGAGATCCCCGGACCGCTCGCGCTCCCCGCACCTGCACTGTGCCCTGTGAGCTCTAGCCGGGGCCTCCCAGGCTCCAGGCTCCGTCTCCTTGACTCACGGAGGCTGCAAGGCTCCACCTCCACTCTCCCTCAGTCAGTAAGACAGTGCAGGCCTTAGGCTCACCTCAGCTGCCCCGCCCCCAGGGAGCGTTAGCAGGGAACAGCAATGTAAAAAAATTCAATGCTTAGGTATAAATCTAACAGCTTATGTACAGAATCTGCAGACTGAGAACTACAAAAAATGCTGATGAAATAAATCAAACAAGACCAGAGTAATGGGGAGATATATCATGTTCATGGTTTTGGATCATGGTTTGGAAGATGTGATATAGTTAATTTGACAATTCTCTCCAAACTGGTCTATAGATTTAATGCAGGACATATTTATAGATACCAACAAGCTGATTTTAAAATGTATATTGAGGGAAGCGGATGTGGCTCAAGTGATTGGGCTCCCCCCTACCACATGGGAGGTCCATGGTTTGGTTCCCAGTGCCTCCTAAAGAAGACAGCGAGCTGGCGTGACAGGCAGGCATGGCAAGCTGACACAACAATATGACGCAACAAGAGACATAAGAGGAAAAACATAATGAGGGATACAACAAAGCAGGGAATGGAGGTGGCTTAAGCAATTAGGTACCTCCCTTCCACACCAGAGGTACCAGGTTTGGTTCCTGGTGCCTCCTAAAGAAAAACAAAAGAATATGTACAGATACAGCAAGTGCAAACAATGAGGGGTGGGGAGGAATAAATAAATAATAAAATACGGGAAGCCGATGTGACTCAATCGATAGGGCTCCCGTTTACCATATGGGAGGCCCCGGGTTTGGTTCCCAGGGCCTCCTGGTGAAGGCAAGCCAGCCCGTGTGGCGTGGTGAGCTGATGCAGCAAGATGACGCAACAAAGGGAGACAAGTAGACACAGAAAAATGCACAGCAAATGGACACAGCGAGCACAAGCAGCAAGGGGGGATAAATAAATAAATAAAATCTTTAAAAAATAATAATAATAATAAAATAAATCTTTTTTTAAAATAATAAAATAAAATGTAGGGGGCGGATGTGGCTCAAATGGTTGGGTGTCCGTCTGCCATATGGAGGGACCTGGGTTCAATCCCCGGGACCGCCCAGTAAAATTTTAAAAAATTAAAAAAAAAAAAATGTATATGGAAAGAAAATGGAAGTAGAGTAGTCAAAACAATTTTTTAAAATAATAAAGTTGGAGGACTCACACAAAATACCTAGATTTTTTAAAAGATGAAAAGGCATTTAAATGGAGAAAGGAAGGTCTTTTTAAAAAATGGTGCTATGACAATTGCAACATAAAAGGAAAAAAATATTCTCAACCTACACCTCACACCTTATATAAAAATTTACCAAATATGGAGTACAGACTCAAATATAAAACACAAAACTCTTAAAAGAAAACAGGAAAAAATTTTCTTCATCTTGGGTTAGGCAAAAGTTTTTAGATAAGACACCAAAAACATGATCCATAAAAGAAAAATTGGGGGAAGCAGCTGTGGCTCAATCAGTAGGGCTCCCGTTTACCATATGGGAGACCCCGGGTTCGGTTCCCGGGGCCTCCTGGTGAAGGCAAGCCGGCCTGCGCGGTATGGTGTGTTGATGGCCCACGCAGTGCGGTGAGCTGGCGCAGCAAGATGATGCAACAAAAGGGAGACAAGCAGACACAGAAAAACACAAAGCAAATAGACACAGCGTGCACCAGCAGCAAGGGGGGATAAATAAATTAATAAATAAAATCTTAAAAAAAAAGAAAAATTGGTAAATTGGGCTTCATCACAATTTTAAACTTATGCTCTGCAAAAGACACTGTTAAGAGAATGAGAAGACAAGACAGACTGGGAGAAAATATTTACAAATCTCCTATCGATTCCCGGGGCCTCCTGGTGAAGGCAAGCCAGCCCGCATGGCGCGGTGAGCTGGTGCAGCAGGACGACCCAACAAAGGGAGACAAGCAGACACAGAAAAACGCACAGCAAATGGACACAGCGAGCACAAGCAGCAAAGGGGGGGGGATAAATAAATAAATAAATAAAATCTTAAAAAAAATCTCCTATCTGACCAGAGACGTGTACCCAGAATATATAAAGAGCTCTCAAAACTCGACAATAGGGAAGTGAATGTAGCTCAAGCGGTTGAGCACCTGCTTCCCACGAACAAGGTCCCGGGTTCGATCCCTGGCACCTCCTAAAAACAAAATATAAACAAACAACAACAAAAAAAAACCAACTTGGGGGAGCCGGTGTAGCTCAGTGGTTGAACGCTGGCTTCCCCCACACAAGGATCAATCCCCAGCCCTGGTACCACAAAAAAACATAAAAAACAAAAAACCTCAACAATAAGAGGCCTGGCAGGTATATGGCAGACACGCTAAGGCACCAGGAAGGATGATGTAGCAGAACCTCGACTAGATACAATACGGAATTGCATAGTACTTTCGTTCTTAAATGTGATCCAAGGAGCAACAGCAGCACCCAGGGCAATTGTTGAAAGTGCTGGTTTGGGGGCCCCACATAAGGGCTGCTGAGTGAACACTTCTGGGGATGGAGCTCTGGAATCTTCATTTTTATCACCTTCCCTGGGTTTTATATAAATGGAACCATACATCACAGGTCTTGGGGTTCTTCAGTTCTAGACTGGAGTCCTGGCCCTACCACTCACAAACTTTTTTCTTTTAAGATTTATTTTATTTATTTATTTCTCCCCCACTCCCATTGTTTGCATTCACTGTCTGCTCTCTGTGTCCATTCTTTTTGTGCTCGTGTTCTTTTTTTTTTTTTTTTTTTTTTTTTAGGAGGTACCAGGAACGGAACCCAGGTCCTCCCATGTGGGAGGGAGGTACCCAATGACTTGAGCCACCTCCACTCCCTGCTTGTTGTGTCTCTCATTGTGTCTCTTCATTGCGTCATCTCATCGCATAAGTTCGTCACGCCAGTCTGTTGCATCAGCTCGTCACGTCAGCTTGCTGTCTTGCTTCTTTGTCTTCTTTAGGAGTCTCTGGGAATGGAACCCAGGACTTCCCATGTGGTAAGCTGGTGCCGAACTGCTTGAGCCACATCCGCTTCCCCACTTACTAACTTTGAAGTCACCTAATATGGATTCAAATCCCAATTCCTTCACTTACTATCTATAAGATCTTGGATGATATCGATATCTAATAGGATACATATGAAGAGGTTTATTTCAAGGAAATAACTTGAAATAGGCTCACTCAAATGTAGAGGCTGGCAAAACAAATTTGTAGGACTGGTCAGCAAGGCTGGAAAACTCAGGCAGGAGTTGCTGCTGTCTTGAGGCAGAATTTCTTCTTCTCCTGGAAACCTGTTTTTTGTTCTTTAGGTCTTTCAACTGATTTGATGAGGCCCACCCATATTATTGAGGATAATCTGCTTTACTCAAAGCCAACTGATGGTAGATGTGGTTAACATCTACCAAATACCTTCACGGCAATGCCTGGGTTAGTGTTTGATCAAATAATTGGGTACTATGGCCTATGATTAAACATCAAAAAGTGTTAAAATTAGTATATGTGATTATATGAAAATACTATCTGAGACTTTTCAAAATTTAGGGAAATCTGGATATAATCCAAATAATAGGTACCATTGACCATTTCTTTTGCTTTCTCTGCATCTCATAGAGACCATCTTCCTCCTTTGTAAAACATCTCTCCACTTCTGAAACTGATCCTGTTGCTATCTGCTTCCAAGTTCCCTGGTACTTTGATCTATTAATTTTCTGTTTCATCCTTGAATTGTTAGGCATTAACTCTCTCTACCAGTCCCCTCTACTTGTAAACATCTTCAGTTCTCCCTTATCCTAAAGCAGTCTTGAATCCCTATCCTAATATGCTCCTTCTTTTCCATGCAAAATGTGTTCAAAGTATTTTTGTATCCACTTTCTACTTCTTCATCACTTCTTAATCTTTTGTAATTTAATTTCTTGCTTCTGGCAATACCTTTCTGAAACAGTTTCATCCACAGATAGGCCATCTCTTAACCCTCTGAGTTTCTTCTATAACCTTTAAGATTTTTTCCTTCTGTCGTTCCCTTTGTTGGCTCCCCATTTCACTTTATACTATGGAATTAAATTAAATTAAATTCAACAAATATTTAATGTACTAGGAACTGAAAATAGAAAAGATATAAACTTTGCACAAAAGGAACTCACCCATCTAAGACAAAAGGAGAAAGTCTCTCCTGAAGTACGTTCCTTACAGCAGATAGGAGTATATTTGGTGTTTTAAAAAAACGGGCTTTAGAGGCGTAGAAACTTATACGAGCTTCACAGTCATACCACTGACAGACTGTGTAACCTCGGGCAAGTGACTTAATCCTTCTGAACTTCAGTTTCTCTACCTTTAAATTTGGATAATAACTACTTACCCTGAATTGTTATCGTGAAGAGTAAATAAAATCACATAAGAAAAATGCTTAGCCGTGTTGGTTATCAATAAATGGCATGTCTGTAAGATGATAGCACATTTTTACTTTTTGTTGTTGTTGTACCATTCTCTTATTTTCACTTGGTCAGCAGGAAGACAAGAGGAACTGCACCTTCCCTCACACTCATTTTCAGTACAGGAGTATTAACTCATCCTTTCCTCCCCAAGGCCTGCAGATGGGAACTTGACATTGATACCATTATTTACAAAGGACATCACATTTCAACATTTGTTGATCCTCAAATTAAACCAAAGAAGCTTCTTAAAATTGTTAGTAAAATATTACATAGATTTAAACCTAAGTTAAGTCTTAAGGGTTGTGACCAGTAACAATCTTTTGAGGAAAAAAGAATGTCATCTAATGGCATACAGATGGCAAATTATGCTAACCAGCTCATTCAAAGATTTTCCTCTAATTCAGGGTGCTTCAAAGTCTAGTCCTTAGTCCACCAGCACTGGAATCACACGGGGAGAAGCCCACCCCACACTTGTGTGTCATAAATCTGGAGGAGACGGGGGACCCTGTTGGTGAAGGAATCTGCATTTTTTAAAATAATCTTGCCAGCTGATATTTATGCTCACTAAAGTTTGAGAACTACTGTTCTAATCAATGTCCATTGAAACTCAATTATGCTAACACTATTAAGCCACCTGCGAATCCTGAAGCTGATTACGAAAGCGCTGTAACAAATCATTCAGTTCTTCATTTAGTTCAGACGTTATACTAATTCCAGATAGGCTACCCGTAGTCTCTGTTACAACAGAATCATCCGCCACGGCAATCGCTTCCTCTGCTTTAAGTTGCAAAGCTGGACGAGCAGCTTGCCGTCCTCGCAGAGCTCTCACTTGTTCCTGCAACATTCGTTTTAATCATGTTGTTTCTTCAAATTTCCTCTCTTCCACAGCCTCCTGCTGAGGATCCCTGGCAAGGATTTCTTGGAGGAATTTCATCTTGTCCTTTAAGATGTCTATAAGATGAGCAAGGCGCTGCACATTGGCAGATCTTGCCTTTTTCTCTACAAGATCTTCTTGCACAGAGCTGGGCTTAGTATGGAAGTCAGGAATTGGAACAGGCCTGCTCACCATCTGGCTGCTCTCCTCTCCCACCTTCTTCAGAGACTGGACAGTTTTGCAAAAGCTTGTTACTTAAAGCAAAAGCAAATAACTCTTTGCATTGTGCTGATCCAGTCGTTTCTCTCTCTTGAGGACTCGTAGCCACATCTTGGCTCTTGTCAGCATTAATCTGCCCAGGTGGAGAGCTGGCGGGCTTGCAGTGGCCACTAGGCTGACGCTGGTTAGCAGCTGCAGCTCTAGCTGCAGAACCACTTCCAATGCTTCGATGATCTAAACTACGAAGTTTACCCGCTGTTTGCGGTTCCCTAACTCTGCTTGTTCTGGGACAGACATGGGAGCCACGTATCTACTCCGTGGAAGAGCATGTGGAGCCTCGCTCTTCGCCGTCCAGCGCCTGCAGATGCCGCGTGGTCGAGCCCGTCGCCAACGCCCGCACTGCCCCAGCTGGCTAGTCCTCAGCAGGCCCTCCTCCTGCGGCCGTCCTGGCCGTGCTCATTAACTTTCTCTCTAGAAGCTTCTCTGCAGCTGGGAAACTGCGCCTTTCCTCTGCCAGGCGAAGCAGCAGGGAGCCCTCACGGCCCACGCCGGGCGGCCCTGCCTGAGAGGCCGCAGCAGGCCAGGCCCACAGGGCCCCGCAGCCGCCTTAGGACCTCACCGCGCGTCACCTTTTAACAAGCCTTGTCACCTCTAGAATGTCCACCTTACTCCCAAACCAAACATTCCCCTTGCTCTCTTATTCCCATGAATGGCATCACGGTTATCCCACTCTTACGTCAAGTGTATGGTCTCAAAACACATTTTGGCTGTGCCCTCTTCTTCCCGAGTTGTCACTGCCGCCTGCAGTCAGTTATCAAGCACCGTTATTTTTGTTTGTTTGTTTTATTGAAGTACATCATTCATACATGAACATAAATAAGCAATAAGTGTTCAGTAAACATCATGAATTTACAAAACAAACATGCATGACCTCACACAGGGCTCCCACACGTCACCCCCCACAAATGCTTTGCGTTGTTGTCAAACATTTATTAACAAATTATGAAAGAGCATCGTCAAAGTTTTACTACTAACTATAGTCCATATCTTCTTCCCCTATACCTTTTTTTTAAGGATTGATTGATTTATTTTTATCCATTTAACCCACACACACACTTTTTTGCTGTTTCTGTGTCCATTCACTGGGCAACTCTCTGTGTCCGCCTCCTGCCCTCTCTTCTCATCCTTCTCCTACAAATCCTCGGAACCTCCGATGTGGGAGAGAGGCGTCCTACCGCCTGCGCCACCTTAGTTCTGGGTTTTTGGGCATGTCTCGTCTTGGCCCTCCCTTGTGTCACTCTCCTGTTACGTCACCATCTTGCTGTGTGGCTCTCAGGGCCTGGTGGCACACCCACTCGCGGGGCCTGACAGCGCACCCGTCAATCACTGTTTTTCAAATGACTTTTATTGTAGTTTTCAGCCCCATTACAAAAGTAACGTGTATTAGTCAGCCAAAGGGGTGCTAATGTAAAATACCAAAAATGGGTTGGTCTTTATAAAGGGTATTTATTTGGGGTAGAAGTCCACAGATACCAGGCCATAAAGCGTTAAGTTTCTTCTCTCACCACAGTCCATTGCCACGTGTTAG
>JAKSZT010053990.1:7347170-7381474 GCA_026826555.1 Tolypeutes matacus | reverse complement strand
TGTGAGGTGCAAAAGTGTTTAATTTTGAGGAGGTCCCATTTATCTACCTTTTCTTTTGTTGCACATGCTTTGGGTGTGAGGTCCAAGAAACCACCACCTACTACAAGGTCTTGAAGATGTTTCCCTACATTTTCTTCTAGCAGTTTTATGGTCCTGGCTTTTATATTTAGATCTTTGATCCATTTTGAGTTGATTATTGTATAGGGGGTGAGATAGGGGTCCTCTTTCATTCTTTTGGTTATAGATATCCAGTTCTCCCAACACCATTTGTTGAAGAGACTATTTTTTCCCATCAGCGTGGGCTTGGTAGGTTTGTCAAAAACCAGTTGACTGTATAGGTGAGGGTTTATTTCTGGATTCTCAATTCTATTCCACTGATCGATATGTCTATCTTTATGCCAGTACCATGCTGTTTTTTTTTGTTTTGTTTTTTTGTTTTTTTCCCTGTCTCCATCCTCCCTAGCTCAAAGCCCCTTGCCTGAACTTCAGCAATATCCTCCTAACACTACTCTCTCATCTAATCTAACTCCACACCTTATTAATCTTCCTAAATTTCTAACTCTATTGCTCATATACTTAAAAATGTATAATTGCTGACTGTTGTCTGAGAAATGAATAGAACTCCTCTATCTTTCATATAAGGCCTTCTAAAATATGGTTCCTTTCAACTTAAATTTCTGTGACTCCTTCTCAAACCCTTCATGCTTATCTGCTACTGCCCAAAATCGCCCTTCTCATTGCCCATCCCTGACTTTTCCTTCTGTCTTCTCTGTGGAGAATAGTCTGTTTCTCCACTTGCCAAAATCCTTCCCAGTGTCCAACAACATTTCCTCCACTAAACTGGTCCTGATTCTTCAAAGAAATGTGAATCTCATCCTTCCTTTACATTCCCACCTCATTTTGTTCTTCCCTAATTGATTGTTTATATTTTACCTTATAGTTAAGTGTGCTTTTCTCATTTTCCCTCTCAGTTTTTTACTTCTTAAGAACAAGGACTCTAATTTCCTTCTCCTTGTAGCAACTGCACATAAAGAGCACAAAGTAATAGTTATCAAACTAAGTTCAATCCAAATTCTGGGAGTTCCTATCATCTGTTCAGAGCATTCCTACAACTGGTGCTACATTACAAAGCCCATACTTTTCTCCACGGCTTCTCTTTATCTCTGTTCTTTCTCAATTCTTTCTTCTCAGTTGCTTCTACCCTCTTCCATAAGATCAGCTCCTCGAGTTCCTTTACTGTAAAACCATTTTCTCAAGATTTTATTCCCAACTTGCTGTTTCCCCCCTAGATGTTCACCTTAGAGGAGCCCAACTGCAGCACCCCCCTTGTAGGGAATTGAGGACCTATTGAAGATAATTCCTTCACTGAGACGTTGCTCACTGAGACACAGAGACTGATGATTGCAGGCAGGAAGTTTATTGGGAAGCTCTCCCAACGGAGGGGGTCTGAGGAGAGATTTCAGCCCCAATACCATGCTGTTTTAACCACTGTAGCTTTGTAATATGTTTCAAGGTCAGGCAGTGAAATTCCTCCCACGTTCCTCTCTTCTTTCTTAGAATGCTTTTCGCTATTCGGTGCACTTACCCTTCTAGATGAATTTGGTAATTGCCTTCTCTAATTCTGTAAAGTAAGCTATTGGGATTTTGATTGGTATTGCATTGAATCTATAAATCAGTTTGGGTAAGATTGATATCTTCACGATATTTATTCTTCCAATCCATGAACACAGAATGTCTTTCCATTTGTTTAGGTCTTTTTAAATTTCTTTTAGCATTGTTTTGTAGTTTTCTGCATATAGGTCCTGTACTTCCTTGGCTAAATTAACTCCTAGGTATTTGAGTCTTTTTGTTGCTATTGAAAGTGGAATTTTCCTCCTGATTTCCTCCTCAGATTGTTCAGTACTAGTGTACTAAAACATTACTGATTTTGCATGTTCATCTTATATCCTGCCACTTTGCTGAACTCATTTATTAGTTCAAGTAGTTTTGTCGTGGATACTTCAGGATTTTCTAAATACAGGATCATGTCATCCGCAAACAGTGAGAGTTTTACTTCCTCTTTTCCTATTTGGACACCTTTAATTTTTTTGTCTTGTCTAATTGCCCTCGCTAGAACTTCTAGTACAATGTTGAATAACAATGGTGACAGTGGGCATCCTTGTCTTGTTCCCGATCTTAGGGGGAAAGGTTTCAACCTTTCCCCATTGAGTATGATGTTGGCTGTGGGGTTTTCATATATGCCTTTATCATATTGAGGAATTTTCCTTTTATTCCTATCTTTTGAAGTATTTTTTATCAAAAAAGGATGTTGGATTTTGTCGAATGCCTTTTCTGCATCTATTGAGATGATTATGTGGTTTTTTTCCTTCAATTTGTTAATGTAGTGTATTACATTGATTGATTTTCTTATGTTGAACCAGCCTTGCATACCAGGAATAAATCCCACTTGGTCATGATGTATAAGTCTTTTGATATGCTGTTGGATTTGATTTCCAAGTATTTTGTTGAGAATTTTTGCATCTATGTTCATGAGATTGGTCTGTAATTGTCTTTTCTTGTGGAATCTTTATCTGGCTTTGGTATTAGGGTGATGTTGGCTTCATAAAATGTGTTGGGTAATTTTCCCTCCTCTTCGATTTTTTGGAAGAGTTTAAACAGGATTGGTGTTAATTCTTTTAGAAATGCTTGGTAGAACTCACCTGTGAAGCCATCTGGGATTTTTCTTTGCTGGAAGATTTTTGATGACGGATTCAATCTCCTTAATTGTGATTGGTTTGTTAAGTTCTTGTATTTCTTGTTGTGTCAGTGTAGGTTGGTTATGAGTTTCTAGAAATTTGTCCATTTCATCCAGGTTGTCTAGTTTGTTGGCATATAGTTTCTCATAATATCCTCTTATGATTCTTTTTATTTCTGTGAGGTCATTTGTAATTTCCCCCCTTTCATTTCTGATTGTATTTATTTGCATCTTCTCTCTTTTTTTCTTTGTTAGTCTAGAGAGGGGTTTGTCAATTTTATTGATCTTCTCAAAGAACCAGCTTTTGGTTTTGTTGATTTTCTCTATTGCTTTTTTGTTCTCATTTTCATTTATTTCCGCTCTAATCTTTATTATTTCATTCCTTCTGCTTGCTTTGGGATTGGTTTGCTGTTCTTTTTCTAGTTTCTCAAGTTGTTCAGTTAAATCTTTGAGTTTAGCTCTTTCTTGTTTCTTAATATAGGCATTTAGGGCTATAAGTTTCCCTCTCAAGATTGCCTTTGCTGTATCCCATAAGTTTTGATATGTTGTGTTCTCATTTTCATTTGTCTCAATATATTTACTGATTTCACTTGCAATTTCTTCTTTGACCCACTGAATATTTACGAGTGTGTTGTTCAGTCTCCACACATTTGCAAATTTCCTTTTTTCCTGTCTGTTATTGATTTCTAGTTTCATTCCATTATGATCTGAGAAGGTGCTTTGTATAATTTCAATCTTTTTATATTTATTGAGAGCTGTATTATGACCTAACATGTGGTCTATCCTGGAGAAAGATACATGGGCACTTGAGAAGAATGTATAACCTGCTGAGTTTGGATGCACTGTTCTGTATATGTCTGTTAGGTCTAACTTGTTTATCATATTGTTCAAGTTCTCTGTTTCCTTGTTGATCTTCTGTCTAGTTGTTCTATCTAATGATGTGAGAGGGGTGTTGAAGTCTCCAACGATTATTGTAGAAATGTCTATTTCTCCCTTCAGTTTTGCCAGAGTTTGTCTCATATATTTTGGGGCACCCTGGTTAGGTGCGTAGATATTTATGACTGTTATATCTTCCTGGAGGATCGTCCCTTTTATTAATATATAATGGCCTTCCGCATCTCTTATCACTTTTTTGCATTTGAAGTCTGTTTTGTCTGATATTAGTATAGCTACCCCTGCTCTTTTCTGTTTACTATTCGCGTGGAGTATCTTTTTCCAAGCTTTTACTTTCAGCCAGCTTATATCCTTGTGTCTGAGGTGAGTTTCTTGTAAGCAGTATATGGATGGCTCATGTTTTTTTATCCATTCTGTCAGCCTGTATCTTTTGATTGGGGAATTTAATCCATTCACATTCACTGATATTACTGAAAATGCACTATTTATTTCCTCCATTTTATTCTTTGGTTTTCATATGTCATCTTATTTTTGTCTTTCTTTTTACTCTTTTGGTTATCCTTTCTGCTTTTCTTTCTTCTATACTCTCCTCCAAGCCTCTCTCTCCTGTCTTTTTCTTTCAGGTTCTAAGGCTTCCTTTAATATTTCCTGCAAAGGTGGATTCTTTTTTGCAAACTCTCTTAGTTTCTGTTTATTGTGAATACTTTATATTCACCTTCATATTTGAAGGACAGTTTTGCTGGATAAAGAATTCTCGGCTGGCAGTTTTTCTCTCTCAGTTTCCTAATTGTATCATACCACTGTCTTCTCGCCTCCATGGTTTCTGAAGAGAAATCTGCACAAAGTCTTACTGGACGTCTTTTGTACGTGATCATTTGCTTCTCTCTTGCTGCTCTGAGAATTTTCTCTTTATCTTTTACATTTGACATTCTGAATAATATGTGTCTTGGCCTAGGTCTATTTGGATTTATTCTTATTGGGGTATGGTATGCTTCTTGGACATGTAAGTTCATTTCTTTCGTGAGAGTTGGAAAATTTTCAGGTATTTTTTCCTCAAATACTCTTTCTGCCCCTTTTCCTTTCTCTTCTCCTTCTGGAACTCCCATGACACATATTTTCTTGCGTTTAGAGTTGTCATTAACTCTCTGAGCCCCTGCTTAATTTTTTCCATTCTTTTCTCTCTTCAATTTTAGCTGCTCTGTCTTCAGTATCACTTATTCTTTCTTCTATCATTTCGAGTCTGCTGTTGTATGCTTCAAATGTATTTTTGACCTCACCTATTGTGTCTTTCATTCCCATGAACTCCGTTACTTTTCTGTTCAGGATTTCAAATTCTTCTTTACGTTCGCGCAATGACTTCTTGATGTCATTGATCTCTTTAACTATATTCTCTTTCATCTCATTAATTTGATTTTGGAAATGTGTGCTCATGTCACTGATTAGTTCTCTCAAATTCTGCATCTCTTCTGGGACTTTGCGGTATTCCTTTTCTTGGGCCATGTCTTCTATTTTCTTAGTATGGCCCGTAATTTTTTGGTGGTGCTTAGGCATCTGGTTAGTTTGTATTTTACTTAGATGCTCTATCTCTTTCTCTTTTATGGGGTTTTAGTGGCAGGAGACTGTGAGTTACCACCACTCTTTGATTTTTGGCTCAAACTTGATTGTTAGGATTGTTCTGCTGGTTGCTCAAAACTGGGCACTGGACCCAGTAATTGGTTGTAGAGTCGTTTCCTAGGGCCTTGGGCAGGGAGGCTATAGAGGCCAGGAAAGCCTCTCTTACTTATTAATTTTCTTATGTGCACTTCCTCGGACTGCCAGGAGATGGCGCTTGTTGGCAGCTCTCAATTCAATGCCTGGTTGGAGCGTATTTGTTGTGACACAGGCCAGATCAATGTGATAGAGCTTCCTATCTGGGGACTAAGAGTCTTGTAAATCAAACTTTCTGAGACAGTTCTCCAGATTTCTCTCGTAGTGCCCCCCTTTTCCCAGCTAGGAAATATTTCCATTCACTTGTGAATCCTCAACAATCAGTCCCTGTTAGTAGAGGAGGAGATTGGGAGGTTTGTATATCTTTAGCCCCTTGCAGGCTCCAAGGCAAACAATGGCGCAGCCCCACCCAGCCTGGAAGGGCTCTCGGGACAGGGCAGACCAAACCTGGGAGTCCAAAGCAGGGTCAGCCCCAAGCTCTCTCTCCCCTCTCCCGTGGTGTCCTCAACAATTAGTCTAGGCTAGAAGAGAGGGAGGTTGCGAGGATCGGATTTCTCCAGTCCTTTCCGGGCTCCCAGGGCAAACCTCCGTGTGGAAGGGTCCGTGGGGCTCCGCAGCCCAAATTTCAGGTCAGAACCTGAGTCAGCCTAAGGCTGTGTCCCTCTCTCTCTCCCCTTTCCGGGAGTGGCAGATCCCTGAAGCCCCCTTTGTCTGTGGTCGCAGGCCCAGAGGCCCGAGAATTCTGAAGAGTGTGGGGGAGGGTGCCGGCAGCAGCAGAAGCTGCTACTTGCAACTCACAGTTCTGTTGTCATGATTTCCCTCTTCTGTCCCTCTCTCTCCTCTGGGTGGTGTGCAGACTTCACCTGCTGTCCTAAACCCTAGAAGATCTTTTCGGGGCTCTTTCAGCTTGTCCTCTAGCTATTTTTCTGGAGAAGAGATTCCCGTGTCTTACTAGTCCGCCATCTTCCCGGAAGTCCCCCTGCTATATCTCTTAAGGTTGACCAAAGATTCCCAAAGTTACAGTCTTTTCCCATACAGGATGGTCATATAATAAATCAGGCTTAATTTATCACCAGCATTCTAAAAACCAGACCTAGGGAGAAAAACTAGGTCTGGGGACACATGCATGGTTTCTAATACAACGAATGTTTAGCCTGTCCTGATTATCACAGAATCAGGACAGCGAGAGTATTCGCATGAAATGCTTTTTAAAATACATCTATTAAGATGATTACATGGGGAAACGGATGTGGCTCAAGAGGTTCGGCGTCCGTCTACCATATGGAGAGACCAGGGTTCGATCCCCAGTACCTCCCGGAAATAAGCAAAAATAAAACAGAAAAAACTATGATTACATGGTTTTTCTCTTTATTATGATAAATATGGTGAATTGTATTGATTTTTTTTTTCAGTATTAAATCAAACTTACATTCAGGGAGTAAACCCTACTTGGTCATTATGTATTTTTTATCTTTCTTATATATTGCTGGATTCAATTTACTAATATTTTATTAAGGGTTTTTGCATGTATGTTCATGAGAGATATTATTCTATAATTTTCTTTTCTTCTACTGTCTTTGTCAGGTTTGGCATCAAGGTAATGCTAGTCTTGTAGTATGAATTAGGAAATATTCCTTTCTCTTCTGTTTTCTGAAAAAGTTTGTGTAAGACTGACATTATTTGTTTCTTAAATGTGTACTAGAATTCATCCGTGAAGCCATCTGGGCCTGGCTTTGTGAGAGGGCTGTTGACAATGAATTCTGTTACGTTGATAGATATTGGGCTTCTCAGATTTGTATTTCTTCTTTGGTCAGTTGTGATATTTTTTGTCTGTCATGAAATTTGTCCAGTTTATCAAATGTCGAATTTATTAGCATAAAGTTGTTTGTAATATTCTCTTATTCTATATATATGTATATATATATATATATAAATATATATGAATGTATGAAGAATGCTTACAACACAATAATAAGATGACAAATCCTGTGAAAAATTGGCAGAGTTTGAACAGACATTTTGCTAAAGGGAGATAGACAAACAACCAATAAACACAGGAAAAAGTGCTCAATTGAAGTAATACCCCTCCCTCACATGATTCACAAAAAATCAACTCAAAATGGATCAAGGAACTAAATATAAGAGCTTAAACTAGAGAACACTTATGTGATAACATAGGGGCAAATCTTTATTACCTGGAATTTAGCAATGGATTCTTAGATATGACTCAAAGAGCATGAACAACAAAAGAAACAATCAAAATTAAAAACTTGTTTGCATCAAAGGAAATTATCAAGAAAATGAGAAGACAACCTACAGAATGGGAGAGAATAGTTCCAAACCATATATTGCAGAAGGGCTTACTATCTAGAAAATATAAAGAAAGTTTACAATGCAACAAGAAAAAGACAAACAACCCAATTTTAAAAATGGGAAAGAGAAGGAGAGGACATCGACAAGTGACGCAAGGCAGTGGTACTATCCAAGGAACCCACGGATTGCTGGCAGCCAGCACCAGAATGTCACAGATTTGGGAGAAAGCATCATTTTGCTGATGTCTTTGATTTTAGATTTCTCCTAGCCTCAAAACCATTCTCAGAACTCTCCATCAAAAAGGGTTTAGTGCAAAAAAAATAAATACATACATAAATAAAAATAAAAAACAAATAAAAATGGTTTAGTGCAGACAGAAGCTTTGAACAACCAGCAAAACCTGGCAGAAACATCTTCTTCAAAGCTCCAGAAAACAGCTAAAGGACTACAGTAAGAGGTAAGCAGCCAATTAAGGAAAAGGCTCTTTAAAGTTGGTAGGCTCTCGTGGGGCCTTGGCTGGCCCCTCCTCTGCCGTCTCACCAGCTCGGTTCCAGGGGGAGCAGGGTCACCTTCTTGTACTTGCTGGGAGCAGGTGTGCCTGGCCCAGCCTGTCTGGTGGTGGCCTGAGGGACTCGCTGTCCCAGAACCTGCCCTGTGTGAGAGGAACCCTGGGAGAGCAGTCAGGTCCTGCTGCCTGTAGCACATTCAGTGCCATGCCCAGGACTGAGGAAATGCTTCCTAGGAAAGAGGGGACATTGGGAACCATGTAAACTGGGGGAGTCTTAGAGCTACACATGCACACCCAAGACAAGATGCATGTGCAGAAAGGATCCTCCTACGCTTCAGCTGAGAGGATATTCTCTGAAGTCATAGTATGGATTAGCTCCACAGGAGAGCACTTGCACAGGTCAATGTCCAGAAAAGGTCAATCTTCTATTTTTTAGTTGGCTTTAGCTCTTGGCGTTCAAGGAAGGCTCTGTCATAACACGAGCTGGATACAGTCTTAAGGAACAGATGCCTCAGAGTCTAAATTCCCACAATAATACCTTAAAATATCTAAAGGTCCAAGTTTCAACAAAGGGTTACAAAACATACAAAGAAACAGAAAACAAAGGCCCAGGCCAAAACCATCCATAAGGAGGGTCAGACCTGGGACACTCAAAACAAAGAGTGGTTTTTTTTTAGGTTCATGGTTTTTTTTTGTTTGTTGGTTGGTTGATTGGTTTTCATTTTTATTAAAGAAGTTGTAGATTTACAGAAAAATCATGCAGAAAATACAGAGTTCCCATACACCGTCCTCCATTAGTAACACCTTGCATTAGCGTGGTACAGTTGTTACAACTGATGAAAGACTATTATTATAATTGTATTGTGAATGTATACTATAGTCTATATAGGGTTTACATTAGAGTTCCCTGTTTGTGTTGCACAATCTTATGGTTTTGTGTTTTTTTTTTTTAATTTTTATTCTAGTAATATATGTCCAACTTAAAATCTCCCCTTTTAGCGACATTCAAATACATAATTGGGTGCTGTTGACTACATTTGCAGGGTAGTGCTACCATCTTCACCATCCATTGCCAAAACTTTCCATCAACCTAAATATAAACTCTGCAATTTAAGCTTTAACTCCCCATTCTCTATCCCACTCTGGAACTAGTAACCTATATTCTAGTTTCTGACTCTATGAATCTGCTTACTCTAATTATTTCATATAAATGAGATCGTACAATATTTGTCCTTTTGTGTCTAGCTTATTTCACCCAACATGATGTCTTCAAGATTCATCCGTGTCGTATCAGGATGTCATTCCTTTTTACAGCTGAATAATATTCCATTGTACATATATACCGCATTTTATTTATCCATTCATCGGTTGATGGACACTTAGGTTGTTTCTACCTTTTGACAATTGTGAATAATTCCACTGTGAACATCAGTGTGCAAATAACTGTTTGAGTCCTTGCTTTTAATCTTTTGGGGTATATGCCTTGAAGTGGCATTGCCAGGTCTTATGGTAATTCTATTCTTAGCTTTCTGAGGAACTTCCAAACTGTCTTCCATAGTTTTATATTCCCACCAACAATGAATGAGTGTTCCTATTTCTCCCCATCCACTTCAACATTTGCTATTCTTCATTTTCTAATTGTAGCCATACTAGTGGGCGTGAAATGGTATCTCATTGTGGTTTTTATTTGCATTTCCCTAATGATGTTGAGCATCTTTTCATGTGCTTTTTTGGCCATTTGTATATCTTCTTTGGAGAAATCAGAAAAAGACTTTTTTTAAAAAAAGGTCCTAAATATGCTCAAAGAGCTAGAGGAAAACACGGACAAGGAACTAAAGGAAATCAGAAAAACAATGGATGAACAGAAAGAGAATCTCAATAGAGAAATGGAAATTATGAAAAGGAGCCAAAATAAAGAAAGAAAAACAAAAACACAATACAAGAAGAAAAGGAACCAAACAGAGCTGCAAATACCCAAGAGGAGTTCAACAGAGGATTAGAGCAGGTAGAAGAAAGAATCAGAGAACTTGAAGAGAAGACACTTGAAATTATACAGTGTAAGGTACAGAAAGAAGAATGAAGAAAAGTGAACAGAGTCTGAGGAACCTGTGGGACACTATCAAGCATCCCAATATTTGCATTGTGGGAATGTCAGAAGGAGAAGAAAAGAAAGAAAAAGAAAGAAAGGAAGGAAGGAAGGAAGGAAGGAAGGAAGGAAGGAAGGAAGGAAGGAAGGAAGGAAGGAGGAGAAGAAAGAAAGAAGGAAGGAAGGAAGGAAGGAAGGAAGGAAGGAAGGAAGGAAGGAAGGAAGGAAGGAAGGAAAGAAGGAAGGAAGGAAGGAAGGAAGGAAGGAGGAGAAGAAAGAAGGAAGGAAGGAAGGAAGGAAGGAAGGAAGGAAGGAAGGAAGGAAGGAAGGAAGGGGAAAGAGAGAGAGAGGAAGGAAGGAAGGAAGGAAGGAAGGAAGGAAGGAAGGAAGGAAGGAAGAAAGAAAGAAAGAGGCAAAGAGAATATTTAAAGAAATAATGGCTGAAAACATCCCAAATTTAATGAAAGACATGAATATACACATTCAAGATGCTCAACAAACTCCAAACAATATAAACCCAAATAGATCCATACTGTGGCATAATATAATCCAACTGTAGAATGACAAAGATAAAGATAGGATCCTAAAAGAAACAAGAAAAAAGCAATATGTCACATACAAGTGAGTCTCAATAAGATTAAGTGCTAATTTCTCATCAGAAACCATAAAAGCAAGAAGGCAGGGGGGGTGACATATTTGAAGTACTACTAAAAGCCAAAAATTGCCAACCAAGAATTCTATATCCAGCAAAACTGTCATTTGAAAACAAGGGAGAGATTAACACATCCCCAAATAAACAAAAGCTGAGGGAGTTCAACACCACTAGACCAGCCCTAGAAGAGATGGTAAAAAGAGTTCTGCAGGTTGAAAGGAAAGGACGATAGACAATAGATCAATGCTGCATGAGAAATAAGGTCTCTGGTGAGAGTAATGATATGGTATTTTGTTTTCCTAGGCTGCTTAAAGCAAATACTATGAAATGGTTCAGCTGGAAAAACGGAAATTTATTAGCCTACAGTTTTGAGGCTGAGAAAATGTCCAAATCAAGGCATCATCAAAATGATGCTTTCTTCCCAAAGACCATCTGCTGGTAGGCTTGGCTTCTCTGCCACATGCCAAGGCACATGGCGGTGAGCTGCCAGTCTCTCCCTTCTCTTCCAGGTCTTGTTGATTTCACCTTCTTGCTTCCATGGCTTCCTCTCTCTCTCTCTCTCTCTCTCTCTCTCTCTCTCTCTCTCTCTCTGTTCATTCCCTTTATAAAGGACTCCAGTAAGAGGATTAAGTCCCATCCTGAAGGAGGTGGGCCACACCTTAGCTGAATAGTCTCATCAAAAGATCCTACTTACAATGGGTTCCCACCCACAGGAATGGATTAGATCTAAGGACATGTTTTTCTGGGGTACACACAGCTCCAAACCACCACACATGGGTAAATATAAATGTCACTACTGTTGTATTTTGGGTTTTAACTCCACTTGTTGTTTCCTACAAAATCTAAAAGGCAAACAACATAAAATGCAAAATGCATTAAATATAATGATAAATAAATGGCTTTGGACTCATCATGTGTAGACTTGTACTTTGTGACAAGAACTACACAGAGATGGGGAGAAGGAGGGGTACAGGAAATAGTGTATGCATGCTCCTGAAGTTAAGGTGGTGTCAAGGTTGTTAGAGATTTTGGATATTAAATTTAAGCCCCATTATTAACTACAAAGAAAATGTCGGAGAATACGCAAGCTCACAGAGGCAGAAATTAAAGTACATTTGCCAGGAGTGGGGGGCAGGGGGAATTGGGAATTAATGCATAAACGGTGTATCAGGGTTTCTGTTTGGGAGAGGGGAAGGTTTTAGTAATGGAAGGCGGTGAGGTCACCACTATATTCTGGTATGATTCATCCCACTGAATGGTATGCTTTGATACAGTTGAGATGGGAAAGTTTATATTGTACATATGTTCCCACAATTAAAAAAAAGAAAGAGAAGCTAGAGAGACAATAACAATTAAATTAAATCCATGATCCTGAATGGGATCTAGCAAGGGAGGAAAAAAGGCTCAAAGGGACATTATTGGGACATATGGGAAAACTGGAATATAGACTATAAGCTTTATATCAATGTTAAATTGCTTGAACTTGATAACTGCACTTAAGGTGGCTACATAAGTAAAGACCCTTTTTCTTAGGAAATATACATGGCGATATTAAGCGTTCAACGAGGAATGTGTATACAACCTAAACTTTAAGTGTTCATGTTCAGAAAATAGATTGCTAAATAGAGACTGATGGATGGATAGAAAGAAGGAAAGAGGGAGGGGGGGAGGGAGGAAAGAAGGAAGAGAAAAGAAAGATGTGGCAAATGTAGCCAAATGTCGAAATCGGGGGGTCTGGGATCTGGGAGGGTAGAGGTGTGATGGGGTTCTCTGTATACGGTTTGTGTTATTTTTGTAACTGTCCTGAAAGTTTGAAAGTATTTTGAAATAAAAAAAGTTAAAAAAAAAAAAAAAAAGGGGGCAAGGGGCTTAATAAACGTTTCTCCAAAGAAGATATATAAATGACCAATAAGCATATGAAAAGATGCTGAATATAATTAGCCATTAGGAAAATACAAATCAAAACCATAGTAAGATACCACTTCACACTCACAAGGATGGCTATTATTTAAATTTAAAAAATCACAGAAATCGATTATTCTCTCTGTCCTGATTCTGTGATAATCAGGGTAGGCTAAACATTCGCTATATTAGAAACCATGCATGTGTCCCCAGACCTAGTTTTTCTCCCTAGGTCTGGTTTTTAGAATGCTGGTGATAAACTAAGCCTGATTTATTATATGACCATCCTGTGTGGGAAAAGACTGTAACTCTGGGTATCTTTGGTTAACTTGAGAGATAGAGCAGGGGGACGGATGTGGCTCGGGTGGTTGGGCGTCCGTTTCCCATATGGAGGGACCTGGGTTTGATCCCCGGGACCTCCTGGTAAAAATTTAAAATATAGAAGGAATGTGGGCCACCAGGCCCCGCGAGAGGGTGAGCCCCCCAGGCCATGCACCGCCAGTCCCCGCGAGCCACGCAGCAAGATGATGACGTGACAAGAGAGTGACACAAGGGAGAGCCAAGATGAGACGCGCCAAAAAACCAGGAAATGAGGTGGCGCAGGTGGTAGGACGCTTCTTTCCCACATCGGAGTTTTCAAGGATCGAATCCCCGTGAAGACTGGAGGAGAAGCATGAGAAGAGAGGGCAGGAAACAGACACAGAGAGTTGCCCAACGAATGGACACAAAACAGCAAAAACGGAGGGAGGGGGGTGGCAAAAATGGATAAAAGTAAATTAAAAATATATAATAGGGTGGTTTGGGTGAAGAATACAGCAAATGTAAGGTATGGGCTAACGTATTAATACTTTGACGATATTCTTTCATAATTTCTAACAAATGTTTCACAACAACACAAGGTATTGGTGATGGGGTGATGTATGGGAGCCCTGTATGATGTCATGCATGTTTGTTTTGTAAGTTCACAACTTTATTATACACTTATTGTTTATGTATGTTCACGTATGAATGATATACTTCAATAAAATTTAAAAAAAAACAAACAGAAAATAACAAATGTTAGAGAGTATGCAGAGAAATTGAAACCGTCTTCCTTTGCTGGTGGGAATGTAAAATGGTGCAGCCACTGTGGAAAGCAATATGTCAGTTCTTCAAAAAGTGAAATACAGAATTACCATATGCCCCAGCAATTCATTTCTGGGTATCTACCCAAAGAAAGTGAAAAGAGGATCTCAAATAGATGCTTGTACAGCGTTGTTATAGCAACATGAGTCATAATAGCCAAAAGGGAGGAACAATCCAAATGTCTGTCAACGAATGGAAAAGCAAAATGTGGTACATAGATAAAATGGAATATTATTTGGCCTTAAGAAAGAAACAAGTGATGAGACATTCTGCAACATGGAAGAACCGTGAAAACATTATGGTCAGTGAAATAAACAAGACACACAAGGACAAACATTGTATGGTGTCACTGAAAAGAGATGACTAGAAATAGAAAAAAATGAGAGAAAAGTGCTCAATCATTAGTCATAAGAGAAATGCAAATTAAAACCACAAGATACTGTTACATACCCAGAGGAATGGCTAAAATTAAAAAGACTGACAACACTAAATATTGGGGGGGGGGGTGTGAAGTAAATGAAACTCTCATATATTTGCTGGTGGGAGTATAAAATGGAGGAGCTACTTTGGAAGAGATTTGGCGGTTTCTTATAATTAAACATACACCCACCCTTTGACCCAGCCATTCTACTCCTAGGTATTTACCCAAGAGAAATGAAAACATTTGTCCACACAAAGACTTGTAAAAGCATATTTATAATAGCTTTATTCATAATAGCCCCAAACTGGAAACAACCCAAATGTCCATCATAGGAGAATGGATAAACAAATTGTGGTATTTATCCATTGCATTCATACAATGGAATACTTCTCAGCAGTAAAAACGAGCAAACTCCTGATAAATTCAACAACGTGAATGAATCTCAAAAACATTATGGTGAAAAAGTTCAAAATAGTGGTTGCCCCTGGGACAAGAGACTAGAAAGAGACATGAGAGAACTTTCTAGAAGTGATGGAAATGCTCTATATCTTGATTGGGGTGTGAGTTACATGGGTATGTCCATTTGTCAAATTTAATTGAATTGTACACTTAAGATCTGTGTATTTCAATATGTAAACTTTATCTCAAAAAATTAAAAAATAAGAGGAAGAAAAACTGAAACCCAAACACTGAACTCCGGTTAGAAGGTTTGCTTTTCATGGTGGAATGGGTTAGTAACTTTGAAGCTACCATCTGTGTATTCTAGACCGGAGCTAATGAGTAAATATGTTGAGATCAATGAGTCAAGTCTCGCATTGTCATGGAAGGGAGTTACAAATATGGGAAAGCATAGACCAGAATGCACCTCGTGGTGCTGTGATGGAATTGGAGGCATTGTATGAATTCATGATTTTTTACTGATATGTACCTGTATCTGTGTGTGTGTATAATGCATGCTGCAGACATTTTCCAGCATGTCTGCTGAGACAGCCTGGAAGCAATAATACTCCAGTGGAGATGACCACACCTAGCACCAGGCTCTTGCTACCTAAATCCACTCCCCACTAAAAGAAAGCAAACTTCATAGAGAAATGACTGGTGCCAGGACTTGGGGTGGGGGGATTCCAGGGCAAGGAAGGCACAACGGGTTCATCGGAGGAGCTCTTGAGCTTCAGAAGATAAAGGAGCTACAATCATGGGAATATGTCCAGAGAGACAAGAGCCAGCTTGAAGGGGCTCCCACTGGCCAAATTTGGGGCAATTTGAGCATAAAGCAGTAATGGTAGTAATAGATCATAATCCACAGAATAAATTAAGAATCCAGGTCCACACTGATATAAATAATAACAAAAGAAATAGATAAATAAATGGAAAAGAAAGGACAGCTCTTCCTTACAGTAAAATGCAATCTACTGAATACAAAAAGAATGATGAAGTTAGAAAATCACCAGTGGATACCGAAAAGTGGGTGAATTTCCATGAGAAATATGATAGTTACTCAGTCTCAAAGTGTCTCCCTCCAAGTTGCTTATTAATTGCAACGTGGGGGAAACGTCCTTCAAGAGGTCAACCCTGGTGGGCGCCACTTTAACAGGCCTTCCAAGCTCCCCGAACCACCTTGGGGACAAAGTGCTCCACGGGCCTCCTGATACCATGCACTGAGAAGGACACAGAGCCACTGCTGGCTCTTCTTGCCAAAAATGCCTGACTTAGAAATAAATGCAAGGAAATATCAGAAGACCCAAACTGAGGGCATAGTAGAAAACACCACCAGGAAAGATAAAGAAAAACTGAGCACCTAAAAAGAGACGCCAACAAATTACAGCATGTGCCCTCGGATTGGCTGCTGCACTGAGGAATGAACAGCTATCAGATAAAGGCGTCGCGTCACTGGTAAATGTCCTTCGATAACTGTCGTGGTCATGTAAGACAGTGAATCCTTTGGAAATACGCATTGAAGTAATCAAAGGTAAAGAGGCATGATGTTTCCAACATACTCTCAAATGATTCAATACTATTTACATATATATGTGTGCATATACATACAAATACATGAATGTATATATGTGTGTACACAGATATGTGTGTGTGTGTGTGTGTGCATGGATTGCTGGATGGGTGGGTGCATGCAGAGAGACAGGAAAGAATGATAAAGCAAATGGGGTAAAATGTAAATAGTTGGGGGATTCGAGTAATGGATATATGGGGATTTCTTGTACTAGCTCTTGCAATTTTTCTGTAAGTTTGAAATTATATCAAAATAAAATAAATGCCCCTCCCCCAAAATTGGATCCTGTCACTCTTGGCTTCTTGCTATAGTTTGAATAAAACCCGGGGTCTTTAACGAAACTTAGAGAGTCCTGTGTGATGGAGCTTTTTTTTGTTTTTTTACATTTCTTTCGTTGTGCCTTTATTCACCTTCCTTTGTTGAAAGTGCCCTTGTTTTAAAGATCCTATAAATAAAGAGACAACTACTAATGGGGGGTAGAAGTCACCCCTCTGAGCATAGTATTTCTGTCTTTTTTTTTTTTAAGCAGTTATTTCTTATAGGAATCTTATTGATGACACAGTAGATTACGAGGATGTCAGATACAATGACATACACAGTCTAAACCAGGCAGGCTGACTGAGCATTTACGTAGTGGGGTAAAATGCACATACTCAGGCCCCGAGTTCGGTTCCCGGGGCCTCCTGGTGAAGGCAGGCCCGCCCGCACGGCGTGGTTAGCTGACCCGGCGAGCACAAGCAGCAAGGGGGGGATAAATGAATAAATAAATAAAATCTTAAAATAAAAAAAAATATATGCACATACTCAGCTCAGCAGAGTGGACAGAGGCACGTGGCGGCAGGAGGCCAGGAGGTACAGCTCCCCTCCAGGCTGGGCACGGGGCCACGGGAGCTCCCCCCACGACGGCAGGCCCCCGAGAGACACAGGCACACACATGCACCTGCACACGTGGAGGAGACGCCGACCTGCTCCACAGACAGGCTAAACTGGCAGAACTGTGATCGTTCTGTGCTACTCCCACGGAAAGAGCAGCAGTAAACCCCAAGCAAGTGGCAGTAGGCATCAGGTCACGGCCTCTGCGTGGAATATGGAAGAGGTTTTTCTTGTCGTGAATATTTGTACAGAGCTATGTCTCCTTTTCTACATTTTCTTCACAACTGACATGCATTGAAGAGTGGTGGAGTTTTGATTGTTGTTTCACCCAGCAGCGGTAAGAGTGATAAGTACTCTTACACCTGTGAGAGAAATTTAACCACATTTCAGCTGCGCACTTAACAGAGAACCTGAATCATCTATAGCTCTAAGCCTGAAGGAAGAAGGGAGCAGAGCTAAAGTTTTTTCTCTTTTTTTAGGAGGTACCGGGGATTGAACCCGAGACCTCGTGTGTGGATGGCAGACGCTCAACCACTGAGCTCCATCTGCTCCCACATCTGAATTTTAATGCTTGAGTTTTAGTTTCCACCAGTGTCCTAATCAAAGCAATGCAACTGGTTGTTTATTTACCAAATCAGGTACTAGTTTGATTTCTCAAAGAAAATCCAAAATAAGAAATGCCACTCTTTTTCCCTCAGGCCTTTTTAGAAGATAGACCCAAATTCTAAGTTACTCAAGATTGCCAGGACGCTGTGCTGTTTTCCTGCGTGGAGCTGTCTAGAGAACAAAGCAAGGCAGCAACTTGGTGTTTTATCAGCTTCCTAAGGCTGCAGGAGCCAACTTGTAATCCGTCCTGCTGGGAATCGGGACCCTGGGACGGCAGCTCAGAGTCAGGGCTGTTTTTCTACACCCCCACGTACCCTGCTTTGCTCCAGCTTTTATGGCTAATGATTTTGGGGGGCGGAGGGAGGTTAAGCTTGACAGCACAAGCTTAGAGATCCTCCCATGGAGATTTCTCCAGCTGAACGGAAACCCTTCTCTGGAAACTTGGCAAGTTCCGTGACCCTCCAGAGAAGACAGAGTCTCTCTGAATGTTCTATAAGTTACTGCTCAAATTGCAAGTTCCTGTTCGGGGGGGAAAAATGCATTAAAAAGAACTCGAAGATCTCTTTTATTGGCAACTTAAAATGCAAAGTATTTTATTTTAAAACTTCTAAAATTTGAAAACAAGATGCTCTAGTTAAATAACATAGTTTTCCAAAGCTGAATGTGCACATTTGGGGCTCAGTTTTTCTGCCTGAAATACAAAATCAGCCCCTAAAACTCCTAGGTGGGAACACTGCTCTGTGATGACCTGTAATTAGATGACCGAACACTCTCACTTGGTAACATCTTTTGTTTTTTTTCCCTTTGCCTCAGTGTAAGGACTTTAAAAATTCTAGTGTAGGAACATCTGCCAGGCTTACACCAGCAACTTCATTCCAAATGTCTCCTGAGAGGCAAACACCATGGACAGAATCCATCTTCACCCTTCTCGCTTTCAGACGCTTCAGAAATGGGCGTGGACACGCTCACCCTGCTTGTGGCCCTTCACCGACGGGAAGAAGGCTTGATTGGCATTGAGCTGCAAGCGCCTTCTCGTTATTTTTATTGGTTCATTCCTGTTGACATGATCCGGTACAAGGAACTTGGTTTTATACAGCACCCTTGTATCTTTCTGTTATCACCGGGATTTTGGTAGGACGCTGCTCTCATAAGTCAGACATCTACTCCTTGTTCAAATGTGTGGCATTTCTTGAAGGTCTTCTCAGAAGGCATGGCAGGGCAAGGCCGGGCAGCAGCGGCGCCGAGGGGCCGGAGGAGGCTACAAAGAAGGCTCTGGCTCGCGACAGCCCTTGTGTCTGGACACTTTTAGCCAAGTTATTTGCGTGGCCAGGTCCATCTCGCCCTTCTCAGCTTAGGTGCCGTCTGCTCAGGGAGCTCGAACACGGCCTCCTTCTAGACCGGTGCTCCAGGGTCATCCACCATCACAGGTGCCGCTGACTCTTTTCATCCCTCTTAACCACAATCCGTAATTACTTTGTTTCTTTCTTTGTTGAGTTATTTAATGTCCATCTCCCACTTTGGGCTGCCAGCTCCATGAGGACAGAGACCTTGCCTCTCTTTGTTCACTTTTATCTCCCCAAGGCCAGTTCATTGCCTGGCTCATGACAGAGACACCAAGGGGCCAAAGGGAAAACCGTGAATTGATGACCCCATAGCTGGGAACGCCACCCGCCCCCCACCCCCGAGGCAAACAGCCTTGGTAAAACCTGCAGCTGAGCAGCCAACGAGAGGGGAAAGGTCCTATTTCTCCCTGGGGAGAGGGAGGGTGCGGCTGAGAGCTGAGTGCGGTTTCTCTTTGGCAAATGTAACCACCAGAACTTGAATTGCTGGTTCAGAAGAGCTAGTTAGGGAGATTGAAGGCTCCGTCTCTGTGGAAGGGTTTGCTGAAGGGCGCCATCTGCTGGCCAGCCAGGAAGTGATGGAGACGAGGCTTGTCTCGCCCGTTTCTTTTCCAAGCACCTTAGAGCTGGTCAGTGCCCCATTAGCAGCTCCCTGCCCCTGTTTTGATAACTAAAACAGAGAAATCTTACTTTTAGGAAAGAATTGAACCAAAATCAAAGGAGAGCTGTGAAATAAAACCACTTGGCAAGAGAGAGAACTTGGTCAGCAGAGTAAAATCACCAACATAATCAGATGCTTAGATATCAACAAAAGATAACAAGCCATACTAAGAAACAGGAAGAAATGGCCCAGCTGAAGGAGCAAATTAAGAATCCAGGTGAGACACAGGAGGTAAAACAACTAATCAGTGATGTTACACCAACCTCCATAATCAATTTGAGGAGATGAAGGAAATTATAACTAAAGAGATAAAGGATATTAAGATGATATTGTGTTAAAAAAAAGAAGAAAAGAAAAAGAAAAAAAAAACAAAAACAAAACAAATAAAATAAAAGATGATACTGTGTGAGAAAAAAGAAAAACTTAAAAGGCTGCAAAAAAAGTAATACCCTGGGAAGCTGATGTGGCTCAAGCAATTGAGCTCCTGCCTACCAAATGGGAGGTCCCAGGTTCTGTTCCCAGTGCCTCCTAAAAGGAAGAGGAGCACACAAAAAACAGACACAGCAAATGCAAACAAGGAGGTGGGGAGAAATAAATAAAATAAATCTTTTTTCAAAAAAAGTAACAGCTTATGGAATGAAAGATCATTAAAATCTAAAAATACATTAGAGAGGACTTCTGGGAAGATGGGCGATTAGAAAGACACAGGACTCTCTTCTCCTCCAGAAAAATAGAGGACAGGCCGAAACAGCCCAGAAAAAGATCTTCTAGGGTTTAGGACACCAGGCGAAGGCTGCACCAACCCCCCTGCCCCAGAGGAGAGAAGGACAAAGGAGGGAAATCGCGATGACAGAACTGGACTGATTATTGAGGACTCAAAGGGGAGTGGAAATATTTTTGACCCAGGAAAAGGGAGGGGGCTGCCAAAGAAGGCTGGAGAACTGTCTCAGAGAAAGTTTGAATTACAAGGCTCATAGCCTCCAGACAGGAAGCTCTATCACATTTATCCGGTCTTTGTTGCAACAAATACACTCTGACAAGGCGTTGAACTGGGAGCTGCCAAAGAGTGCCATCTGCTTGCAGACCAAGGAAGTGCACACAAGAAAATAAAAAATAAGTAGGAGAGGCTTTTTCCATTCTCTATAGCCTCCCCCCTGCCCCCCCTCCCAAGACTCTAGGAAGTGACTCTACAACCAATTACTGGGTCCAGGGCCCAGTTTTGAGCTGCCAGCAGGACAATCCTAACAATCCAGGTCTAGCCAAGAATAAAAAAGCAGAGGTAACATACAGCTTCCTGCCACTAAATCCCTACGAAAGAGAAAAAAATTGAGCATATGGGTAAACTACATCCTAATCAGATGCCTAGATATAAGCAAAAAATTATGAGCCATACTAAGAAAATAGAAGACATGGCCCAAGGAAAGGAATATATCAAAGCCCCAGAAGAGATGCAGAACTTGAGAGAACTAATCAGCGAGATGCGCACAAATTTCCAAAATCAAATTAATGAGTTGAAAGACAATATGGTTAAAGAGATAAATGACATCAAGAAGGCATTGAACGAATGCAAAGAAGAATTTGAAATCCTGAGCAGAAAAGTAACAGAGCTCATGGGAATGAAAGACACAGTAGATTGAGGTCAAAAACACATTTGAGGCATACAACAGCAGACTCGAAATGATAGAAGAAAAAATAAATGATACCGAAGACAGAACAGCTAAAATTGAAGAAAGAGAAGAACAGAGAGAGAAAAGAATGGAAAAAATTGAGCAGGGGCTCAGAGAGTTGAATGACAACACAAAACGTAGCAACATATGTGTCATGGGAGTTCCAGAAGGAAAAGAGAAGGGAAAAGGGACAGAAAGAGTATTTGAGGAAATAATAGCTGAAATTTTCCCAACTCTCACAAAAGAAATGAACTTAAATGTCCAAGAAGCACACCGTACCCCAATCAGAATAAATCCAAATAGACCTACGCCAAGACACATACTACTCAGAATGTCAAATGTCAAAGATAAAGAGAAAATTCTCAGAGCAGGAAGGGAGAAGCAAACCATCATGTACAAGAGATGTCCAGTAAGACTTAGTGCAGATTTATCTTCAGAAACCCCGGAGGCAAGAAGACATTGATATGATACAATTAGGAAACTGAAGGAGAAAAACTACAAGCCGAGAATTCTTTATCCAGCAAAATTGTCCTTCAAATATGAAGGTGAGTATAAAATATTCACAAACAGAAACTAAGAGAGTTTGCAAAAAAGAATCCACCTTTGCAGCAAATATTAAAGGAAGCCTTAGAAACTGAAAGAAAAAGACAGGAAAGACAGACTTGGAAGAGAGTATAGAAGAAAGAATAGCAGAAAGGATAACCAAAAGAGTAAAAAGAGAGACAAAAATGAGATATGACATATGAAAACCAAAGAATAAAATGGAGGAAGTAAATAGTACATTTACAGTAATATCATTGAATGTGAATGGATTAAACTCCCCAATCAAAAGATACAGGCTGACAGAATGGATTAAAAAACATGAGCCATCCATATGCTGCTTACAAGAAACTCACCTCAGACCCAGGGATACAAACCGGCTGAAAGTAAAAGGTTGGAAAAAGATACTCCACGCGAATAGTAAACAGAAAAGAGCAGGGGTAGCTATACTAATATCAGACAAAACAGACTTCAAATGCAAAAAAAGTTATAAGAGATAGAGAAGGCCATTTTATCTTAATAAAAGGGACAATCCACCAGGAAGATATAACAGTCATAAATATCTATGCACCTAACCAGGGTGCCCCAAAATACATGAGAAAAACTCTGACAAAACTGATGGGAGAAACTGACATCTATACAATACATGATCCTGTACTTAGAAAATCCTGAGGTATTTACAACATAGCTACTTGAGCTAATAAATGAGTTCAGAAAAGTGGCAGGACACAAGATCAACAGGCAAAAATCAGTAATGTTTTTGTACACTAGTACTGAACAATCTGAGGAGGAAATCAGGGGGAAATTTCCATTTTCAATAGCAACAAAAAGACTCAAATACTTAGGAATTAATTTAACAAAAGAAGTACAGGACCTATATGCAGAAAACTACAAAACAATGCTAAAAGAAATTAAGAAAGACCTAAACAAATGGAAAGACATTCCGTGTTCATGGACTGGAAGAATATATATCATGAAGATGTCAATCTTACCCAAACTGATTTATAGATTCAATGCAATACCAATCAAAATCCCAACAGCTTACTTTACAGAATTAGAGAAGGCAATTACCAAATTCATCTGGAAGGGTAAGTGCACCCCAATAGCCAAAAGCATTCTAAAAAAGAAGAGCAATGTGGGAGGAATTTCACTGCCTGACCTTGAAACATATTACAAAGCTACAGTGGTCAAAACAGCATGGTACTGGCATAAAGATAGGCACATCGATCAGTGGAATAGAATTGAGAACCCAGAAATATACCCTCACCTATACAGTCAGCTGGTTTTTGACAAACCTACCAAGTTAATGTTAATGGGGCAAAACAGTTTCTTCAACAAATAGTGCTGAGACAACTGGATGTCTATAACCAAAAGAATGAAAGAGGACCCCTATCTCACTCCCTATAGAAGAATCAACTCAAAATGGATCAAAGAACTAAATATAAAAGCCAGGACCATAAAACTACTAGAAGAAAATGTAAGGAAACACCTTCAAGACCTTGTAGTAAGTGGTGGTTTCTTGGACTTTACACCCAAAGCATGTTCAACTAAAGAAAAAATGGATAAATGGGACCTCCTCAAAATTAAACACTTTTGCACCTCACAGGACATTGTCAAAAGGGTGAAAAGGCAGCCAACCTGATGGGACAAAATATTTAGAAATCACATAACTGATAAGAGTTTAATATGCAGGATATATATAGAGATGTTACAACTCAACAATAAAAGGACAAACGACCCAATTTGAAAATGGGCAAAAGACTTGAATAGAGGGGGCGGATGTGGCTCAAATGGTTGGGCGTCCGTCTGCCATATGGAGGGACCTGGGTTCGATCCCCGGGACCTCCCGGTAAAATTAAATATATATATATAGAAGGCGTGTGGGCTGCCAGGCTCTGTGTACCGGTGAGCCGCCAGGCCCCGGCAGCCATGCAGCAAGATGATGACGTAACAGGAGAGAGACGCAGGGGAGAGTCAAGACGAGATGCTCTGAAAGCTCCGAAAACAAGGAACCGAGGTGGTGCAGGTGGCAGAACACGTCTCTCCTACATCGGAGGTCTGCAGGACCGAATCCTGGTGAAGACTGGAGGAGGAGGATGAGAAGAGATGGCAGGAAACAGACACAGAGAATTGCCCAGCGAATGGACACAAAACAGCAAATGGGGAAGGGGGGGCTTAAAATGGATAAAGTAAATAAAAACAAACAAACAAAAAATTACTGATTGAAAAAAAAAAAAAAGACTTGAATAGATAACTGTCCAAAGAAGAAATACAAATGGCAAAAAAAAAAAAAGAAGAAATGCTCAACATCACTCATGATTAGGGAAATGCACATCAAAACTACAATGAGAAAAAAAAAAAAAAAACTACAATGAGATATCATTTCACACCTATCAGAATGGCCTCTATTAAAAAGAGAACTACAAGTGTTGGAGAGGATGTGGAGAGATAGGAACACTTCTTCACTGTTGGTGGGAATGCAGGATGGTACAACCACTATGGAGGACTGTTTGGCAGTTCCTAAAGAAGTTGAATATAGAGTTGCCACGAGACCCGGCAATACCACTACTGGGTATATACCCAGAAGAACTGAGAGCAGTGACACGAACAGACATCTGCACACCGATGTTCATAGCCACATTATTCACCATTGCCAAAAGCTGGAAACAACCCAGGTGTCCATCAACAGAACATCAAACTGTGGTCTATTCACAGGATGGAATATTATGCAGCTGTAAGAAGAAATGAAGTCATAAAGCATATGGCAACATGGATGAACCTGGAGGACATTATGTTGAGTGAAGCAAGCCAGACACAAAAGGACAAATACTGTATGAACGCATTACTATGAACCAAATATATTGTGTAACGTATTGTATGACCAAAAAAATATTTAAATGTATCCAGTACAAAAAATATATATATACATTAGAGGAAGCGGAGGTGGCTCAAGCCATTGGGTGCCTCCCTCCCACATGGGAGGTCCCGGGTTCGGTTCCCAGTGCCTCCAAAAAGAAGACGAGCACATAACGAACAGACACAGAGAGCAGACAGCACGCGCAAAAGAACGAGGTGGGGGTGGAGGAGATAAATAAATAAATAAATGGATAAATCTTAAAAAATATACATTAGAGTTACATGGCCTTTGTCAAAAGTATAGTAAGTATTTGGCAAATACTGAACACAGGCCCCAACTTGAAAATACATTGAGAATCTGGCAAGTTCTCTCCACCTCCCCTGCCATCACCCTGATCCAAATCACTGTCACCTCTTTTCCAGATTAGTGCAGTAGCCTCCCAACAGGTCTTTGTTCTTCTCTTCCCCTTCAGTCTATTCCTAACCCAGTATAGAAGGTGACATTTTAAAAATGTCAGATCTTGCCACTGCCCTGCTTAAAATCCTCCCAAGCCTTCCCGTCTCACGCAAAAGCCAAAATCCTTATAACGGCCCACAACTGCACCATTCAATATAGTGGCCATTAGTCACACATTACTACTTAAACTTAATTTAAATGAAATAAAATTTAAAATTTACGTCCTCAGTGTGCACTTGAAATGTGGCCAGTTTCTACTAAATTGGACAAAGCAGATAGAGCACATTTCCATCAGCACATAAAACTCTGTTGGCAGCTCTGGTTTAATAGCTAGAGAGTTTCTAAATCACCTGCAGATATTTGCACACCGATGTTCACAGCGGCATTATTCACAATTGCTAAAAGACAGAAACAACCTAAGTGTTGGTCAACTGATGACTGGATAAACAAAATGTGGTATAGCCACAGCACAGAATACTACTCAGCTGTAAGAAGAAATGAATTGAGGAAGCACTTCGCAATACGGAGGAAAGCTGAGCACATTATGTTGAGTGAAATAAGTCAGACACAAAAGGGCAAATATTGTATGGTCTCAGTAAAAGAACGTATTTATAAACTAAATGCCATGAGTAACTTACAGAGTTGGACTGTGGAATGTAGGCTGGTGGGAGATGGAGTGTGAGTTGTGAAGGGGAAGCTGATGCTAGAAGTATGTAGAATGTTTAATAAGATCAATTGTAAATGTGTGGTAATGGATGGAGTTAGTGGTAGCACAATATAAGGAGTGTAACAAACACCACTGATTTATGGATGAGATTGTGGCTGAAACTGGTAGTCTAGGGAGGTTAATGTCTGCTGGAGGACAGCTGAAGGATTATATAAGGAATGTGTAACAGTGATTTTTGTGGTGGATGAGGATTGTGGTTAATATAAACACAGGAATGTTCTACTACAAGCTGTTAGGAATTTAACACCTTAGTTATATTAGTTACATGTAATTAATGTAACTCATAGACTATAGTTAACAACAATATTGTAATATTTTTGTAGCAAAAGCAAAGAAGGCACAATATTAATGCTAAAGGTCAAAAAATAATATGGCATCTAGTTTTATGAGATATGAATATGATTAAGCATTTTTTTTCTTTTTCATTCTCTTCATTAATAAGGAGACCTTGGTCAAGTCATTCGATTACTCCGTGCTCATCTGTGCATCTTTCTGAACAACTGGAGCAACAGTTGAGTTTGTTTTTAGGATTAGATGAGATAAAAGTGCCTGGACAGAACGTTTTTGGAGTAATGTTTCCATAACTTGTTGAGCTGCCTTTTGTCTGTTATTTTATTTTTCAAATTGAAATAAAGTTTAAAATAATAATAATAAGATCCCTGGGCGAGAGATTCTGGTTCTCTAAGTTTGGGCCAGATGGCGCCTCTGGCCACAGGGGCAGCATCGTGCCAGAAATAACCTCAGTGGGGCTGAGGACACAGTTCCTGGAGATGAACGGGGCAGACCCACAGAAGGTGCCACGTCCAAGCCTACCGCTGTTGCCCGTGGTGATCTCGGCGGCCTGCCGGGCAAAGCACAGAATCCCGCCGTGGGCCTCCTGCAGGCCTCCGTGCAGGCGTTGAAGGATCCCCCGTAAGTTCATGACCCCTGAGCCCCCAACACTTGGGGTGCAGCTTCTCCACTTCCCCTAGCTGCTCTTTCCTTCTCCACCCTCTGCAAATCATTCACCTCCTCCTCCATGCCCCCACAGCAGAGAATCTCATGCACTGAATTTCTGAACTGTCCCCTTGAAAGATTTGTTGAAGTCCTACCCGTCAGTCCCCGTGCCTGTGAGCTTACCTGAAAACAGTCTTTGCAGATGTGATCAAGTTAAGATGCGGCATCCTGGGTGACAGTGGGCCCTAAACCAGCATGATCCGGATCCTTATAAGAAGAGGGGAGACGCCGAGACGCCCAAGACACAGGGGTGAACGCCACGTGATGACGGCGACCGCGTGCCACAGCCGCAAGCCCGGGGCGCCGAGGATGGCCGGCCACGCAGCAGAAGCTGGGGGTCGAGGAAGGGATCTCCCCCCAGGGCTCAGAGGCAGCGCAGCCTGCCGCCACCCTGCTTTTGGACTGCTGCCCTCCAGGACGGTGAGACAAGGAATTCCTGTCCTGCAAGCCGCCACGTTGATGGCACTTTGTCAAGGCGGCCACAGGAAGCTAAAGCTCGCCCCTTCTTCACAGAGAAACCAGATACTGCCAGAGAGGAGGTGACACGGCAGCGTGGTTCCTCTGCCCGAGGCCGATTCCCCTCCAAACGTTGATCCCTTGCCCTCAGACTTCCTCTCTCTCTATTTTCAGCCTCTTCCTCCCCTTTGGGCCTGTCTTGAGTTCCCTCCAAAGCAGACCCTGAAACAAGGATCTGGGGCCAAGCAGTTATCCCAGGAAGCATGAGCCTGGAAGCTGGAAAGAGACATGTCCCCAAGGGAGCTCTAACGAGCTGAGTGCCGTGGTCCAGGGCGGCCACCGGCTCCTCATGAGGGCGTGGAGAGTCCCTGGGCAGGAACTCTGGGCACCCCTGGGTGGGGCCTGCTCGCCAGTGGTGCCAGAGAACATCCCCAGCAGAGAGGGAGGGGGCGGGCACGGAGACAGGAACGGCGCAGGGTGCGGGAGGTGGCCATCACCAGCCTCTGCCACAGGCGTGGGGCCGGCACGCAGCCAAAATATAACACCCCTGGATGCCACAGCACCATGATCCCCACCAGCCATCGCTGTCTCCTACTCTCCTGAGCCAACTTCTTCAAATAATTGCCTTGGCTCCGACTCCACCCTTGCCCTGTGGCTCTCCCTTGAGCCCTCGCCATCGGGCACCCACCTCCACCGCCCCACTGAAACTGTCATGGCCGAGGCCAGGCCCTTCCTTGTTATGAAATCAGCGCATGTGTATTCTGGTAAGCTCTCTCTTACTTAATTTGCTGTTATACCTCTCCCGGCATTTGGCCACGTCCTCCTAATACTCTTTGCTTCCGTGAGACCAGATCTCTTGGGTTTCCTCCTAGTTCTCTGGCAGTTTCTCTAGGTCTCCACTGTTTTCCTCTGCCCATCCATCAAATCTGGACCCCCCCTTAAGGTTTGGGCCTAGACTCTCTTCTCTGTTTACACCCTCCTGTTGAGTCATCTCATCCATGGCCAAGGTCATTCTTTGGGCATCCACTCTGTGTAGACAGAGAAGTGGCTTTGATTTAGAATATACACAGACTCAGCTATGGTGAGTGGTTTGGCTGGCTGCACAGAGGTCAGGGAGGAGAAAGGCTGGAAGACTGGGGATGAAGGGTTAGAGGCAGATGGATGGCCAGTGCAGAGATCTCTGTATTGCATGTCCACGTCCACCAGGGGCATCTGCACAGAAAGACACTGGACAGCCAGGTGGACAGCGTGATGCAGCCAGCCAACATCAGCCACCCATGAATGTCCATGGGCCGACAGCATGGACTCAGACCTACCAAGGCGGATCTAGCTACTGCCTCTGCTGAGTGTCCAACTGCAAGCAGCAAAGTCCAAAACCGAGTCCCCAGTAAGGCAGCACCCCTCCAGGAGACGAGCCAGCCACCTGGTGGCTAGTTAACGGCCTTGGAGCCCTTCCAACTGAAGGGCCATGTTGCACTCTGGCTAATAGACACATTCTGGGATGGGCTTCCCTTTTCTGCCTGCAGGGCCTCGACTAGCCGCAGGCTTACAGGGTGACCTGCTAGCACAGGAGCCCACACAACATGACATCGGACCGAGGGACCCACTATGCAACACGGGAGGTGCAGGAGTGGCCACAGGGCCGTGGGATCTACCGCACATATCGCAGACCACTGCACCCTGAACTTGCTGGCCCGGTGAAGTCATTTAACAGCCTGCTGAAGGCGAAGCTGGAGAGTCAGCTCGGAGGTGAGAACTTTGCAATGATGGGATGGCATCCTCAGAACACAGCATATATCTTCAAATCAATGACCTGTATATGGTGCTGTATCCCCATGGGAACAATACATGAGTTCAGTACCCAAGAAGTGGAAGCAGGAGTGGCCCTGCTTATCACCACACCCAGTGACCACTTGGGGATTTTGTCCTTCCCATCCCCACAGCTCAGGGCTCTGTAGGGTGAGAGATTGTGGTTCCTGAAGGGGGGAAGCTTCTGCCACGGGATAGAGCAAGAGGCCCAGTGAACCACAGGTGTAGCTGCCACCTGGACACCAGGAGATAAGAAAAGGAGTCACTATCTTGGCACAGGTAATTGGCCCTAATCATCAGGAGACAGAGCTGCTATTACACAAGAGGAGCTGGGAAGAAGATGTTTGGCATCCGGGTAATCCACCTGGACACCTCTTGGTATTCTCTTGCCCAATTTTATGGTAAAGAGACAAGTGCAGAACCTCAGTCAGGGAAGGTTATAGTGAGCAGGGGTGAAAGCCACCAAGCTTTCCCGCCTCGCTCCAGGGCTTGCCCTGTAAAGCTGAAGGCTGCAGGTCAAAAGTGCCGGGGACGCTGAGGAGACATGGACCGAGGACTGTCAACAGCTGCTATAAAGTGAAAAGAGTGTTCCTCAGCTTCTTCACGTCCAGTTCTAGGCTTCTGAGTCACTGCTCAGCTCAGAGTCGTTCGCATCCATCCTTCTTCACACGATGTTGGGTTTTTTTCTGGCCTCATGAACGGTGATGGCACAGCATTTCTCAAAAGGGTGTTTGTTTCGGGCTGAGCCCCTGGGAAGGAGAGTCGACACAGACACTGGCACGCAGCTGGTTTGTTAGAGACTGCTTTGGGGATCAGCGCCAGCAGATGAGAAGGGGAGGGAAGGCAGCAGGACTGGGCAGAGGAGGAGTCCATCTGTGATACAGGCGCCCACGGGGAGCTCTGAAGATGGGGTGAGAGAGCTGGGCCTTCCGACCCGTCTGATCTGTCATCGGACACCAGCCACGTCTTTGTGGGGGACATGAGTCAATCCCCCACAGGTATCCACGCCCCCCCCCCTCATGTTAATTAAACTCCCAGGTCCTGGGGAAAGCGGACCACGGGCCAGGCAGCCAGCTATTAACCCAAGACCAGATGTGGGAGCTAGAAGACCTCCAGGCAGCTTTGCAAGGGACCCCAACCTCTCCCTGCCAGACAGCAGAAGATGCTAAAAGTTCAGGCTCGAGAGCTGACTGTCAGAGCATCGGTGTCATGGAGCAGGTGGCACTCACAGCCTAGCGTGAAGTGCCAGCGCAGCGCAGGGCACTCGCCCCACCTCGTCCGCGCAACAGAAGGGCGGGTGCAGTGACCCCAGATTGAGGCGCCCCTGGGCTTGAATTCCAGCTCTGCCACTTACGACCATGTGACCTTGGCCGAGTCAGTCCGAGCCTCAGTTTCCCCATCTGTAAAACGCAGACCATAATGCTCCCTTTTCAGAGCCTCACACAGCACGGGGCACATAAAGGAAATTCAAGTAACTGGCTAGTGTTATTATTTCCATTATTTAGCAAGTGTATGGAGAATGTAGCTCTGCACCCAATATTGGTAGGAGTGCCTTTGCCCTCAAATAATATTTCATCATCAGAAACTCTGTCCCCAGAGGAAATGGAGAGGAAAAGAGCCGGAAGGGCGTGTCACAAGCCAGGGATTCCTGCCTCACCCAACACTAGCAGCCACTGGTCCCCACGGCGGGTTTCGTAAGTCAGGCAACTCCCGATGGGATGGGAATACTCACCGCTGCTTTCTCAAGTCCTTGCCCGGTGCTAAATCCTTACCTGTGCTGTCTCTGGGGTGGCCTGTTTTAATTTGAAAACGTATCGCCTTGCCCTTCTTTTCTTTGCTGCAAATAAATTTCCTGACTTCCAGGAAGGGTTTAGAGAGCCAACTCTGCTCCTCTCCTCCTTCTTAACCCTTCCCTTCCCTTCCTGAAAATCCCAGCTGAGAAGACATGATGGGGAAGGTGGGCACCCCCAGCCTGCGAGGGTCTGCATAGGGGGCATCAGGGCCCACGTGGAGGAAGAGGGGGCTTGCACTGGGAGGGGGTCCAATGTGGGGTGTCTGGACCGGAGCAGGGGGGTGTGTGCCCGTGGAGGGAGGCAAGCCGCAGTGACACCAGCAGGCGGCAGTGATAATAGGCAGCAGATTGTATACAGGGGGTTGATCAAGCAAGTAAAAGGGTTAACTACAATGGGAGTCAAGTTTAGAACTGTTTACAAATATTGGAAAGGAGAAAACGCAAATGAATGTGGAATTCATTTGTTGGACTGGAATTGGAGGTATCTGTGCTTCAACACACGTGGACGTAAATGTGTCTATGAATCTATATATGCAGAAATACATGTGCCTATAGTAGACATATATTTACATACCTGTATCTCCATACATCGATGCACAGTCCCTAGCTCGGTCACTGAGGGCAAACCTGCAATGGGCACACCCAGCATCACATCTTGGTTGCCCCCAAAAGGAACCAGAGCTCCTTGGAGAAACAGTCGACCCCAGGCTAGGGCTCAAAGAGGGATGGAGACACATCAAAAGGGGACAGAAGCCACTTTAAAGAGGCCCCCACCGGCCAGATCGCGGACAAGTGGATATCAAAATAAATAAGGAGGAGACGTGGTGCATTCGTTTCCTGGGGCTGCCATAGAAAACACCACAAACTGGGTGACTTCGAACGACAGAAGTTTCTTTTCTCCCAGTTCCGGAGACCAGGAGTCCAAGCCGAGGTGCTAGAGGGCCTCACTGCCTCTGCAGCCTTGGGGGGGTCTCCCTCCTGGGCTCCTCCCAGTCGCCGGCAGCTTCCGGCTGTCCTTGGCATCCCTTGGCTTGTAGACCCATCACTCCAGTCTCTGCCTGTCTTCACGTGGCCTTCTCCCTTGTGTGTCTCCTCAGTGGCCACATTTCCCTCTTCTTATAGGGAAACGAGGCATATTGGATTTAGCACCCCCTAATCTAGTGTGACTGCTGGTTACATCTGCAAATAAGGGCACACCCACAGGTTCGGGGTGACATGACCTTGGGGATGCTGTCTAACCCAGTACACATAGCCATCTCCCTCCCACCAGGCTGAGCAACTCTTCCTTGCTTGGCTTAAAGCCCTCTGCCAAGAGACCTAGCGGATGAAGCTTCGGTATCTGTGATCAAGCTGGAAGGAGGGGGGTGGATGTGGCTCAAATGGTTGGGAGTCCGTCTCCCATATGGAGGGACCTGGGTTCGATCCCTGGGACCTCCCGGTAAAAAAAATAAAAAAAATAAAAAAAAGAAGGCAGCATGGGCTGCCAGGCTGTGTGTGCCGGTGAGCTGCCAGGCCCCGGGAGCCATGCAGCAAGATGACGACGTAACAGGAGAGAGACAAGACGAGATGCTCGGAAAGCTCTGAAAACCAGGAACCAAGGTGGCGTAGGTGGCAGGACACCTCTCTCCTACATCGGAGGTCTGCAGGATCGAATCCTGGTGAAGACTGGAGGAGGAGGAGGAGAAGAGATGGCAGGAAACAGACACAGAGAATTGCCCAGCGAATGGACACACAAAAAAAACAGCAAATGGGGAAGGGGGGGTTTAAAATGGATAAAAGTAAATAAATAAATCTTTAAAAAAAAAAAAAGCTGGAAGGAGATCCTAGACCACCACTTTTGTCTCCAGAGCCTCAGAAGCAGGATGCAAGGCGCTTGGACCTAGGCATGGCTGCAGCCGCCCGTGGCACTGGGAGTGTGGGTGGCACCGAAGCCACTTCCTTGTCCCCTCCATCCCCTGGATGCAGCTGCACGCTCACCCCAGCTTCTCCTGGGAGACCTCCATGTCCCCAGCCAGCTCTCTGCAGTGCAACTTCCTGCTCCACACTGAGCTCCTGCCCGGCTGTGGCCGGTGCCACAGGAGTGTCACATCTTCTGAGGGTCCCCTCTGAGGTCTGAGCACTGCAGTGGGAGAGGCCTGGTGGCCAGGCAGTGGATTCCGTGCATGTGGATTTTGGAGACAAAGGAAATGAAGATTCTGGTTCTTCATTGCTTGTCTGCTCAGCGAGCTCACTGGGGATTTATCACATTTTCTACTTTCTGGTTAAAGAGCAAGAACTATCACAAGGAGAGAGGATCCTAGCCCTTCTATTCCCCCTTGGTGATCCAGACCCCACTAGCCAACCCCCACCTCTGGAGTTGTCTCCATTCTGAACACGGGGCCGAGGGCCCCTGCCACCCTCTGCCTGGCCACCTAGGATGCTGTAGAAGGGAGTTGTCTACACTTTTGACCCACAAAGCACCATCCCTTGGGATTTACGAGGGGAAGAGGCCAATAGTCCAAAGAGTCACAAGACAGAGCGCCCAAGGAAAAGCGATTTTGCAAAATTTACTTGGCTGCCAGACAAGTCATTAAAAAAACAAAAACAAACAAAGAAACAAACAAACAAACAGGAGCTGCTTCGATGGAACAGACTTCTTTAGCTAAGTCAGTTCAGTCTAATCCAGATTTTTCCCCCTTCTTGCCTGAGGTATAATTTGCATGCAGTCATTTGCACAGGACTTAAATTTGCAGTTTGAGTGTTTTCCCCAAATAGACACAGGTCACCGTTGTCCAGATATAGGCCATTTCCACAATGCCAGGAGCTTTCTTAGGCCCCCTGGTCTATCCCACCTGCCCAGCAGCAAATGACTTCCGACTTCTATCCCAAAGAATTAGGTTTTTGTTTTTTTCTGTTCCAATATGTCATATAATTGGAATCAAACAATTTGTACTCTATGGTTTCTGGCTTCTTTATCTCAACATAACGTTTTGAAATTCATCCACGTTGTTCCTTGTGACAGTTGCTTACTTCTTTTTATATCTCAGTAGTAGTATTTATTTCTGAGTAGACCGCAGGTTGCCTATCCATTCTTTCATTGACTGACATTTGGATTGTTTTTAAGCTATCATAAAGTTGCCAAGGAAGGGGGAAGGGAAGGGAAGGGAAGGGAAGGGAAGGGAAGGGAAGGGAAGG
>JAKSZT010053990.1:7288520-7326027 GCA_026826555.1 Tolypeutes matacus | reverse complement strand
CCTAGGGAGGTGGTAGGGCCAGAGGGATGGAAGCAGGGTGCTGACCCTCTCCGATTAAGTCTTTAGAGCCTGGCTCTGGCTTTTCTGTGAATACCTGCACATAGAGGAGCAGAGCCTTCCACAGTACCCCTTAGGAATGCCATCCCGCTATTCAGATGATCTTTATTACCCCATTCCACAAGATTATCTGATTTTATCTCGTTTTTTAAAAAATTTAACAAAGATCCTATAAACCCTCTCAAGGCATACTGTTCTCGAATTAACTAATGTATTCCCGTCATCTCCCAACCCCACAATTTAATTTACATAAATGTTATTTTTTTGTTTGAAACAATGACATGAGAACTATGGACTCTTAGTGATTATTCCTTCTATTCTCTTTGCCATCTGTTAAGCCACACTGGCCTCTCTGTCCTTCCATGCTCTTCCTCCCATACACGAAGCATTTCTCCTTTTGGGCTCCGATGAACTTGCTCTTCTTCCCTTTCTTGCCTTCCTCCAGGCTTCTGCCTGGCTTTCCCCTCATTACCCTTAGCTCTCGTCACTGTCACCGTCACCCACCCATCTCCTCACTCTCTGTGCCCTTTAAATTGCTTTATTTTCTCCAGGATCTGACATTTATTTGTTAATTTGTGATTTCCTAGTGCTTTTCTCCACCAGAATATAAGCATGAATTAGGGCACAAACCTTATCTTGTTCTTCACTGTATCCTCAATGCCTGGAATGTAGTAGATATCTAATAATTTTCCTGACATTTTTATATTGGGAAATCAGAACAGAGAAAGATTGTAACTATTATGCCATTTAAGAAGTGACCAGTATTCCGTTTTTGAAAAAAAAATTTGAGGGTTATAAATTTGAAGTAATTTTTACTTTTGAATATAGTCGGTGACCACTTAGCTCAGATACTGTCAAGTAAGCCAACAGTAGGGTGGCATTTCTTTGTCAGCCAATGGAGTTTTGTGCCGGAAGAAACCACACCCTTTTTTTGGTTGGCAGGGGCCTCTGTGGTAGACTTGAAGGCTGTAGGCATGGCTACCACCTCATGTTTTCTGCCCTGTTTCTCCGTAGTCTCCTATGATGCTGATTTGTATTCATGTTTTGAAATTCTTCATCTTTATTATGTGTGTGGTCAACTGTGTGTTCCTATAGGAAAGATAGCACCAAGAAGTACAGACTCCACTCTCATGAGGGCAGACCAAACAGTGAACTGATACTTAAAGTATATATTCATTTTGAGCTAAAATTTTATAACTAGCCCTCAAAATTATTGATAGCTTTATTATAACTGCTTTACAAAATGTTCACTTGTAAACTTCAGGTCTTTTGCCTTAATGACAGCTGCCATTATGTAGCCATGGGCAGTGTTGGAGCCTCTGCTAGAATATATTCAGGCTTGCCCTGTGCGTCCTGGTAAAATTCACCCACCTGCTGTGATTGGTAGCAGTACCTGTCATACTAAGATACTTCCACTGCAAACAAAATAATATCAGTTGGCCACGATTAAATGAGACCTGAGGTCACAAATTTGTTCTGGTTGGATTCATTAACCCACATTTAGTTGAAGTTATGTATATAAGAGAATGAATCTCGGTTTGTGTTCCATGAACTGGGCTGGAGTGTGCTACTGCTAAAATGATTTCTTGGTGAACTTTTCTTAATTCTCAGGAAAAAAATTAGATTGATAGGTATAAATTTCCTTAAATTAAAATTTTTATTTCATAGTTTTTCTTAAAATTTTAGTGTCTGTTCATAAGTTTTAAGTAACTTAGAGCAACAGTTCTCACACTGGAGCTTGCATGAGAATCACCTGGAGGACTTATTAACACATACTGTTGAACCTCACCCCAGATTTTCTGTTTTGTAGTTGTTTTAATCTTCATTTAGGGTGTTTATTTCCTTATCTCCTAGTGTATTTTCTTCATATACTCTGTGGAAATCTGAGTTGGGGCTTACAGGTTCTCCTTGCAGATATGGCTTGGTCTTTGTTGTGTTAATTAATTCTATCTAAAGCCAAGTTTCTCTCTTCTGCAGAGTTACACTTTTGTCTATCAGTGAGAAATATCAGGACTTCTAAGAGTCTTAGAAACAAATTCTTCAGTTGTCATCTCTAAGTTGTGGTATTTGGCCATTCTTGGGATGGGTTTCTCAAAGGACCAAAGCTCCTTATTCTTTTTCTGAAAAATGCCAACAGCAGGTGGTAGGGAGGTTAACTGGTGGTAGCACCTATGATTCTTGCCATATCTGTACCTGTGCAGTTTGCCACAGGATCCTCTTTATCCGTGTGATCTGATAGAAGAATTGTGTCTCTCACTGTCTTTGATACCATGAGCATTTTGATAAATAAGAGGATTTGAAAACGTAGAGGTAACAACTTTTGATTAACAAGAAAATAATGATACATAAAGACAGTTTTTGTTAAGTGGTTTAGACCACAACCTCATTTATTTATTCTGTCATCATTTGAGTGCCTCTGATCTATTATGTGCTAGATATTGGGGTGAGAGATAAGAAAAGTAGATTCTTGACCTCAGGGACTCTCAGTCAGTTAAGAAGGCAGACAAGTAGACAGTTACAATAAAGTGCCAGAAGGGTTTGCACAGAAGTTTTGTAGCAGGGGTATCCAAATGGATTTGGCAGTGAGCATCAAGGAAGGCTTCCTGGACGAGGTATACATTGAACTGGGACTTAAAGGAATTAGCCAGACAAAAGACATGGGAGGTAGTGTTCCAGGCAGAGGAGAAAGGTTGAGAGAGTCAAGTTCTCTTCACTTTTATACTTTAAAGGTATACTGCTTTTGGGTTCTATAGCTTTTCTGAAGTATAAATATAGTGTTTCTGATAATAGTAGAAGAGCAAGTATTAAATTTGATTTATTAATTTTTTTTAAGATTTATTTTTATTTATTCCGCCCCCTCCCCCCCCCCCATTGTTTTGCACTTGCTGTCTGCTCTCTCTCGTTCTTCTGTGTCTGCTTGTCTTCTCTTTAGGTGGCACTGGACAGTGCTCAATCTCTTGGCCACTTTAGCTCCCTGGTTTGCTGCATCTCTTATTGTCTCTCCTCTGTGTACCTTTTTGTTGCATTGTCTTGCTGCTCCACCACTCCTGCGTTGGCCAGCACTCTTGTGTGGGCCAGCTCTCCACACGGGCCAGCTTGCCTTTCACCAGGAGGCCCCGGAAATTGAGCCCTGGCCCTCCTATATGGTAGACGGGAGCCCAATCACTTGAGCCACATCTGTTTCCCTAAATTTGATTTTAAAAATTTAAAAATCTTTAGCTTATGATTGTGATGCATGAACAATTTTACCCACCCTCTCCAGTTATTTAAGCAGCAGCATTTCTCTAGGTTTTGTGAATCCTACAAGAAGACTCAAAAGTACACAATAAATACAGTAAAGGAACCAGGAGAAAAGGAAATCTTTAGAGTGCAGTTATAAAAGTATCTTTAGTCAGTCAAGTGTGTTTCTACCTGTTTACCTAAACATGTCACTCACATGCACATTTCACCCAACTGAGATTCACAAAAATATTTCTGTCATGTGAAAGAGACCTGAGGTCAAGTAAAAATTAGCATTTTGTATTTGTGTTGGTTATCATTAAGGGCATGTCTAAATCTGCATTTCGGGGGTGAGGAACTTACAAGTAATTTATCATTGGTGCTTCTCTGTGTGTTTGTGAAAAGGGAAATTGAGCCACGTCTGGTGTAGTGAGAGGTCTAGCCTTGATTGCGCTGCAGGTTCATTGGGTGGCATTGGGCGTATTCCCACATCTCTCTGGTCTCAGTTATATTGACATGTTGGAGTGCTCTCAAAGTCTCTTAGGCTCTAAAGGTCTATATTTTTACCTTTTTCATCTTAGGACCTTTTTTATCTGACTGATATACTACTGAAGTGAAGTTCTTTACTTTTCTTATTCTTATCCCTCACCTTAACTTAGTTTTTAGATTTCTTTAAGCTATGACTACTGAATAGGTAGCAATAAATAAATAGCATAACAGTTAGGTGTCCCTTGCCGTTGGGTACCAAGATTAATCTCGTTGCGTTCTCTTAAGCTTTTCTTGAAACAAAAGAGATTAATTATGTTTTTGTAGTTTACTCACAGAGTTGTTAGAGCATTACCAAAATGTGTAATTTGAGCAGGTTATATAGAGAGCTATATCTAACTTATCAGCATAATGAACAAGCAAAGTTGATTCTTATTAGTAACTGAAATATAAGTATTGAGCACCTACTGTTTGACAGTCACTATTCTAAGTACAGGCACCAAACAAGACAGAGTGAGTCCCTGCCTCAGGTAGCCTAAATTCTGATTAGACTAAGGAAGCACCTTAGTCTTACTTAGGATGTGGTGTGGTTGGGAGGGGCCAAGATTGTCTTTTAAAGAGTGGCAACATTAATTACTAAATTACTTTTAATACTTTGTATCTTTCTCAAGTGTATTTACCTATTTGTTTTGTTTTGTTTTGTTTTTTTCATATTTTGTTTCTGTTAGGAGAGAAGATTGAAATTACTCTCTAAGCTATTTGAAGAAAGTGACTAAATGCACCTGGGTCAGGCTGTCTGTGGGTATGAAGTGGTTGGGAGAATCCAAGAACATGGTGGTGAATGGCAGGAGAAATGGAAGCAAGTTATCTAATGACCATCAACAGAATCAGTCAAAATTACAGCACGTGGGAAAGGATACCCTGAAGACTGGCAAAAGTGCACTTGAAAGGAGGTCAAGCAGATGTATGTACACGCTTAAGCCATCAATGTTTTGATTGCAATAGGGGTAATAATTCTTTTCAGTTTGTTATGTGTATTCTGCCATCTTCAAACCAATTTTTTAACATTCTCTTAGTTAACAGTATATAGTTTTTTTAACTCTTTCAAAGTTTTGTCAATGTTTATTTTTGTCAAACCTTATGTAAAACTTAAGTTTAATGTTTAACATGCTTTTCTATGCACAATTTAAAGTTATGTTTTGTACTATTTATACCTCAGTAATAATTAAAGTACTGCTACTGAATTTCTTATAAGTTTAAACTTTTTTTAATATACTTGATAAAAGTATGTATATCTTTGGTAACTTCCATAAATATTTCATGGAGCAGGAGGAATCATAAAATCAAGTCTAATTTATATTATTAAGTAGAATGGAACATAGATGGAGCAAGAGGAATCATAAAGTCAACTCTAATTTATATCACTAAGTGGAATGGAGCATGGACAGAACTGACTTCTTTAGGGTAGCATGACACAGATAGTAGTCATTTATTCTGTTATACAATGAGCAGTTACTTTATTACTTCTCTACCTCTTTGTAAGTATGGGACTACTTTTTTGAAATTTCATGGTTCTTGAAATTGTAGATTTGGTACATATTTCCTAGTTCTAAAAGTAGTAAAATGTCTTAGATAAGTATAAACCTAAGTAGGCAGCTCTATGAAAATTGCCTAAAAGTGTATGACCATGTTAATGAGGACAACTCTCTCAGGTTTTTGCTTTTCCTAAGGTTAATCTAGCCATTTTTGAATATCGCTAGTTTGTGTTGGAAATCTGTCTGTTACCAGTAGATTTGGATAACTTTGGGATTTTCTCCAAATTCAGATAGATTGAACCAGTTCTTCTTGATTTCCTTCCTCTAACCTTTTAGGGGTTTATGCTATTCGTTGGGACCAGGTTTCCCTTAACTGTTCATATCAGATCAAGTCATTGCTTCTATAGGAGACCAGGCAGAAATCCCTGCTTAGAATAGTAGTAGGGAGAAAGCCCAGGGTTGAATGGATTGTCCTCTGCATGGATACCTCCTCACCCTTGAAGTTGCTGCCAGTATGCATCCTTATTCTCTCACCCCTCAATATTTGATGGGAGCCTGAAGGAACTGAGAAATGTAATGAGGTGATACAGAAATGTAATACAGGTGGTAGGTTGAATCATGTATCCCAACAAACACATGCTCTCAGTCTTAATCCTCATTGCTTTGGGTGTGAACCCATTGTAAATAGTACCTTTTGAAGATATTTTTTTTAATTAAGATGTGGTGAACTGGGGTGGGCCTTAATCTGGAATTCTGGAGGCCTTATAAAGATAACCTAGAAGTCAAAAGAATCAGGAAGAGCAGAAAGGAGAATGTGACAGGAGGCAGATATAGAACCCTAGAAGCCAAGGAACCCTAAGGATTGCTGGCAGCCAGCACCAGAAGGCTACAGACTCAGGAAGAAAGTTGTTATCTTGATTTTGGACTTCTAGTCCCCAAACCATGAGCCATTAAATTCCTGTTGTGAAGCCAGCCCTTTGTGTGATATTTGTTACAGCAGCTTGGCAACCTAAGACAGACTATTATCAGTAGTATGGGTGCTCTGGTCAATAAATTTGGCATCTCCAACTTTTAAGCAAATCCTTTTTGTCCTCCTCTAGTGCAAAAAGCTTTCCATTTGAGGCTACAGTTTGCTTTGTCACAAAATAATTAATTGTTGGAGATACGTAAGAATTTAGAAAATGACTGCTGTGTAAATAGATTAGAGTGTTGTAGTTTGCCAAAGGGATACCGATGCAAAATACCAGAAATCTATTGGCTTTTATAATGGGGGTTTATTTAGAGGTAAACGCTTATAGTTCTAAGGCCATGAAATGTCCAAATTGAGGTATCAGCAGAGATGCTTTCTCACCGAAGTTAGCTACTGTTGATCCTGGTGTGTTGCCACATGGTGAAGCAAGATGACCACTGATTTCTGCGAGGTTTCAGCCTTCCCCTCCAGGCTCACTGTCTCCTCTTTAGCTGCGCCATGGGCCCAGCCTCTTGGGGCTTTTTGCTTAAGTGATCCTGTAGTCCTCTCTCTCCTGGCATAGGGCTTGTCCCTTCGGGCTTCTATCTTTGCAGCTCAGCTGTGGGCAAAACTGGAGTCTTTTCTCTCACATGGCAGTTCCCTTTTTCCTCTCTGTGTCTGTCTCAGTGTCCATTTATATCAGACCCAGAAAGGGCATAGATACTCAACCTGAGTCATGTCTCACTGACATAATCCAATAAAAAACCCTACAGCAACCTTAACAGATAACCTAATCAAAGGTCCCTCAACTGAATTTAATGCAATAAAATAGAATCACACCCAGAGGAATAAATTAGTTTACAAACATAATATTTCTCTTTTGGGGATTCATAAAATAATCTCAAACTGCCACAATTAGGAAAAACCAGAGAATGTGAAGATGGACAGCATCACATTGAATGCAGCTGGGCAAGAATGGTGCAGAAGAGCCAGTGATGAAAAGAAATGAGAGAGTACAACCCAGTGCTACAACTTAGATAAAATGCAGTGACTTCACCTATCAAGGGATTCCAAAATACATGACGCAAAACTGACAGAAATGAAGGATGAAACAGACAATTCAACAATAATTATTGGAGACTTTAATCCCACTTTCAATAATGGATACAAGATCCCACTTTCAATAATAGATAGGCCGGGAAGCGGCTGTGGCTCAATCAGTAGGGCTCCCGTTTACCATATGGGAGGCCCCGGGTTCGGTTCCCGGAGCCTCCTGGTGAAGGCAAGCCCGCCCACACGGCGTGGTTAGCTGACCCAGCGAGCACAAGCAGCAAGGGGGGGATAAATGAATAAATTAATAAAATCTTTAAAAATAATAATAATAATAATAGATAGGCAGAAGATCAACGAGGAAATAGACTTGAACAACATCATAAACCATCCAGACCTAACAAACATTTATACAATAGTCTACCCAACAACAACAGAATATACATTCTTGTCAAGTGCACATGGCATGTTCTCTGGGATAGACATAGGCCTTGAAACAAACCTCCATAAATTTAAAAGGCTTGAAATCGTACAAAGTATTTTCTCCAACCACAGTGGATTGATACTAGAAGTCAACAGCAGAAGGAAATTGAGGAGATTCACAACTATGTGGAAATAACTCCTAAATAACCAGTGGGTCAAAGAAGAAATAAGAAGAGAAATTAGAAAAAAAATTTTTTTTTTTTTTAAGATTTTATTTATTTATTCATTTATCCCCCCCTTGCTGCTTGTGCTCGCTGGGTCAGCTAACCACGCCGTGCGGGCGGGCTTGCCTTCACCAGGAGGCCCCGGGAACCGAACCCGGGGCCTCCCATATGGTAAACGGGAGCCCTACTGATTGAGCCACAGCCGCTTCCCTAGAAAATATTTTGAGATAAATGAAAATGAAGACTCAGCATACCAGAACTTAGGAGAATGCAGCTAAAGTGGTGCTTTAAGGGAAATCTGTAGGGGAGCAGATGTAGCTCATTGGTTAAGCACTTGCTTCCCATGTACAAGGTCCCGGGTTCAATTCCCAATACCTCCAAAAAAAAGAAAGAAATATATAGATGTAAATTTCTGTATTTTAAAAAGAAGATAAATATCAAATCAATAACCCTAACTTCTACCTTAAGACATTAGAGAAAGAATAAACCCAAAGCAAGCAATAAGAAGAAAATGATAAAAGTTAGAGTAGAACTTTAATGAAATAGTAGAGAATAGAGGAATAGAAAAAATGAACAAACCTAAAAGTCAGTTCTTTAAAAAAGATCAACAAAATTGACAAACCTACCCAAGGCTAACCAAGAGGAAAAAGAATTACTAAAATCAGAAATGAAAGGGAGGGCATTACTACTAACTTTATAAAAACAAACAGATAGGTTAAATGGACAAAATCCTAGAAAGAAACAAATTACCAAAACTAACTCAAGAAGAAATAGAAAATCTGAATAAACTATAGCACATAAAGTGATGAATTCTATATTCAAAAAACTACCCACAAAGAAGATGACTTCATTGGTGATTTCTACCAAATGTGTAAAGAAGAATGAATACCAGTAGTGGTAAGTTTCAGGTAAGATCATGTCCTTAGAGCTAATCCATTCCTATGGGTGTAAATCTATTGTAGGAGGGACCTTCCTTTTGATTAGATTACTTCTGTAGGGCATGACCCAGGGTGGGTCTTAATCTTCTTATTTGAGTCTTTTATAAATGGGATGACTATGGAGAGGGGGAACCACAGAAACAGAGAGAAAAGACACAGGAGCTCAGAGAGAAACCTCCAGAAGCTGAGAGAAAAAGCCCTGGATAGAACAGCCAGAAGCTGAAAGCAACAGAGCCTGCAGGAAAAGGCAGAGACCAGCAGGCACTGCTATATGCCTCTCCATGTGACAGAGAAGTCCAAAGAGTGCCCTCAGCCAGTCCTTGGGGAGAGCGCATCGCCTGATGCCTTGATTTGGACATTTTTCTCAGCCTCAGAACTGTAAGCTTGCAAGCCAATAATCTCTTGTTGTAAAAGCTAATACATTTCTGGTATATTTGCTTTTGGCAACTTTTAGTATACTAAAATATCAATTCTTCACAAACTCTTCAAAAAAAGAGAAAAGGAGGAACCGCTTCTCAATTCATTGTAAGAGGTTAGTATTGCTCTGATTACTCTGATACCAAACCAAAGACATCACAAGGAAAGAAAACTATAGATCTTCTGAAAATAAATACAAACATCTACAAAATACTAACAAACCAAATCCAGCAACATATAAAAAGGATTCTATACTGTGACCAAGTGGGATTTATCCCAGGAATGCAAGGTTGGTTTAACATCTGAAAATGAATTAATGTAATGTATCCTTCAATCAAATGAAGGGCAAAAACCACATGATCATCTCAGTAGATGTAGACAAAGCATTTGACAAAGTCTTACACCCTTCCATGATAACAACATGCAACTTTCTAGGAATAGAAGAATACTTCTTCAACTTGATAAAGGATATGTATAAAAAACAACAACAACAACAACAAAAAAACCCACAGCTAATATCTTACTTAATGGTGAAACACTAGATTCTTTCCCCCTAAGATCAGAAACAAGAAAAGGTACTTGCTTCTCATTTCTATTAACATTGTCCTGGAATTTCTAACCAGAGCGATTAGGCAAGGGAAAAGTAAAGCCATCTCTGTTCTCAAATGCCATGATCTTACATCTAGAAAATCCCTAAGAGTCCACCAAAAAACTACAAGATTGAATAAACAAATTCAGCAAAGTTACAGGGTATAAAGATAAATACACAAAAAACAATTTTGTTTCTATATACCAGCAATGAACAATCTGAAAAGGAAATTAAGAGAACAATTCCATTTTCAAAAGAATAAAATTTATCCAAAAGAATAGAATTCCTAGGAATAAATTTAATCAAGGAGATGAAGGACTTGTACACTGAAAACTATAAAACACTACTGAATAAATAAAGACCTAAATAAATGAAAAGATATCCTATGTTCATGGATTGGAAGAGTTAATGTTATTATGATGGTAGTACTACCCAAGGCAATCTATAGAGTGAGTGCATTCCATATCAAAATTTCCAGTACGGAAAAGCTTATCTTCAAGTTCATAATGGAATTGCAAGGTGCCCTGGATAACCAAAACAATATTGAAAAGGAACAAAGTTGGAGGACTTGCACTTTCACTTTCAAAACTTTCTAACAAAGCTACAGTAATCAAAACAGCATGGTACTGACATAGGACAGGCATAGGTGAATGGAATAGAATTAGGAGTCCAGAAATAAACCCATAAATCTATGGCTATTGATTTTTCACAAGAGTGCCAAGACCATTCAATGGGGAAAGAGTAGTCTCTTCAACAAATGGTGGTGGGACAGCTGAATAACCACATGAGAAAGAATGAAGTTGAACCCCTACCTCATACCATGTACAAACGTTAACTCAGAATGGATCAACAACCTAAATATAAGAGCTAAAACCATGAAACTCTTAAAAGAAAGCATAGGAGTAGAAAGCCTTCATGACCTTGGATTTGGCAACAGATTGACAGATGTGACACCAAAATCACATGCAACAAAAGTAAAGGGAAAAGTAGATAATTGAACTTAATAAAAATTTGAAACTTTTGTGCATCAAAGGACATTATTGAGAACGTGAAAATATACCTCACAGAATGGGAGAAAATACTTGTAAACCATATACTTGTAAGGGTTTAATATCCAGAATATATAAAGAAAACAATTGAATAACAAAAAGACAACCCAATTTAAAGATGATCAAAGGACTTGAATAAACATTTCTCCAAAAAACATATACAAATGGCTAACAAGCACATGAAAAGATGCTCAACATCATTAGTCATTAGGAATATGAAAATTAAAACCGCAACAAGGTACTACTTCATATCCATTAAGATAGCTATAATTAAAAAATGGAAAATAACAAGTATTGGTGAGGAAGGAAGAAATTGAAACTCTTGTACCTTGCTGGTGCGACTGTAAAATGATTTAGCTGCTGTGGAATATGGTTTGGGTGTTCCTTAAGTGGTTAAACATAGAGGTACCATAAGATTCAGCACATGTGCCCAAAAGAATTGAAAACATAGCCACACAAAAACTTTTACACAAATGTTCATAGCAGCATTATTCATAATTGCCAAAAAGTAGAAACAACTCAAATTCATGAACAGATGAATGGATGAATAAAATATGGAATATATCCATGCTCTAACATGGATGAAGCTTGAAACATGCTAGATGAAAGAAGCTAGTCACAAAAGGCCGCATATTATGATTCCATGTATATGAAATATTCAGGATAGGAAATCCATAGAGACAAAAAAATAGATTACTGGTTACCAGGGTCTAGGGGTGGGGAGGGAGTAACAGAGCGACTCCTTAATGGGTACAGGGTTTCTTTTTGGGGTGATGAAAATGCTCCACAGTTGATTGTGATGATGGTTGCACAACTCTGTATTGTATGAATTGTATAGTATGTATAGTTCCATAAAGCTGTTATTAAAAATGTAATAACTTAAAATTTTCACATACCTGCATGCAAATAATTTGCAAAATCATAACTGTACATGTAAGTTTTATTTTGCCTTTTAAAGAGGTGGATGAAAACATTAAACCTCTGAGTCTCATTCTTTCACATCAATTTCGAAAGCCTTAAAGATATTCTGCTGGAGTACTCTTACTGCAAATACGTGTGTTAATTCTACAGAAATATTGTCAGTAACATACACATCAGACTTAATCGGCACTGATGCTATTTCATCCCCACAGATTCAGCCTTCCTTTACTTTCTTTACATTGTTTTTCTTCCGTTCATTCTATTTCATTCACTTCCCTGTTTGTAGCCATTCACTCAGAATCAGTTTCAAGCAAGTCATTTAGAATTAGACCTAAATGGAATAATAATCATTCATCTATCCAAAACAGGAAACTGAAGAATTCACTCCTTGAGGCTCTTTTTTGTACTTGAGAGCTAGAATTCTTGCACTAAATTGCAGAAAGTATTTTGTGTCCTTGTTTCCTTCCCCAGCCCTATCTATAATGTTCATTCGTGCCATCTTGTTAAAATAATGCACTTTTCTCCCATCCTGTTTCTCACCTATTTTTTGGAGGGTAAAGTAAAGGAGCTGAACAGAGATTCTCACAACTACCAAGACTCCTCTTGGGAAACTGATAATATTAACTGTTAACCAAAATACTCTGAATAATTGGGTTGGTTTACTGCATTTGGATTTCTGTTTATGTTAAAAGTACTAAATTTCTTAATTACTAAATCTGATAAGTAATTTTTATTCTTGATTACTGATTTGAAAGGGCAATGAAGCTAAAGGTGTTTTTTTGTTTGTTTTTTTTTACCGGGAGGACCCGGGTCCCTCCATATGGAAGTAGGACACCCAACCATTTGAGCCACATCTGTCCCCCTAAAGGTTTTTAAGATAGATTCAAGTCGTTTTCAGTTTGAGTCACTTTATTTTTTTGCTTTTCACAGGTAATGGTCATTCAGGATTCGAAGGACAGAGTCGATATGTACCATCTTCTGGAATGTCTGCCAAGGAACTTTGTGAAAATGATGACCTTGCAACCAGTTTGGTTCTTGATCCCTATTTAGGTTTTCAAACACACAAAATGAATACTAGGTAATTTTAAGTCTTTATCCTGCGTAAAGAATAGATGATATATTGTTGAATTTAGAAAATAGATGGTTTAGTTTACTTTTATGTTAAAGGAAAGTTCTTTGCTCAACATAGAATAAGGATTTTCTGTATTTGAGCCAGGAAAAGTAACAAAAGCTTCTGATCTGTTTTAACTCTGTGTTTTATTTTATCTCGGAATATTTCTAGTAAAATATAAAGCTGGGGGAGTGTTTTCACAGAAATTGATGATAATTACTATCTTGGCTGAAAGAAAATCTTACAAGCATCCTGTAAAACTTGAAAATGTATATGATAGTTTTCTGCTTAAAGTAGGTTAGGTCAAATTTTTTCATGCTTTTATTACAGGCCTTTTCTACTTTTAAGTATTTTATTTTTTTAAGTAATTTTATTTTTAACTGTAATTCTTTACTATCATGATTAGTAATTGTTTTTGTACGTAGGGAAATTTGCCATCAGATTTAATCTTTGAGATTCAACTAATCATTAAAAGTGAGAATATTTTTAAAGACGTGTTTATATTCAGTATGCAGGTAAGAAAAAAGATGTGTAAGTGTTTCATTGAATATCACATGCCATATATATAAAATATTGATTCATTGATCTTGAAATCTGTCATCCTTTAACATTTGAGGTCTCTACTTCCTCTATTCTATTCTCTTTAACATTATCTCCTACATACACACACACACAAAAGACCCTTAGGTAATTTCATAATTGTCTCTGCCAACAAACAGGAGGTCAGAGCTTTGTACCTTTTCTTTATCTTTTAACGTCCATGGCAAAGAGTTTTTGAGTGTGGTAGAAAATACTAGCATCAGAGATTTAAAATGTAGAGCAAGTTCTGGGCCACTCTTTCCTCTCCATCACTCACGCACTGTTTTGTAGCTACAGCGTCACTGACTATGTAAGAGGAACTTGATTGCCAGGTGCATAACTACTGATAATTAGTTGAGGGGAGGTGGGAATTGGTGAATAAAGGTGATAGGAGGAACATTTTTGTGTCCATTTTTTTTCCTTTCAGTTCTATCCCTTGCTAGAATTAAAACAAGAAAGTGGGGAAGCGGCTGTGGCTCAATCAGTAGGGCTCCCGTTTACCATATGGGAGGCCCCGGGTTCGGTTCCCGAGGCCTGGTGAAGGCAAGCCCGCCCGCACGGCGTGGTTAGCTGACCCAGCGAGCACAAGCAGCAAGGGTGGGGGATAAATGAATAAATAAATAAAATCTTTAAAAAAAAAAAAAAAAAACAAGAAAGTGTATGGTACACTTATCAACTATATTCTAAATTCAGAAGGAGGTAACTTAGTTAAAAATGTGCCTTTGGTATTTTCATGTAACTTTGTCATCATATATATCCTTACTAAAATGAAGTGAAAAATTGGAATGTACTTCTAGGACTTTTTTTAATAGTTTCCAACTATCATAAAGACAGATGCTTAAATTTTCTGAATAGGCAAATTTTCTCTGGAAAATTAGCAGGATTAGATGTCCCAATGTCCAATTAAGATCTAGTTTGCATTGTTTTAAGTCTGTTTCTCTTTTTCCCCCCAGTGAACAGAGACCAGTGCTCATTCTCCTGGAATATCCCGATAGTATTTAGGTTATCCACTAGCTTCTCTTTGCTGGGTTGAGAAGTGTGAATGTGGGCATCACTGTTTAACATAGCAGTCTGGTGGCATTCAGGATATCACTGTAAAAACTGAAGCCCATAATTATTACCTGGAGTCATCAAGAAAGAGTTAAATGATATTTGTTTTGTCTTGTTTACTGAGATAGGGAAGCATATAAAAGATTTTAGAAAAAGTTCCCTAAAAATTACAATGCAAGTTTTAGTGGCTTCTGAAAGAACTTTGTGTGCTCAGAATCTCCTATGCTTTAACTATTCCATTTGGCAAAGCATTACCTGTTACTCCTTCTGCAATATGAAATAACTCCAGTTTTCCATAAAAGTACTCTCCTAGACTGCTGCTTCTCAAAATTAGTTTACATATGAGTCACCTGGGAATCTCATTAAAACACATGTTTGATTCAGTAGATTTGAGGTAGGACCTGAAATTCTGCATAATCTAACCAGCTCCCAGGCTACTCTTGGAATAGCAAAGTCCTAGAACCATCCGGCCTACTGAGTTTTGTTGTGATAAGTGTTAAAAACTTCCTCACCAGTAGTTCCCTAGGGCTTTCTTAAAAACATGTAGTCATAAAATGTAAAGTTCAGGATTGCCACTCAAATGTTATTAAAACTCAAGAACTTGTGAGGAGCGGGTATAGCTCACTGGTTGAGTGCCTGCTTGCCATGTCTGAGGTCCTGGGTTCAATCCCTGGTACCTCCTTAGATCCCCAAGTTAAAATGTGTCCATTACATAAAACTTTTACGCATGGAAGCATCTAAAATTGAAAACTGGCTAAACAACTTAAACATGCAGAAGAAAACATTCATATTTTTCAGTGCAACATTGAATTCTACTCATGCAACCCCTATGATAGTCTTTGGTGTAGCTAATTCCCTGGTCCCCCTTTTAGACCAGACTGGTTTTGAAGCAGTGTTGCCACTTTAGGTAAGTGTAGGGGTACAATTGAGGTCACTTTATCATAAAAGCCTTTCTGCATTTCACAAGGGACCTTAATTTCAAAGGTATTTGAAAGGCAAACTGACATTTGGGGAATGCACAGAAATTTTATTAACAAAGCTTTGTTAATCTTAGTGAAAGGTATACATTTTCACTTAACCTTAGAGAGCCTAATTTGAAAATAAAACTGTCCTTTCTAGTCCTTGATATTTTGAGCAAGAACTTACCAGTATGCTGACTTTTCATCATTTTCAAAAATATTATAGAGAATAAGGAAAATCTACAGTGCTTTGTTAGAATAGTAGATAACCGTAAATATTTCTTAAATTATTAGTTCGTGGACTTCTCTGTCTTTGGGGTATAAAAGAAGCACCCCAAAGATTTTAATTCTCCAAGCTATATGCGTGTCACTTTGTATAAGTGGTCTCTGTTCATGCAACTATAATTTGTCATTTTTTTGTTTCTCTTTATCCTCTCTTGCCTCTCTTCTATTTGTTCAATGTACCATAAGGAACAGAGTTCTGAAATAGAAGATACTTAATGATTTGAGAATTTCCTAAACTGGTTATATTTTAAATCTTATCTTTTAATCTTAATGGATCATTATATTTACTAAGAGTAAGTAGTTTTTAGCATGAATGCCTAGAAACAGTATGAACAAAAGTGATTGCAATTTATTGGGAAGTATTTGGATTTAATTGACTTTTGTCAGTTATGAAACCTCTATTCCTGTCTGTGTGTGTGTGTGTGTGTGTGTGAATACACAGGTATTTATTTAATATTATTTTTATTCCTTACACATATATTATAAATATGTTGTGCCTATCTGTATTCCTTTTTTTTTTTTTTTTTTTTTTAAGATTTTATTTATTCATTTATCCCCCCCCTTGCTGCTTGTGCTCGCTGGGTCAGCTAATCACGCCGTGCGGGCGGGCTTGCCTTCACCAGGAGGCCCCGGGAACCGAACCCGGGGCCTCCCATATGGTAAATGGGAGCCCTACTGATTGAGCCACAGCCGCTTCCCTATCTGTATTCCTTTTAACCAGAGAATAAAATTGTTGATAATACCTCTGATTTAAAAAGGTAGGGTCGTCAGAAGGATATTGTAAAGCTGGGGCGGGTGCTTTCGTAATGCCCCTTGACCCCGAAATTTCACAATATCCTGAGGAATTGGGGGAGACTTTGTGAGCAGTGAACTGAATGGGAAATAGTCTATGAAGAAATGAGAAGCTTTATCTCAGGGCAGGTTTTCTCTGGAGCTGTTCGTGGTTTTCCTAATCCAGACTTCAGCCTGTACAGTCCTTACTCATTCTCCTACCCCTGCTTTCTTATGTATTTGATTATTTGTGTCCCCTCTTGATAATTAGGCATTTGATAGTGTGTAGACAGAAACTTCTTAGACCTTCTAAATGTCATCAAGGGTAAAATTATGTTATATGAGAAAGAAAGAATTTTAGCAGATTGGCTGACCTTATCTGTGGCTTAATGAAGTTCTTGACTATCACAGTGTTTTAAGGATCTCTTCTACAACTAATATTGTAAATCTGTTTAGAAATTACCAATACAAATTGCACAAATAGTTTTTTTATTGTTGTTTGTTTTTGCATTTATATAGCGCCTTTCCTTCGAGGAGCTCAAGGCATTTTTCAAAATCTGACAGTTTTCCTCACAACAACCCTGTGAGGTAGGTAGAGTGCGTTACAAACAATAAGATCACAACTAACCTGTTGCAGTCATTATAATGTTCATTTATGTTGATGAGCTTGAGGTGTCAACATAGACACAAGTTTGAAAACATTTTGCAAACCTTTTAAAATAGTTTGGTTATAGTAGTAGCTATATTTAAAAAAAAAAAAAAAAAACTTGTACTCCATCATAACAGGATAATTTTCAAAGAAATCATTCATCAAAAGATCAGGAACCACTCCATGGGATTAGCTGAGCACTGATTGCAGGACTCAGCCAGGTATGTTTTGGTTCTTGTTTATTTTCAGGTCAAAGAGGAGAAAAGAGCTGTGGTTCTAGCATGACTCCTCCTCTTTATATCTACAGACTGTCAGTTTGCAGTTAAAACTCTTCAAAGGGGGAAATGTGTTCACTGTGTTGCCTCTTGGTTTTCTTATTTTATATCCTAAATATTTGAGCATTTTTCTCTGTCTTCCCCTCTCCTTCCCTTTCTCCCCTTTTTTCTGTTCCTCTTTTCCCTCCCTCCATCCCTCCCTCCCTCCAGTCAACTCTTGATTGTACATGCTAATGGAAGGGCACAGTAGTACAGCTAATACAAATCTACACCTTTTCTTCATTGCCACAGTGGTCTCCTGGGTTTGGAGACAGAAAAACCAAATAGCAAGAAAACCTGGGAAGTCAGTCTCTGGAAAGAGTGGGGAACAGGTGTGTGGGAGTGTGAATTCATGTTTTTTCCCCCTGCTCCTTTTATAATAACAGCCAATTGTAAATGATATCTTTTATTTCTTACACATTTTGATCAAAGGTCTGGGATGAGAAAAAAGAGATATGCTTGATTATTTAAAGTAACAGATGTTGTATTGGGGGGTGAGCATATTGATTTGGAAATGCCAAATATCTGTTTCTCTTGCCTCCCCTACCTTCTCTTCTCCCCTGCAAATGCTAAGTCTAAAAATATCTGTCTATATCCATCCCTTTCACTGTGCTACTGTCAGGATACAAGCCACAGCTGCCTCTCACGCAGTGCTGATGCTAGAATGACATGCACAAGTCAAATCCTGTTATAATCATGAAACACCAGAGTGCACATTAAAAGCCACTGACCCATAATAATGGGTTTCTATATTTCTGTTTACAGTTAAATTTATTTTGTACAGTAAATAGATTTTTCTTTTTCTGTATATTTTTATTTTAGTAAGATAACAAGCATTTAACATAATGGGCAGAAAAGGACCCTATCTGATTGTGTAGCATAATGCAAGGAGGGAATATAAAGAAACCACATCCTTTAGTGAAGACTAACAAGAAGAAACATGAGCCTTTCGACTAAGCTAACTTCTTTAAAAGCTGCTAGTTGCTAAAACTGTGAATTTAAATTTAAAGAGTTATTGTCAGGGGGCGGATGTGGCTCAAATGGTTGGGCGTCCGTCTGCCATATGGAGGGACCTGGGTTCGATCCCTGGGACCTCCCGGTAAAATTAAAAAAAAAAAAAAAAAAAAAAAAAGGAGTTATTGTCAAATAAGTACAGACAGAGCTCGGAGATATTTTGGGTTTGGTTGCAGATTGCTGCAAATAAAGCGAGTCACTTGAATTTGTTGGTTTCCCAGTGCATATAAAAGCTTTGTTTACACCATTCTATAATCTGTTAGGTGTGCAATAGAATTATGTCTTTTTTAAAAAATGTATATGCCTTCATTAAATGTGACACAGAGACACGAAGGGAGCACCTGCTGTTGGAAAATGGTGCCAGTAGACTTGCTTTATGCAGGGTTGCCACAAACCTTCATTTTGTAAAAAATGGGATATCTGTGAAGTGCATTAAAATGAAGCACAATAAAACGAGGTATGCCTGTAATTTCTTGCTAAATTATGGCTGTTCTATCCAAACTCTCATTGTCTAGGTTTTAGAGTAGGAACAAGAAAGACCTAAGTAATAGTCCTGATTCTTCCGTTTAATTAACTCTTAAATCCTTGAGAAAACTGCTTAGCCTCCGTGGCCCTCATTTCCTTCATGTGAAACAAGGAGGTTATATTAGATAATCTGTATATTTTCTTCCAGCTAAGGATGGTTTTATGCCATTTGTATGGGAGATTTGGAGGGATTGTCGTTTAGGAAAGGAGAGAGGCTTCTATTCAATAATAGAAAATTATTTTTTTCTAAGCCCTCGGTGGCTGTGGCTCTGGCCCTAATAGATGTAACAGTTTTGCGTGTGTGTGTATGAGAGAGAGAGAGAGAATTTGTTTTTATTGGGATACAGGAGATGGGGTGGGCATAGCCACCCAGGGAAAGTCCATTCTAATCTTCCTGGGATAGTTTTTGCAACTTTAATCTCTCCTGTCTCATTGAAAGGCAGCTTTTCTTCAACTCGCTTTTAAAGCTTCCCCTCAAATACACTTGTAGGCACCTCAGAAAAACAATCAGTTTCTGAGACAATACTGCATTTCTTTGCCAGGTATTGGGAGATGCAGCCTTTGTTCTTGACAGCTGCTTGGCCAATGAAAGTGGAGTGGAAAATGAGTCCATATTTGGGGTTGTTTCTCCTTGTCTTAAGGGCTCTGGAAGCTTGGGCCCTTTCCCAGGCCCTGGAAATCACTCACAACAGGACCATTGTAAAAGTCTGTTGTTATTCAACAATGTTCATTTTCAGTAATGTTTATTATAATGGAATTTGACCTGAACTGTCAGCCTGGTGATTTTGATACACTTCTGTAGGATTATTGTCCTGTCTCTTCTCCTGCCTGTCTGCACCCATTACCATTTTCTTCCTTCTTTTTCTCACTAGCATTTCATGCCTATAGCTGCCACCTGTGATAGTAACTTTTAACAGTTTGGGGACAATAAATTACATTTTATGTGCAATGGCGGTTCTTGCCAGCAGTAGCAAAGGGAACAGTAAAGAGTCAGTTTTGTTTGTGTTTGAAGCAATAGAAGTCAGAAAAGCAGAAGCAAGAGTCACCACAGAAGAAAGGTAGAAGGCAGAAGAATATTAATCAAAAGCTGGTTGTTGTGGGTTTTTTTTTTGGTTTTAGTGTATAAATTGTTTGGCATCACAGATCATAAACAAAACTAAGGATACTGGACAGACATTTCTAGTTAGGAAGGGATATGTTTCAGAAAGAGTTGAAAGCACATAAGACCTGTCAAAAATAACTAATATCCACAGGGTTTCATAATGATTCATAATGTCTGTAGCTTATTTTTCTGTAATGTTCTTAGAGCCTTAAGTGAATTTAGCCCTTGCTCTGACTTGCTTGATAACATATTGAGCCATACAATTATTGTAAAATAGTCACTATTGGTCAGTTCCACATTGAACATGTAAAGATTGTTTGGCCCTTTCTGTCATTTGTCGTTCAGCTGTTATGCCTTCCCTAACAGCTGCTTTGTTGTCTTAGCTGTCCTTTATACGCAGATAACCCAGTGATGCAGGGTTTCAGCAAGAATGGTTTGGTTGGGGTGTTTTAGAGATCCTGTCTTGATAAAATTGATTGTGATGGCTTCAAGTAGTTTAATACTACAATATATGAAAGTTTGGATTCTTCTACAATTCTGCACTCTCTAGATTTTAGTGGTGGTTTTCTGACACCATATTTTGACAATCTAGTTAAAAAGACATTCTGAATTGTTTAAAGGACTTCCACTTATCTGTCTGTGAGAAACTGTATACTATAGATTGAAAATGAAAATTAAAATAGAGCATCATCCTTTTCTTCATATCTTTAGGATGTGTTTGAACTCTTTCCCATAATTTTATTGAATAGTTGTGAGAGTTCAGGCTTACCAAAACTAGTCTTTAGCTCATAAGTTCCTTGTGGTGTCAGTATGCATTAATATATCTGAGGTCCTCTAAAGATCCTGTCCAGTAAACAGTATTTTACTTGTTCTGGATCTCTTATCTTCCCTCTTCCTTTATTCTAGTACTTTCCTTTACTATTACTAGCCAGCTTACTTGCTCAGCCTTTGTAACTGTTTGAATCCAACCTTAAGATCCTCTGCTCCAGCCTTTCTTATTCTCACTCTGCCCTTATTCTTTTGATTTCTCCCTGCCTATAATATCCTGCTACTTCTTTAGAAAGCTGAATTCACCTTTCCTCATTATCCTTATCAATGTCAACATCAAAACCCTTCCCAAGCAAATTTCATCTTACTTATACTTTCCATACTTTTTAAAGTGCTGTAGAAATGACTTTTTTTTTTTTAACCATATTGTGTATTTGCATATTGATGCCTTGTTTACCTGTTTGATGCATATGCATGTTTTTTATTCACAATTAAATTTTCTATTCAAGAGCAGTGGCCATGTTTTCGGGCTCTTATATTTTTCACCACAGCACCTCTGATGATACTATGTACACAACACACCTAATAAATAATCTTACTGCAATTTTATGAGTACACTTGTGAGAGGTTATCTAGGAAAAAAAAATTCCTGCTTGAATTCTTCCTTTGCTGAAGTTTGTGCTAGATCCATCCTAACGTTAGCATATTCAGGTTTATGAGATTTGTTGTGTTAAATGTTAGAGTTTAATGTTGAACTTCCTCCTGAGCTACTAATAATATTTTTTCTTAATATATTTTACTTGAATGGCAGTCTGTAATTCCTTTTTCTGTTGGGTATTTTGTTTTGGAAAATAAAAACTTTATTTGGGAAAAATAGCCATTGAAATTGACCTGAAAAGAAATTTTGAAATTAAGATCCAAATCCCTTTACTCATAGTATACATGTTTTACTGAGAAAACAGTATTCGAATGAGAAACACAAATCTAAGTCTTACTTGGACCATGATTGCATCATGGGCAATATATGCCTGGCGGTACAATATTCCGAATCAATATAACTGATTTTACAACAGAAGCCTTTTACAGTTCTACCCAGCATTTTCCCCTTATGTTACCAGTGATGCAATTTCACTGCCAGAATTGTACTTTTTGCATTCTTTTTGTTCTCTGAATGCAGTTATCAAAGAGTAAATTTGACATGGATGGCATGTGTTTTTAGAGACCCATTTGGATACTTAGTTTGCAGTTTTCCTAGTTGTTTACATAGAGAATGTTTTTTGCTTATGGCATGATTTTGTTTGCTTCATTATTCTTTTAGAGCTCATTTCCTTGCTCTCTTTCAGCTTGATTCTGCATGTTTTAAAAATTCTTGTCATTCTAACTCTCAGACTGTATTCTAGATCTTTCATTCTAGACCTTCCAAAGTAGATGACTAGTACAAGGCTGAATCAGAAATCCTTTGAATCATCTGGTCACCTTACAGTTAATGTGATAACAATGAAATAAAAATATTAAAATACGTTTTGAAGGGAAAAAAAAGTTGTGTTTCCTATTGCCACCATTACTTGAATAATAATTGTCAAGATTATTGACTGTTCTCTTTTGTTACATCTGTGCTCTGAAAACCATGGCATTTTTTTTAGAGTATTATGTTTTGTTCATGGTCTCTTAAAATGGATCAGTGGCCTAAAGATGGTGGCAAATAATTATTGTTTTGATTTCTTTCAGATTTCGGCCCATTAAAGGAAGACAAGAAGAACTAAAGGAAGTAATTGAACGTTTTAAGAAAGATGAACATTTGGAAAAAGCCTTCAAATGTTTGACTTCAGGCGAATGGGCACGGCACTATTTTCTTAACAAGAACAAAATGCAAGAGAAATTATTCAAGGAACATGTAGGTTTTTTTTGTTTTGTTTTGTTTTGTTTTGTTTTGTTGGTTTTGTTTTTAGTAAACTTTATTTTAACTTGAAAAAATAGACGAAAAGCAACTTAACAAATTATGAAAGCATTAACTTAAAAAAATTCTGTCCAGGCGCATTCATCTTTAATCCTAAAAACAAACTCAATTGTTTATTCAGTGTTTAGAAAGATGCATAAATGAGCACAGATTGGTTAAATGACATGACCAAGGTCTCCTTGTTAATGAAGAATATAAAGGGAAAAAAATGCTTGATCATATTCATATCTCATACTTTAGCATTGATAGAGTACTTTCTTTGCCTTTGCTACAAAAATATTACAATATTACTGTTAACTATAGTCTATAATTACGTTAGTTGTATTTTTCCCATGTATCACCATATTATTAACATCTCTTGTAAAAGAGGAACACTTTTTTATTTATATTATTAACTGCAGTCTTCATCTACCACCAAAATCACTATGTTATACAGCCCCTAGGTTATCCTCTAGTTGTCTTTCAATTAACATTAACCTTCCTAGACTACCCCTTTCAGCCACAATCATGTTTATAAATCAGCAGTGTTAGTTATACTACTCATTATAATGTACTACCATCAAGTCTATCCATTTCCACATACTTGGAATCAACCTTATTAAACATTCTACATACATTTAGTATCAGCTCCCCCTTCTCAACCCACATTCTGTCTCCTACAAATCTGTATTGTATATTTTATAAATTCCTTAAGTTTACTCATCATATTTAGTTCATATCAGTGAGACCATACAATATTCGTCCTTTTGTGTCTGGCTTATTTCACTCAACATAATATCCTTGAGGTTCATCCATGTTGTCATGTGCTTCCCCAGTTCATTTCTTCTTGCAGCTGAATACTATTCCATTGTATTTTGCTTATCCATTCATTGGTTTACAGGTGCTTAGGTTGTTTCCGTCTTTCAGCAGTTGTAAATAATGCAGTATAAACATTGGTGTGCAAATATCTGTTCACGTCCTTACTTTCAATTCTTATGAAGATATTCCTAGTAGCAGGATTGCCAGATCATACGACAGTTTTATATTTAGCTTCCTGAAAAACTGCCAAACTGTCTTCCATGAGGCTGTACTATTTTACATTCCCACCAAAATAAAGGAATATTTCTATTTCTCCACATCTTCTCCACAACTTGTTTTTTTGTTGTTGTTTTTTTTGTTGTTGTTGTTTTTTAATTATTGCCATTCTGTAAGGCAAACATGTAGGTTTATTAAGCAGTTAGGATAAGAGTAAAGGAAACTAAAGCCTAGATTTGAGTGAACACTAAAAGTTTAAAGCACCTTTTCATAAAATTAACCAATATGTAGATCTTGTAACACATAAGCTCATTTGGATGACTAACTGGAGAGGAAACTTTGTCATCTAGAAATGAAACTCAAGATAATCCAAAATCTACGAAATTTAAAAATAACTATAAAGTTTACTTAATGATCTTACGTTTTTTACATTGTTACTGGTGGTTTGCTTTTATAATTCTACAAAAGTCTAGCAGGATAAACAATTTGGTATAAAATGTTAATATCTTTTTTTTTCCTGTTTTAGGTATTTATTTACTTGCGGATGTTTGCAACTGACAGTGGGTTTGAAATACTGCCTTGTAATAGATACTCATCTGAACAAAATGGAGCCAAAATAGTTGCAACAAAAGAGTGGTAACTATTATACTAGTACAATCTCTTAAAATAATTTTATTTAAAGTTCTCTCAAGTTTCTGTTACAATACCGAGAAGTTCATGGTGAGGTACGAAGACAGAGCTTACCATAACTAAAGGAGCCAATGCAGTGTCCTCACCCTGGCCTACTGACATGTCAGGATGGTGAAATAGAAGTCTTTGAGTTGAACCAGATCCCATCTCTAGGCCAAATCATGTTTCATTTTCCTTTTATTGAGATTGGATGCCTGTAATAAAGAGGCTGCTGGCAAGGAGCTGGATCCCAGGGCTGGATAACCTGGCTTCCAGAGTTAGTCTATTACCGGCCTAGAAGAAAGGTTAGGGATGAAGTTTTAATGATCCTAGGAACTTTACTGGTGGAAACTTCTTAAAGCATTGTATGTATAAAAACATACATGTACCAAGTTAAATGAAAAGTAATAAAGTGTCATCATCATCCTTGCAGGACGAATGAAAGCCATAGATGGAAAAGAGAGTATGTGCCTCTATCTTCTTTCCTTTAATGCCTGTTACCTACCTTATCTCCCAGGAGAAACATGTCGTCCCCTTCATTAGCCCCCGTCCCATATTTCTTACTCAGCATAAATTGTAGGGGTTGGGTACCTAAAAACAGAATGGGCAAAAGAATATTACTCCCAGACCTTGTGGAAGGGGGTGGTTGTCCGTGAGTGTACCTTTTTTTTTGCCTTGGGTTGGTATCAAGTCTGCTGATTGGATCTTTTGGCTCTGTGTTGTAGATGGGTATCTAGGTTTGAGATCTAGGATTCTAAAGCTGTACTTGACTACTGTTCTAGTACAATAGCACCAGCCATATGTAGCTATTGAGCTCTGGAAATGTGGCTAGTCTGAATTGAAAAGTGCTGTAAGTTTGATAATACACATCAGATCTATTAAAGTTTGTTTCTTGTTAATATTGCTTACATTGTTTACATGGTGCAATAGTTTTTTGTATATTAAAATAGTATAAGTGATTTCACTTGTATTAAAAGTAATTTTACCTGTTTATTTTTTACTTTTCTAGGGTGGGGCTGCTAGGAAATTTTAGGTTTTCTATGTGGCTTACACTACATTTCTTTTGGACAGCACTACTCTCGAGGGTGGCATCACAAGTCTGGGTCCTCATGACCCTTTACTGCCACTTGTCTCTGCCTCCTTTATTTTGGTGGTCAGCACATTCAATTTAGTACAGCAATTATTTGAATACTTTCTGCCCGAAAAAGGCTATGCTAGATGCTGCAGAAGATTTCAGAGACATATAGCACAGGTCCTGTCCTGTCCTTGAGGGATTTCCATTCTCCTGTGGGGAGAAGGCGGGTATACAAATAACTATAGTACAAGGCTTTGTGGGGCTTCTTCCAAGAGGGAGGAGGAGATGTCCAGGTGAGGGTCCAAGTAAGTAGGCTACGTTATGCAGAGCCAGGTCTTCCCAAGTCCTGGTATTGATTGGCAGGCTTAGTTTATTAAAAGAAGCCTTATTATTTATAATTGCTAGTAATTTTTAACACATAACATATTTTAAATAGGAAACGAAATGACAAAATAGAATTACTGGTGGGTTGTATTGCCGAACTTTCAGAAATTGAGGAGAACATGCTACTTAGACATGGAGAAAACGACTTCAGTGTCATGTATTCCACAAGGAAAAACTGTGCTCAACTCTGGCTTGGCCCTGCTGCATTTATAAATCATGGTAAGCTATATTTCCAAGGGGCTAGCGCTAGTGTTGGGCTGTCTTGCTAAAAATTAGAATGACCTCATCAAACTCAGTAAAACTTTTATCTTAATAATTTTAAAGGAATTGAAACTATTTCTCTCTTTTTTTTAAAAAAAGATTTTATTTATTTATTCATTTATCCCCCCCTTGCTGCTTGTGCTCGCTGGGTCAGCTAACCACGCCGTGCGGGCAGGCTTGCCTTCACCAGGAGGCCCCGGGAACCGAACCCAGGGCCTCCCATATGGCAAAACGGGAGCCCTACTGACTGAGCCACAGCTGCTTCCCTAAACTATTTCTCTTAAAAGAGTTTGAAATATGAATTTTTTTTTTCCACAAATTTATTAAAATAAATACTCTTAGTGTAACTTGACACCTAAACTTCTATCAAAAATGGTAATATTATATGGAAAGCTTATTTCAGATTTCTGTAATTGTTCGTGTTTCAGATCTTATCAGCAGTTAATTGACTTTATCTTTTGGACATTTTTCAGATTGCAGACCTAACTGTAAGGTAAGCATTAAAGAATTATCTCAAGTGTTTTGTTTTCTGCTTCAGGTATGAGTTTCTTAATGAGTGTCTTTTGTTTCAGTTTGTGTCAACTGGTCGAGATACAGCATGCGTGAAGGCTCTAAGAGATATTGAACCTGGAGAAGAAATTTCTTGCTATTATGGAGATGGATTCTTTGGAGAAAATAATGAATTCTGCGAATGTTACACTTGTGAAAGGTAAAGTATTCAGTAAGATTTTCAGTTTTTACATTCTTTTTAACCCTCTGATGGTTATAGTAATTAATTCACATTCTCTCTTATTTAAATGCAGGGATTTAAAAAAAAAAAAAATGCAGTGATAGTCTTCTGTGTTCTGTAGCATAGCAGCACCCAATACAATGCACATAAACAAAATCAAATGATATGTACCTAGTTAGGTACACAGGCACCTGATCCTTTAAAATCTTAATACTACCAGATATTATTCTTAGTGGGTCAGAATACAAACATACTTAAGAATGGGAAATACCTCACACATGCATACCTCCACAGTATCTGAGATACAGTAACCCCCCAAAATGGCAAGCAAATTTCACCACTGGTAATCATGTAAAAACCTTAACTGGTCTTGCATATTATCAAGCAGTGTCTTCTGAAATTTTTGTTTTGGTGCACACACTCTTTGCGGATCCTAAGTTCTGTCCTCTGCGGTCACTCAGAGAGGAACCTTGTTCTGTAACCATTCAGGATTCTGGAGTCCTTAAAAATCCCCAAAATCTGCCTTGACAGGACTTGTCATTTCCACTCTTATTTATAGTGACTTCTGTGTATACTAGCTTCATAAAGGGAACTAGTTAGCAGTCAGAACAGTGCTGCAGGCAGGCTCCCAGGACAAGGTGGTGCACACATGCTTAGGTCCTCCAGGGAGGGGAGCCTGCACGTAGTGAGCCTATTTTGCATGCTTTGTTCTGTGCTGGGCACTTTACTAACCCTTACTTGGCCAGTCCTCAACAGCCGTAAGACGGAACTGGTAATGTTTCCCACATTGCAAAGTGTAGAACCTTAAGTATCTGAACCCAGGTCACGATCAGGGCTTTCATTTTTCCACTTCATGTTGCTTCGGCAGATATGAGCAAAGATGTCAGCTAGTGCCACTTCCTCCCTTAAAATACCCAACAAACAGCAAGCATAGGAGAGAGATGGGTGGGGTCCCCAGAGTCACCATGTCCCTTCTTTCTGTGCAGCCATTGGGGCCCTTGCTGTTTGGGCTGGCGGAAATCTATTCCTCATGCTAAGGAGTTTTTGTGCCCTTTTTTTGTCATAAAATTTATTTCCTGCATAAAAAAATGGTTTAAATATTGGTCAAATCTTAGACCAGTCCATCAAAAAGCCCTTTAATCTGGGAAGTAGTTTAAATATAGTTGAATAATAATAATTTAAAATTATTTAAAGAGGCAGCATAGTCTATCAGTTAAATCCCTGAGATCAGGACCTGGACTGCCAGGGTTTAAATCCTGTGACTCTCTTTACTACCTATGTGATCTTGGGAAGTGACTTAGCTACTTTGCGCCTTATTTTCTCAAATGATAATATTAGAAGCTCTCTTATAAGGCTGCTGTGAGAATTCAATTTATTTCACAAAAAGGATGTAGAACAGCTCAAATATTAGTTATAAAATTATTTTGTGATTTCCGTTTTTTGTTTGTTTTGTTTTGTTTTGTTTTGTTTTGTTTTGTTTTCATTAGAAAATAAGCACCATGAAAGAAGGGACTTCAGTCTGTTTATTTGCTGCTGTATCCCCAGAACCCAGAAGCAGTGCTTGGTGCATATTATATGTTTGACAAATATTTGGTAAATGAATAGATGGAGCAAATGATATAATGAATAAGTTTTTGGAGGCTGTCCAAAAAAATCTAACCACATACCTAGAATCCCAAACCAACACTGACTGAAACAGCGTTAAATGGTTTAGAATCCTGTTCCTTGGGTACCTCAGTTCTCCTCCATTACTGTTCCTTTGTTTCCTCACTAGGTCAGATTGCTATAATCCCACCTACTCCAGGGTTAGTGTGAGGAACAGCTAGAAATGTCGGCAAATCCTGTGAATATTCTTGAAATTCTCAGGAGCACCAAATTGTTTCTGCTTTTACCAGGAATACTTGAGTGGATGAGACTCAAGTAAGAATGAAAGGAACTCATTCAGTTATTCATCAGATATTAACTGAAGCTACTTTATATTAGGCCCAGTACATACAAGGTAAACAAGGCCAGCATAATGCCTGCTGCCAAGGCAGTGCAATGAAGGGGACACACAGTGTGCTGAGAGCTAACGGGGAAGGAAGAGGTGGCCCAATGAAGAAATGAGAGTCTACAAAATTTTTTTTTTTTTACAAAGATACTTGAGATCATAGATGAAGTCTCCAGTATACATTTGACACATTTCTGGAACCATCTTGATACAATAGCATTTTAAAGATTACCATAGGGAAGCGGCTGTGGCTCAATCAGTAGGGCTCCCGTTTACCATATGGGAGGCCCTGGGTTCGGTTCCCGGGGCCTCCTGGTGAAGGCAAGCCTGCCCGCACGGCGTGGTTAGCTGACCCAGCGAGCACAAGCAGCAAGGGGGGGATAAATGAATAAATAAATAAAATCTTTAAAAAAAAAAAAAAAAAAAAAAAAAAAATAAAGATTACCATAGGATCCAAAACAACAAGGTGGCAGGGGAATAAACAAATAAATCTTCTTAAAAAAAAAAAAAAATTACCATAGGATTCAGCAATCCCACTTTTTAGGTATATACACAAAAGAATAAAAAATAAGGACTCAAACAGCTTTGTATACAGCAGTGTTCATTATAGCATCATTCACAATAGTCAAAAGGTGAAAACAGCCCAAGAATACATAAATGGATAAATAAAATGTGGTATATTACTCAGATATAAAAGGGAATAAAATTCTGATATATGCCACAACATGGAAGAACTTTGAAAACACTGTGCTAAATGAAATAAGCCAGACACAAAAAGACAAATACTGTATGAGTTCACTTATAAGAAATAATTAGGCTATGCAAATTCATAGAGAAACTAGAATACAGGTTACCAGGAGTCCGGGGGCGGGGGGGGAGCGGGGCAGAGGGTAGAGAGTGGGGAGTTAATGCTTAATTGGTACAGAGTTTCTCTTTGGGGTGATGGGAAAGTTTTAGTAATGGATGGCGGTGATGATGGTACAACATTATGAATGTAACTAACACCACTGAATTGTATACTTGAAAATAGTTAAAATGGGGAATTTTTTGTTGTATGTATGTTCCCACAATAAAAAGTAAAAATCTAATGAAGGCCCCCAAAATAAGGCTTAAATAAAATGTTCCAAGCTGTGAAGATTTAAAATCATTTAAAAAATCACTCCTCCCCCAATTAATACATAAAATATTTGGGACTTCGGTTATTTCTAGTTTTGGAATTGATCAAAAAAATGTTTGTGTATGCAGAACTATGTCTGATGAGAACCAAGAAAAAATTTCTAAAGAATAGTATGGGAGACTTGACTTACCAGAGAGTAAGAGTTACTATGAAATAATTGAATCAAAATGTGATGCTATTTACCTAGCAATGAAAAAATAGATGACAGGGCATGAATAGAGTCCTGAAGTATAGAGTCAAGTGTATACAATATCTTAATGCCATATATTTGGAAACAATAAATTTTTTAATAAATGATTCTAGTATAATTCATTTTATATCTGGAAGAAAACCCAAGCAGGACACTCACCACCACCACCACCAATCTCATGCCATATACTGAATATATTCTAGATGGGTTAAAGATCTAACTTTTTTAATTACTGAGGTGAAATTCACAACATACAGTTAACCATTTAGAGTGTATGATTCAGACATTGCAATGACAGATACAGGCCATTGTATATCCTGCCATAACCTACAGAATTGAGTGAGAGAGAGCATAAACTACAATGTAAACTATAATCCATGCTTAGTGGCACTGTTCCAAAATGTGTTCATCAATTGTGGTGAATGGACCACATTAATGAAAGAAGTTGTTAATGTGGGGAGAAGTGGGAGGTCTGGGGAGGGGGGCATATGGGAATCCCTTGTATTTTTTCATGTAACATTTTATATAATATATCTTATAAAAATAAAAAATATATTTTAAAAATAAATAAAAGTGTCCAATTCAGTGGCATTTAGAGCTTTCACAATGTTGTACAACCACAGCCTCTCTCAAGTTTCAGATATTTTCATTAACCCAGGATACCCTGTACCCATTAAATAATCACTCCCCATTCCTCCCTCCCTCTTTTTCTGGCAACCATTAATCTGTTTTCTCTATAGATTTGTTTATTCTGGGTATTTCATATAAAAGGAATCATAAAATATGTGACCTTCCATATAAAGATCTAAATTTTAAAATACAATGCAATCCTATTAGTAAAATAATTAGGAGAATATTTGTCTAACCTGTGGTGGGCGAAGATTTTGACTAAGATGAACAATGCTAAATTTGTAAATTTTTTAATGGACAAAAGTTTGCCTTTTGAAACCGTATGTATCTTTTTTCATACTCATGTAATTCTGTAGGGAAATAAAGATACGTTTTCTGTCAAAATTTTCTTTCTTTTGAAAGTCAAAAGAAATACTGAAGGGGAAAAAATTACGCATACAACATAGACCAGTATATAATGGAATTGAGAGTCCAGAAATCAACCTTCACATCTATGGCCAGTTGATTTTTGACAAAGTCTGTAGCAGTTTGGTATTGTTTATGAATTCCAAAAATAGATAATGGATTGTTTGTAAACTAGTCTGTTCCTCTGGTCATATTAGATTGGATTGGTTTCAGAGGTTTCACTCTTACTCAATTAAATTATGATTAAGGCTTTGATTGGGCCACATCAGTAGGACCAAGGGGGTGGGGATTCAGAGAGGAAATGATATGGCAGAGGAGAAAGTTAAGAGTTTTAGGTGCTGGAACCCCAGGAAGTAAAGACACGGCAAGATAACACAGAGAAGTAGAGATGGCTCCATAGACACAGTAGAGGACCTGGGAAGTGAGAGAACCTGATAGTCTACAGCTGGCCTTGTGGAGAGACCAGAGCACCTGAGCCCAGAGAGGCGTGAGCCCCGGGAGAAAGACAAGACTTATCCCAGCCTACAGTTGATATTGGAAGAAGCTGGGACCATGGAGCTTTAAGGGGAAGAAGAAGCCTAAACCCTTGCAGAAGTCAGCAGCCATCTTGTTCCAACACATGGCAACGGACTTTGGTGAGGGAAGTAACTTATGGTTTATGGCTTGGTAACTAAGCTTCTACCCAAATACATACCTTTTTATAAAAGCCAACAGGTTTCTGGTATTTTGCATCAGCACCTTTTTTGGCTGACTAATACAGTTGCCAGTTTCATGCATTAAGAAAAGAATGGACTCTTCAACAAATGGTGCTGGAAAAACTAGATTTCTAGTTTTCAAATTCAATTCTAGAGATTGAATTTGGTTTTGACTTCTGCCACACACTATATACAAAAATTCAAAGTGGATCAACTACTTCAATATAAGAGTTAAAAGCATAAAACTTTGAAATGAAAATAGGGGGAAATCTATATGACCTTGCATTTGGCAATGGTTTCTTAGATATTACACCAAAAACATGAGCAACAAAAGAACAAATAGATAAATTGGACTTCATAAAAATTAAAGACTTTTGTGCATCAAAGGATATTATCAAGATTAAAGACAGCCTACAGAATAGCAAAAAACAGTTGCAAATCATTTATCTGTAAGAGTTTAATATCCAGAATATATAAAGAACTGCAACTCAACAACAAAAATTGGAAAATGAGCGAAGGATTTCAATAGACGTTTCTCTAAGAAATACAAATGGCCAATAACCTCATCAAAAGATGCTCAACATCATGAGCTATTAGGGAAATGCAAATCAAAATCACAATGCAATATCACTTCACACCCACCAGAATGTCTATTATTATTATTTTTTTTTTTTTTTTTTAAAGATTTTATTTATTTATCCATTTATCCCCCCCTTGCTGCTTGTGCTCGCCGGGTCAGCCAACCACGCCGTGTGGGCGGGCTTGCCTTCACCAGGAGGCCCCAGGAACCGAACCCGGGGCCTCCCATATGGTAAACGGGAGCCCTACTGATTGAGCCACAGCCGCTTCCCTCTATTATTTTAAAAAATGGAAAATACTAATTTCTGACGAGAATGTGGAGAAACTGGAATCTTTGTACATTAAAGTAGAAAAAAAGTAGAATGGTTCACCCACTCTGGAAAACCGTTAATTACCATGTGACCCAGAAATTGAACTCCTGGGTGTATACCCAAAAGAATTCAAATCAGGGACTAGAAGAGATGTTTGTAATAGGCAAAAAGTGGAAACAACTGAAGTATCCATTGATTGATGAATGGTTAAACAAAATGTGTGTGTGTGTGTGTGTGTGTAGGTATATTTATATATATATATATATGCAATGTAACTAATTTTTTAGCTATAAAAATAAATGATGTTCTAATACCTGCTACAACATGGATGAACCTTGAAAACAGGATGATAGGTAATGTAAGCCGAACACACAAGGACAAATAATATATGTTTCCCTTTAGATGAAATATCTAGAATAAGCAAATTCATTGAGGCAGAAAGTAGATTAGAGTGCATTACAGCTTCGACGTCAGAGGAACAGCGAACCACGAGCTGAGGTGCAACACGGCCTCTTGTGCAGCACTCTGGCGTCCTCCCATATCATGTTGGTGGCTGGGCTCCAGAAGCAGTTCCCCTAAACCGCTCAGTGAATGAGTGAGATGCTTAGAAGAGCTGCAGGAACCAAGATAGATGATGACTTCAAAGGAATGGAAAGGGTACCAGGGCTGGGGATTGAACCTGGGAACTCATATGTGAAAAGCCAGCACTCAACAACTCAGCCACATCAGCTTCCTTGAGTTGGTTTTTTCATTTGTCTGTTTGTTGTTGTTTTTCCAGGAGGCTCTGGGAACCAAACCCAGGACCTCCTGTGTGGGAAACAGGAGCTCAACTGTTTGAGCCACATCTGCTCCCCCTCCCTTGTCTTTTTATCATTGAGTTGTGTGATATCTTTATAAACATTGAGTTCCAACCATTATCTTATATGAGGTTTCCAAAAGTTTTCTCTGATTGAGTAGGCTCCCTTTTCACTTTCTTAACCAAATTTATTTGAAGCACAAAAGTGTTTAAATTTGATGAAGTTCCATTTATCTCTTTTTTATTTCTTTGCCTCATCCATTGGGTATAAAGTTTAAGAAACCAACACATAACAAAAGTTCTTGAGGTTGTTTCCCTATAATTTCTTCTAGGAGACTTATGGTACTAGTTTTTATATTAAGGTCCTTGATCCCTTTTATTTTAATTTGGGCATAAGTTGTGAGACAAGGGTCTTCTTTCTTTGTTTTATCTATGGATACCCAGTTTTCCCAGGTCCATTTATTGAATAGACTCCTCTGTCCCAGCTAGTGTTTTTGAGAGCTTTAACAATATCACTGAGCAGTAGATGGGGTCTATTTATTAATACTGAATTAGATTCCACTGGTCAATATGTCTACCTTTTTGCCAGTACCCTGCTGTTTTTTTTTTTTATTTTTATTTTTTATTTTTTTACCAATGTAGCAAAGTCAGGAAGTAAGAGTCCTCCAACTTCATTCCTTTTTTAAAGGTATTTTTCTCTATTCCTGTCCCCTTACTTTTCCAAATAAATTTGATAATTGGATTTGTCATTTCTGCAAAACAAAACTGTTGGGAATTTTATTGGGATTGCATTTGAATCTGTGGATGGGTTTGGGTGGTTTAGACATCTTAATTAAATGTAGTCTTCCGGGAAGCGGCTGTGGCTCAATCAGTAGGGCTCCCGTTTACCATATGGGAGGCCCCGGGTTCGGTTCCGGGGGCCTCCTGGTGAAGGCAAGCCCGCCCGCACGGCGTGGTTAGCTGACCCAGAGAGCACAAGCAGCAAGGGGGGGATAAATGAATAAATAAATAAAATCTTTTAAAAAGAATAAAAATTAAAATTAAAAATGTAGTCTTCCAACCAATGAAAAAAAAAGAAAGTAGATTAGAGGTTACTAAGGGCTGGAGAGAGGGAGTAATGGGGAGTTAACTGCCTAATGGGTACAGGCTTTAGTATGTTGAGTTTTGGTAATGAAGGGTGGTGATGGTTGCACAACATTGTAAATGTAATTAATGCCATTGAATTAATGCCACCAATAAAATAAAATAAAAATTACACGTGGTAAAGAGTTAATATCTTACTACAAGCTGATAAGAAAAACACAGAGTATAACAGATAAAAGAGGAAAGGAGAGAGATTTCGCAGAAAAAGATGGCAATATATAAGGAAATTAAAACAGTAATTAGGTACTCATTTTCACTCTTGTCAGTAATTAAAAGGCACTGGCGAGGAGGTGGAGAAACAAGTGCTCATACAATGCTAATGGGACCTTTTGGGAATGTCATCTGGCAATATATGTTAAAAATAAGCACACCCTTGGACTCGGCACTCCCATGTGAAGGAATCTGACCAGGAGAAATACAAGTACCACAAAGTAAGGATATAGTCTCAGGAGTAATATAGCAGCAGTGTTTGTAGTGGCAAGAAGACAATAACAAAACCTTCAGTAGTCACAATAGGGAATGACTGAATAAATCATGAGCTTTTATTCTATGGAAAATACAGCTTTTAAAACATCTTTGTCCATAATGTTACATTAAGAAAACTGGGACTTCCGGGAAGATGACGGGCTAGAAAGACACGGGACTCTCTTCTATCCCAGAAAAGTAGCTAGAGGACAGGCAGAAACAGCTTGGAAAAATATCTTCTAGGGTTTAGGACACCATGGGAAGGCTGGACACGGCCCAGAAGAGAGAGGTGCAAAAAGGAAAAGAATTGCAACAGCAAAATTGTGAGTTAAAAGCAGCAGCTGCAACTGCTGCCATCCTCCCCCACCCTGTAGATACTTTTGAATTCTCAGGTCTTGGGGCTGGCAGCTTGGGACGGCAAGGGAAGAAAGGGATCCGATCCTCTTGGTCTCCCTGTCTCCTGACCAGGACTAGTTGTTTAAGACACAGAGGGGAATGGGATTATTTCCTACCCAGGAGAAGGGAGGGGGCTGCCAGCAAAGATTGGAGAACCGCCTCTGAGAAAGCTTGAATTACGAGGCTCTTAGCCTCCAGGCAGGATTCTCTATTACATTGATCCGCCTGTGATGCAGTAAACATACTCTGACCAGACTTTGAACTGAGAAGGCTGCCAAAGAGAGCGCCATCTGTTGGTAAACCAAGGAAGTACACATGAGGAAATTGAGAGACCTTTTTCTGGCCTTTACAGTCTCCCTCCCCAAGGCCCTTGGAAGCAATCTGCAACCCAGGGCCCAGATTTGAGCAGCTAACAGGGACAGTCCTAAAGAAAGAAAGCAGATTGAACCAAGAATCAAAAAACAGCAGTAACACACAGCATCGTGCCACTAAATTCCTATGACAGAGAAATGAAGCATCTGAGTAAACTCACCATCCTAATTAGATGCCTTAGACGTCAGCAAAAAATTACAAGTCGTACTAAGAAAATGGAACAAATTGTTCAAACAGAGGACTATCAAAGCCTCAGAAAAGGTAAAGGATTTGAGATAATTAATGATATACACACAAATTTCCAAAATCAAATTAATGAGTTGAATGACAATATAGCTGAAGAGATAAAGGATATCAAGAAGACATTGTTGAGAAACAGATGTGGCTCAAGCGATTGGGCTCCTGTCTACCATATAGGAAGTCCAGGGTTCGATTCTCGTGGCGTCCAGGTGAAAGGCAAGCTGGCCCGTGTAGGAGTGCTGGCCCACACACAGTGCTGGCACGGCAAGATGACACAACAAAAAGACAAAGAGGAAAGACAATAAGAGACCCAGCAGACCAGGGAGCTGTGGTGGTGCAAAAGATTGAGCGCCTCTCTCCCACTCTGGAAGGTCCCAGGATCAGTTCCTGGTGCTGCCTAAAGAGAAGACAGACAGACACAGAAGAACACACAGAGCAGGCAACAAACGTAAAACAATGGGGATAAATCTTTAAAAAAAAAAAAAAAAAACATTGTTCTAGAAGTTACAGCTAGGGCAATTAGACAAGGGAAAAAAAGCATCCAAGTAGGGAAAGAGGAAGTAAAGCTCCCACTATTCACAAATGACATCTATATTTAGAAATTTCTGAAATGTCTATGACAAAGCTACTTGAGCTAACAAAATGAATTCAGCAAGGTGGCACAATAAAAGATCAACAAGCAAAAATCAGTAATGTTTCTATATACTAGTATTGAACCATCCAAGGAGGAAATCAGGGGGAAAATTCCATTTACAATAGCAACAAAAAGACTCAAATATCTAGGAATCAGTTTAACCAAAGAAGTACAGAAACTGTATGAAAAACTACAAAACAATGTCAAAAGAAATCAGTGAAGACTTAAACAAATGGAAAGACATTCTGTGTGTGTGGATTGAAAGACTAAATATCAAGAAGATAGAGAGCAGACAGCACAAAACAACAGGGCGGGGGGGGGGAATAAATTTTAAAAATCTTAAAAAAAGAAATCAGTCCTACCCACACTTGATTATAGATTCCATGCAATACCAGTTAAAATTCCAACAG
>JAKSZT010053990.1:7249434-7288510 GCA_026826555.1 Tolypeutes matacus | reverse complement strand
GGGAGCCCTATCGATTGAGCCACAGCCGCTTCCTATTGCTTTTTATTTAGAACACTTTGTTAATTTAATTATTACTTGTGTTTATTTCAGAAACTTTAACAGGAATTAAACAGTTTCTAATACCCCAAGAAGTCAAATTTGCACAGATATACTTTAGCCACCTTCTTACAGAGTTCCAATTAGGATTTGTTTGTATCTAACATTGTTTTGTCTAAGTAATGACTTAAGGAAAATAATCTGGTTGTTTCGGGTTTTGTTCTGTTTTTTTTTTTTTCATATTCCTTAATCCTCCTCATTCAGTAATGTAGTATTAGATCGTGCAGAACAAAGCTAGAATATAATTAACAGGTGGGTTTTTTAGAACCACAGTTCATACATAAGTATTCACTGTGCCAGCCAGTTTTGAAATTGAAGAATTACTTATTTTTATTTACAAATGAAATTTTACAAATTCAGTAGTTTCCCATAGACAATTGACAATAACCATAACAAGTTGCTTTGTTACTTTAAATCTAGAGTTTTTGTTAATTCTATATATAAATGCTTCTTTTGAGAGTTCTAGAATTGGCAGGTTTCCAGTGATGATTGAAGCCTCATCAATTCATCATATCTGTTGACCTGATGGGTCTAAGTACCCTCAGCAACCAAGCTTATTGAAAGTAAATGTGCTCTGTTTGTTTAATCTGTGCTGTTTTCTCTTTCAGACGGGGAACTGGTGCTTTTAAATCCAGAGTGGGACTGCCTGCGCCTGCTCCTGTTATCAATAGCAAATATGGACTCAGAGAAACTGATAAACGTTTAAATAGGCTTAAAAAGTTAGGTGACAACAGCAAAAATTCAGACAGTCAATCTGTCAGCTCTAACACTGATGCAGATACCACTCAGGAAAAAAACAATGCAAGTAAGTAAGGGAAGGGAGATTTGATAAGCATACCTTTTTTAAAGTGTTTTCACACAATGTGCTTTCTAAAGCATGCTTCAATAGTTTTGAACTTTTAAAGATTGAAAGAAACTGGCACTTGTGAGCTTCAGCCACACTGAAAGGTTCTAGAAATTATGAGTACAAAGGCACAGTCTATGTCCCACCTCCAAATTCAGTACCATATTCTAGACTGAAATGTGTGGGTTTTTTAAAATACTTGGTAATTGGGTATTGAATTATTCACGGTTCTAGAGTCATCATATGTTTGAGAGAACCATTTCAAGGTGTTTATTACTCTATAATGGTGCCGTGCGGCCCTCCAAGAAGACAAAGGATGAGGTAGAATCATAGAGGTACTATACATGTTGTAGTGCCTAGCCAGTCTGTTAAGAAAAGGTGATGGACTTGGGGGAGTTCATAGCTTCTGGCCTTGAGGCTTGAGGCTTTCCCCTTTTTTAAAATGAACTGATTCAATTCGCCAAACTACCAGTTACCAGACTCAGAATTGTGGTAGAGGAGCATTTTGATTGTCACCTTATTATGGTACATTGACTTGGCCACTACAGAAAGTGGTAAAAAGAGAGATGAAAGGGGGAAAGAAGCAAGCTTTGAAATACCAGTTGTGTTTGGTGGCAAAATCTAATGGATACTGGAAAAAGAGAGAATGAAGAATAAACAGAGAAAAGAAAGAGAAGAAAGCCTGTAACGGCAAAAGAAAATACATCATGTTGTGGAGGTTTGAAGTACTGGAACCATTCTGGTTGCTACTGCATTTCATTTTGGTAACACCAGTTTTCTCTAGTTGCCACCAAAGCTGTAGACTCTTCAGTGTCACTTGTCTGTTACAGACATGAATAAAGTTAAAACCTTTAATTTGGTGATCCCCAAAGTATGCCTGTTTTAGCACTGAAAGTGTGCAGATGGGACTTTATGACTCTTAGCACTTAGGAGCCCCCCAAGATAATGATTATTTTAGGCTCTTCTCCCTATCTTCAGACTTTTCAGCCCAACACTGGATGCTTCCATGCCCTACAAAAAAATCGTGAAGCAAAGGGAAGGTGTCTCCTCCCTGTACGGTAAATGTCACTGCCATGAGTTCCTGAGAATCTACCTGCTGCTGGAAGTCAGGAGCCAGGCATAACCTCTGTGGCATAAAAACAATACTGTATTCCTATTCCAGTCTTTAAGTCAATGTCCAACGTCAACAAGAGAGCACAGTTAATCATTCAATGATGACTGTTGGTTCTGATAATAAATGCAGTGTAATGAACGATTGTTTTCTGAGTCTGGCTCCTTGGTGAAACTGGAGACTTGTGAAGCTCATTCTATAAGTGCATACCTAAAACACTTCAGGCTGCCCATATGCAGCTTCCCGCATTAAATGGCTCTGACGTACAAGGGGGTGTTTTTATATTCTTGTGCATCAACTGTATAACTAGTATATAACAACTCAGTACACCACTTAGTTTAAAGATAAGAATACACATATTTTTTGGAAGATGCTGGGTATACCAGTTAATATATAACCATGTAGAAAATAGTTACAAATAAACCAGATATTTATTTTAAAAGCCTGCTACTTGCTGAAGAGATAAAAGATGTCTGAGACTTGGGTCCCTCCTTCAAGGATCCTATGCTCTAGCTCCAAGATACGACAAGTACACAAATACTTTACAGAGCAGATTATTAAAGACATATTTGAAGTTTAGAGTAATCCTTTTGAGTTATAGACTCATCATTACAGAATAGAAATAGAGCACTTTCCAGTGACTACTCATTAGAATGCTTGCTTAGTTTAAATTGCCTTTCTGCAGAATAATTGTTTTGAGTAATTCAAGGCTTGATGTAGCTGCTTTGGCAAGTCATGTGACAGCTGCTAGCCATGGCTCAGTGCTTTGTCAGAGCTAAGGGCTGGCTTCCATCATCTCTGCAGCTATTGTCCATTCAGTCATGTTCACATAAGATTTTCTCAGACTCTTACATGTATTTGTTTACGCTGTATTTCTTTTTTTTTTTTTTTTTTTTTAAGATTTTATTTATTTATTCATTTATTCCCCCCCTTGCTGCTTGTGCTCGCTGGGTCAGCTAACCACGCCGTGCGGGCGGGCTTGCCTTCACCAGGAGGCCCCCGGAACCGAACCCGGGGCCTCCCATATGGTAAATGGGAGCCCTACTGATTGAGCCACAGCCGCTTCCCACGCTGTATTTCTTTTGATGTTTATCCTTCTACCTGTTTGAAAGAAAGGCATTTTTAAATAGCAGATGGTAGAAAAGCCAGAACTGTGCCAGACATTCTCTCCCAAAGGAAGTGAGTATGCATTGATGTGTAGATTTGAAGTGCCCTCTTTTCCAGGCTGCCTATCTTTATCCTGCAGCTTACCATTTAGCATTTAGCAACTGATCGAGAAACTGCTATTTAGTGCAGCTTGTATATTATTTTTAAAGAAAACATTTCTGCCTGGTGGGAAGAGAAATAACTTCTTCCTTCTATGCAGGTCCTTTTTTGAAAGTTGTCTAGAGAGCTACAACTTGACAGTATCCTCTAGTATCCAGGGAGAGTAGATGACATGCCCATTTTCACAAATTCAATCCACAAATCTGAATTACAAATGCCATTATTGAAACACATTCTAGTCTTTCAGGCTTACTGTGCTGCATTGGTTGGGCTGCCCACTGTAGTGTTAGGGCTGCAATATGGTGAGAGCCCGAGATCTTCAAGTACAGCGCATGGATGTGGGGGCACAGTCACTGCCAGCGCCGCCAGTTGGTGCAAGACCCGCTAAGGGAGTGCCTATTCCAAAGATAGCATATTGGGCCTTCACTTCTCACTCTTTGTCACCCATCACAGACATCACTAACTGATCTTAACACTCCTTTCTGCCAAGTCTGTGTGCTGCTTCAGTCTTGTCCAACACACTGCTCTCAGCAACCCTTAACCAGTCTGTGTTGGTCATGTGAGATGAAAGCTGCTGTCTGTATTTGGTAAACTCCTTAAGAGTAGGGTCTTTAAAGTCCTACTGAGGGTTTTCTGGATAATCACGTCCTGAAGATGCAAATCTGAGTGTGGCCCTTCTATTACTTGCTTCACGTTGACAGTGTGCATTTCCAGGACTGTCATGCAGAACCATGCTCAGGAAGCCTTCTACTTTGTTTTGCTGCTGTCATATCTGTCACTGTCATGGTGGGCTGTAAGTCATACAGGGCTGCCTTCTGATTTTGAGGATGCCCTGAAATGACTGTGATAGCCTAACAGGGTCCATAGCCATGAGTCGGGGCTGACATAGCGTAACTCCATGGTACACTTTACAGACAGTGTAATAGAGTGGTCCAGAACTGGGGATCTGGAGCCACAGGCCTAAATTCAGAACACCTCTCTGCCACTTAACACGTACGGATCACACTTCACAGGGTGCTCATGAGGGTTGAGATAATACTGAGTGGGCCATTCTGCCCAGCATCTGCTATGTAATGATTGCTAAGAAGAATGTCCATTTCTACTTGAAAATGCTGTCTAGGTTTATGCATTTAAGTTTCATCTCAGCCAATAAGTGAAGATAGTCACACACAGTATTTGAAGGATGGCCATGGGTGTATCTTAGCTACACTTCTATCAGAATCTAAATTCTTTTTTGAGGTACCAGGGCCCAGAATTGAACCCGGACCTCATAAGTGGAAGCCAGCGCTCAACCACTGAGCCACGTCGGCCTCCCTGAGTTGTTTTTTTTTTTTTCTTCCCCCATTTGTTTTGCTTGTTCAGTTTTGTTTTTTTCAGCAGGCACCAGGAACTGAACCTGGGACCTCCTGTGTGGGAGGCAGGAGCTCAACCTCTTGAGCCACATCCACTTCCTAAATTCTCTCTTGATACGCTTTTTTCTATTTTGTCATGGCCACGGTCTACCTCCCATAGCGTATTGTCACTGAAATTCTCAAACCCCCGAAGACAATGTATCATCATCTTAGGACAGTGAAGAACTCTTAACACATTGTCAGACTCTGGTCTTAGTCGCATTTTTCTTGCCTGGTGGCTTACTTGTGTCTTTTTTGCCCTTCTACTTGATGAGCACACCTTTTTTTCAGGGCTTTTAGGATGAGATACTGCTTTTCAAACAACAGAATACATTAGTGGATACATAAACCTGTAAATGAAATCTGTTGAAATACTACATAGCATTTGTTTTGTAGTCGGCTTAGAATAAAAAACACTGAAATGCTTTGTTGGTGATTCACTGCTGTTGGCCAACAAGAAATCTATTGGAATAAGGGTGGAATAGAGGAGGGCGCAGATTCAGAATCACCATAAAATGAGATTCAGCTAATGGATCCAATAAGAAGTGCCTGAGTAGGGGCAGTCTTGGGTGCCATGAGAAAACATAGGAAGGGCAGTCTGTCTTACAAAGGGACTCAGGAAAGGCTGTAAGAAGTGTTTCCAAAGTTGACACTTCAGGGGGTGAAGAGCTGGCTAAGTGAAGCACACACAAAGCAGAGGAAGTTTCGAAAGTGAAGATACGGAGATGAGTATAGGACTTGAATAAGTAACATTTCTCATACTTTGGAGTAAAAGGTGGGAAGAAGGAATGTGACCATAGTTAAAAATTTTTGGACTTTATTCTTCGGGCATTAAGTCACTGAGAGTGTAAGCCTAGAAGTGACATGAGGTGCTAGGAAAATCACTCTGGCTACATAGTAGAGTGAATTGTTGGGAGAGCAATAGGAGAGACAGGAGAAAGGTGGTAGGTAGGTCAAGCAAGAGATTATGGCAGTGGAGAGGGAAGGAAGTAGAAAGGTTCCAGTGACATTGCCAGGATGGAGTCCACTGGACCCAGTGGTTAATTGGATGAGGCTGTTCAGGAGGGAGAGCAAGAGTCGAGGAGGACCTCCAGGTCTCTGGCTTGGGCAGCAGGGTGGGGTTGGTGTTATTGACCAGGACAGATAACAGAAGGGGAAGCAGCTGTGAGGCGATTTGGTGAGTTCAGATTAAACGTGTTGACTGTGAGGGGTTTATGGGACATCCTGAGGAAGATCCACATTCCCATCTATCCACATTTGGAGAGATCAGGCTAGAGAGGTAGTTAGAGCCGTGTCTCCCTGTAAATAGGTAATAGCCCTGGGGGAGTGGATGCTGACCACCCCAAGAATGTGTGAAGTTTCAAGAAGCCAGGGAGGGGAAGAGGGAGGCCAAAGGACACCCCCTCTCCAAGAGGGTGGTCTTGTGGGCAGTCAAGGGAAGACGGGTTTTTGTTTTTTTTTTTCCCCAAGAAAAAACAGTTGTCAGTGTCACATTGTGCAGAAAAATGAAGACAAGTAAGGGCTGAAAAGTGTTCACTGGACTTCAGAGCAAAGAGGTTGGCAAAGGCTAGCTCATTGGAGGTGGAGCCTGGCCCCAGATGCAAAGAGGATTGCTCTTGAGAGTAGGGTGACCACAGGCTGTAACAAGAACCATGTGGAAAAAGGTAAGAGGACCACTAAGCGAGGTCATGGGGCGGTTCTTAAAGAGTCATAGGGTGAGCAAAGGAACATCAGGCACATCTCAGAAAGCCAAGCAGATGTAGTCTTTTCTTGGATTTTGCATGGAAACCACTAGAACACTAGTGTGTTTACATTAACAAGCACATCTCCTTAGCCCCTGTATACCTAAAGGAACCCTTTAGCAAAACAAGTCTTTGAATATCCTCATATTTTCTAGCAAGTAGTTGTGCAAAAAATTGAGTAGTATCCAAACTTCACTACTACTACTAGTCTAAAATAAGTTGCCACTTCAACAGCAGCCCCCATGTCTAAGTATGTTGTTGGTTCATTCAGTGGGTCTCATTCCCCTGAATTCTGGTTTGGGTACCATGAAGCCATTTATAAGCCACTCTCCTTCAGTACACAGAATTGGTGGTTTGATATTTTTGGAATTCTAGTTGTACATTCTTGTTTCTCTTTCACAATAAAAATGAATAGAAACTTGCTTAGGCATGCAGAAAAAATAGACGTTGCCCTGACCCCCCTCAGGCCTGTTATTATAACAGCAGAGACTGTCTGCAGGATTCCTGGTGCTCACTTTGGCAGGCAGTGCACCGGGCCTACCCCTGTGCATTGTTTTTAGTCTTTGTTTTCTAGCAAGAGGTAATTGTTAGTTTGGTCATCTCATCTCACCTTTCCCAGTGAATGACTTAAAGTGGTGTTTTGATTGGGAAGAGGTTTTTCAGTTGGAGTATGGGCAGGGGGGAGCTATGTAACTGAGAAATTGACTCATGTATAAAACTGCATGAAAGCTCCAGAGTGTAAACGTAGAGAAAAAAGAATAAAGACGACATGGTTAATGGCAATGTCAGAGGCTCACTATGGGAGCAGATAATTTAAACTCAAGTTCCTACAAGCCTTTTGAGATGTCCTTGAACTGTCAACTTAGTTCTTCCCAGGGGTCATTACCATGAAGATTGTCATAACTGTCTTGTGTCCTCGCCTTGGAGGAAAGAATTTTGAATCCCTCCCTGTTCTGAACGCACATAATCTTAGCAGCGTGTTGCTTTCCTCTTTCAGTTTGATTGTTGGCATCAGGCAGTCACTGAAGGGATGAAGCCAAGTAAGTTCTGCAGCTTTTCTAAGTTGACAGCCCCCCAGTTGTACTGTCTGGCCTTTGCAGAGTTGGAGGGACAACTTACAAGCAGTGTAGTTTTGTTTTGTTTTGTTTTTGATGCATGTCTATTGGAAATAACAATAAATTATTCTTAGGATCTATTTTTCTTGTTTGAAACCATTGTGATAGAATTTTTTTCTTAGACCCCATTAGTAGTATGTTCTGTTCTGTTTTTCTGGCCAACATAAGTAATATACTTCAAGTTAATGAGTAATGGATTGTAGAAACATATTTAAAGTGATGGTAAAGAAGAATTTAGAGGCTGGGGGACTATGATTTTTACTTTAGTTTTCCTCCAGTTCTTAAGTGGCAAAATACTAAATCAGGAAAAATATTTAGTTTAGACCAGTGTCATGATAGATTAAGGACAAGCTTAGAGTGAAATCCAGGTTCCTGGGATGCTAAGAGCTCTTTAACTCTGAAGTTACTTACCTCAAAAATGAATAGATGCTCCATTAATTAGAGGTAGAAATTAGAAAGAGAACTCAAAGAAAGAAAAGCCGTGCAGGGATGCTTATGTACTGGCAAAAGCTGGACTTGGTGGTCTGTTTCCTACATCAGTATGATCTTAATATTTTATACATCATAGTCTGGTTTTTTGCTTTGTTTTGTTGAACACTATTGTATTACCAAAGCTGTTTTTCATCTTTTTCTTTTCTTTTTTTCCTTAACCTTACAGCTTCTAACCGAAAATCTTCAGTTGGTATAAAAAAGAACAGCAAGAGCAGAACGTTAACAAGGCAGTCTCTGTCAAGAATTCCACCTTCTTCCAACTCTACCTCATCTAAACTAACTCATATAAATAATTCCAGGGTACCAAAGAAACTGAAAAAGCCTGCAAAGCCTTTACTTTCAAAGATAAAATTAAGAAATCATTGCAAACGGCTGGAGCAAAAGAATGCTTCGAGAAAACTTGAAGTGGGAGACTTAGTACTCAAAGAGCCTAAAGTAGTTCTGTATAAAAATTTGCCCATTAAAAAAGATACGGAGTCAGAGGGACCAGTACAAGTTGCAGTTGCTAGTGGGTGCTTCACTAGACACGCAGCAAGAGAACACAAACAGAATTCTGTGAAAGGGGCTCATTTGCCTGGTGAGGGCTCACCCTGCACATACACAACAAGGCGGTCGATGAGGACAAGAATGAATTTGAAGGAGGCCTCTGACATCAAGCTTGAACCAAATACGATGGATAGCTGTAAAAGCAGCATGATGGGGCCTTGCTCAGATGGTGGCCAGCAGCCAAGTCCTGTGGTGCAGGAAGAAGAACTGGCTCATGAAATTGCACAAAAGGGAGAAGCAAAGTGTCATAAGAGTGACACTGGCATGTCAAAAAAGAAATCAAGACAGGGAAAACTTGTGAAACAATTTGCAAAAATAGAGGAATCCGCTGCGGTGCATGGTTCCCCTGGAAGAGACTGCATGGTGCCAGATTTGGCGGCTTCACATTCTGAGCAGGGCGAGCACAGTGGCACAGGGGGCATGCCTGTGGGCTACACGGACTGTGCCCCTTCACCTGTTGGCTGTTCAGTTGTTACATCTGATAGCTTCAAAACAAAAGACAACTTCAGAACTGCAAAAAGTAAAAAGAAAAGGCGGATCACAAGATACGATGCACAGTTAATCCTAGAAAATAACTCTGGGATTCCCAAATTGACTCTCCGTAGGCGTCATGATAGCAGCAGCAAGACAAATGACCAAGAGAATGATGGAATGAATTCTTCAAAAATAAGCATCAAGTTAAGTAAAGACCATGAAAATGATAATAATCTCTACGTAGCAAAGCTTAATAATGGATTTAACTCAGGACCAGGCAGTAGTTCCACAAAATTAAAAATCCAGCTAAAGCGGGATGAGGAAGGTAGGGGGTCATACGCAGAGGGTCTTCATGAAAACGGGGTGTGCTGCAGTGACACGCTTTCTCTCCTGGAGTCTCGAATGGAAGTTGATGACTATGGTCAGTATGAGGAGGAAAGTACAGATGACTCCTCCTCCTCGGAGGGCGAGGAAGAGGACGATGACTATGATGATGACTTCGAAGACGATTTCATTCCTCTTCCTCCAGCTAAGCGATTAAGGCTAATAGTTGGGAAAGACTCTATAGATATTGACATTTCTTCCAGGAGAAGAGAAGATCAGTCTTTGAGGCTTAACGCATGAGCTCTTGGTCTCAATTTGACCAGGGATGACTTCTTTAAAGAAATAAAAAATTCCAGTCAATTATTCCTCAACCGAAACATTTTAGTGGCAGCACCTCTATTGTCTCTTCACTTATCAGCAAAATAGTGTAGAAAGTGTACAGCGTACTGACTCTTCTTAAGTCTGATTTGTGCAAATTTTTATTGTACTTTTTAAATAGCCTTCTTATGTGCAATTCTGAATTAGAGATAAAGCCCTGTTGTAAAATAAAGGCTCAAGCAAAATTGTACAGTGCTAGCAACTTTCCACACAGGACAATGAGAACAATAATGTGGCTACACAATTTTTAACTTTAAGAGCATCAACTTGCTCTTTAATATATGACTAAACAATAATTTAAAACAAATCATAGTAGCAGCATATTAAGGTTTTCTAGTATATGCTAATATCACCAGCAATGATCTCTGGCTTTTTGATTTATTTGCTAGATGTTTCCCCTTTGGAGTTTTGTCGGTTTCACACTGTTTGCTGGCCCAGGTGTACTGTTTGTAGCCTTTGGGAGTCAGATTGGTTTCTTGAAGGAAAAAAAAAGTTAAATTACATGTGTGGCGGCTCGCTGTTCAGTACATGACGTGTATGAGGGTAGCAGTGTGCGGGACGTTTCCATACAGCGTATTTATTGCTTGTCATGTAAATTAAAGGCCTTGTATTTAACACTTTTCAATCCTTTTAGATAAAATTGTTCTTTGCAAGAATGATTGGTGCTTATTTTTCAAAAAATTGCTGTGAACAATGTGATGACAACAAGCAACATTTATCTAATGAACTACAGCTATCTTAATTTGGTTCTTCAAGTTTTCTGTTGCACTTGTAAAATGCTACAAGGAATATTAAAAAAATCTATTCACTTTAACTTATAATAGTTTATGAAATAAAAACATGAGTCACAGCTTTTGTTCTGTGGTAACCTATAAAAATGTTTGTCTTTGAAATTCAGTGTAAAGAATTGAAAACAATGTACATGTTGTAAATATTTGTGTGTTGTGAGAAATTTTTGTCATAAGAAATTAAAAGAACTTACCAGGAAGGTTTTTAAGTTTAGAAATATTCATGCCAATAAAATAGGAAATTATAAATATATAGTTTTAAGCACTGCATCAGTGGGAGTTCTTGGCTTTATGTTAGTTTATATATGAAATATCAAAGATACTTTGACTATATTATCAGTTAAACAAAAAGTCAGATTTAATTTGTTTTTTTGAAGCACTTTGAGAAGAAAAGTTTAACCTAATGAGCAAAGTTTTGATTACTACTTTATGTTCAATACCAGGCTCTTTCAAGATTTCTCTGGATTAATTTGCAAATTATTGAACAAAGAATTTGGGAATATAAATCTGTGACAGGTGTTTGACACCAGCGGGTCTTTTTGTTTCTGGGAAATGTGAATATGTGCTTTCAGGTATACAGTGTTCAAAGGAAAATCAATTTAAGGGATTCCTATAGTAGTGACAGAAAAGTAGCCCGTGTCTTCAAATATTAAAAGAATCAGCAATCAAAAGTTCAGTGGAGAAAACCTCAGTGCTTACTGTTATTATGGATTGATTCCTACCAGTTTCTAGGTTCTGGGGACAATTGAATTAAGATCTTTAAAACTGTTGCCAGTATCTTCCAAATAGAAATTAATAATGTTCATAAAAGTTTTTAAAATTTAGTGGTTTTTTTCCCCCCTCCTTGTGTTCCCCAAGGAATTACTTCTGTAGTGTGATATAGTCTTGTCCTCATTTGTGTGTTGCAGTTTCATCCTCGGGTGTTGATATGGCAGCATGTGGCAGACTTCCTTCCACACAGCCTCCCGACCCCCTCTGCTTACATTTCGAATTCTTGCCCTCACACGGGGCAGCTGCAGAGTCTCTTGGGAGCGTCTGTCCTGAGGCGCTCGGAGCACTTTATAGATAGACCATGTCCGGTCCTCTGGGTCCCTGTGTAGGAAGTATGTGAGACACCACTAAGGGAGGATGAAGATTAGACCCTGAGTCTGGAAATTACCAGAGAGCAGTGGGTCACCTCTCTTCCATTTCTAGCTTGGGGGGTTTTGGAGAGGTTCGGAGACTAAATATTGAAATGTTTCTGTGAATACCAACAGCCATTTCAGGAGTTTCAGTCTTAAAAAGCAATAGAACGTCACATTTCCCACTTTTCTCCATTTTTAAGCTTAATTTTAGTAACTTATTTATGTTATTTTATTGGGGCCTCACCTTTTGAGGCTGACCTTCCCATGGGTCTCGGAGCAGTGACATTTGGTGACAAATCACTGCCTCTCAGGAGTTGGTATGCACAAGCACTCAGCAGCCACTGTTGATGCCTTCTAGGGAAACCTAATTTCCTTTTTTAAAGGTAGGGGCCTCAGAACTGTTCTAGATCTGCTGTAGACCTTCAGTGTGTGGAATGGCAAAATCCACATGCTGTAGACCAGTTTGGAAGAGGTTGCATTAAATAAAACTTTTAGCTTGAGCTTATGCAATGATTGATAAAGATTTTGGCATTGTAAGAATTAGGAAATTATCATAGAAATAAATGTAAAGTATTCAATTTTCAATCATTTTTCAAACTACTGTGTTTTAAATTGTTTTGCTGAGTTGTAATACTTTTGAGATAATGTATTCCTTGTACTGAAAGAATGAAAAAGGAATTTTTCAGCATTTGAGGTAAGTTCTTTAACGTTTCATTAAAAAACATTTTTTACAAATATTTTGTACATGCACTTGCAGTATTGAGGTTAATCATTTTAATAAATTCGGAAATTAAAACATGTTGGCCGGTGTTCACTGTATCTGAGAGAAAAGATCAAAGCGATGACTTTGTCCACGAGATTTTCATGTAAAGCTGAATTTGTAAGATTGGAAAGTTTCTACAGGTTCTCAAGTCTGTGAGTGCTGAGTTATTTTCTAGGCCCTGGTTCCCCTTCTGGTGCCATTCAGAGCGTAAAGGATGCATGAAGGGTAAGCCTTGACTCCTCAATAGGAAGGCTGGTTTAAACCACGCAACCGTCTGCCCCTGAACCCTCAAAGTGGAACAGAGTAGCATTTGAGGGCTCTTGCAACCCAATCATTAATTTCTGATGACTTGGTTTTTTCTGATCACCAAATTGGACAAAACTGGCATATCTAGATCTGGCATGGGTCCTTCTATCTCCCAGTACTCATAATCCTAGTCGGAAGAGGAAATACACTGACTTACATACAAGTCAGGAAGCCTGAGTTGGCCCGGCCCTGCAACAACCTAATGACCCTGAGCAAGTGCTGGATCTCCAGGTTTCATTTTCCTAGCTCTAGCACAGTTCTCAGTCAGAAATGAGTGTGGCCACCTAGGGACGCCTGGTCTGACCACCAGGTACGTTTCAGGATGTAGTGTGTCTGCTCTTGAAGCGGGCAGGTAGGTTGAGCAGTGCAGACCAGAAGAGTAAGGCTTTCGCTTTTCCTAATTAATTGAAAAACCCAAACACGTTCACAGGATGAAGAAAGGGTAAAAAAGATGATGTGGCTGTTAAAATGATCAGGTCTCTCAGTCCAGTTTACTCTGAAATGAGCTGTACCTTTCCGGTAACCCGTGGCAGCAAGTTTGCAGCATGCTACTCAGAGCCCTTGTGTGATCATCGCCGACGGGGCCCCTATCGCGTTCTGCTGCAGAACCCAATGACACCCAGCAAGATGCAAACAAGCTGGGGACACTTTGGTAGCCCCGTGGTTATGTTAAGGTGGCCCTAGCATGCAAGGGGAAGGTGAGGTTACCAGCCTCCCTCCCCTGAGTCCTGAAAGCACAGGCACAGCTTGCAGCTGCTAATGATGGGCCCCAGAGGAAAAGTGAATTTTGACTCTTCTGCCTGAGGGGAGAGAAGGACACAGGAAGGTGGGCCTGGTGTGAATGGCCAGGATTGGGAAAGGAGTCTCACCCGTCTCTTCAGGCCTCTACCCTCCGTTCTCCCAGGAAAGTAAACTCAAGTATTCACAGAAACAGATGGAAAGCTGCTGACTGGAGGGCAGAAGGCAGCGCCATAGAAATGGCGCTGATACTGCTCCGAAAGGAGGTCGGCCTGCTCTCAGATCCCATTTTCTCCTTGTCAGGTCTGTGGTCTTAGGGTAAGCTGCAGCAGACAGTGACTTTCTGTCCTTTGGGGCAGCTCACTGTAACTCGATTTTGTCGAGGTTCTTGACTATGCTGCAAAAAATGAATTCCAAGAGCACACTGGGCTAGTTAGGCCAGTAATTTATTAAGGATTGGTGAGAAGAGAAATGGGGCCAAATAACAGGTCATAGGTCCCAGGTAGAGAGGAAGGGGCTGAAGAGTGATAAAGAGAACTGATTTACAGGCTACAATTTCCCATTAGAAATGATAAATGCCCAGGTTTTACTTCCGTGTTGATCCATGCGGGGGGACACGCGAGAGCAGGGCGTAGAAGGCAAGAATGGATCAAAAGGCAAAAGAGACGTTTAGCCTTTGTGCTTTTTAAGCCATTAATTATTCTGCCCCTTTCCTAATGACACAGGAGGAGTCCCAGCTACTTGCTGTTTTGATTGATTACCCCACTCATCGGTCCCCCAGGAGGGCCCAATGATAATGGCCCTGGAGAATATCCTGGCCTTCTCCTGGCTTCAGAGGAAATCTCATTTGGAATGGGATTTCTTGCAAGGGTCTTCCAGCAGCCACCTTAGGAGTATTGATATCCGTGTGACTTTTTGCCAGGTTCCAGATAGTCTTGATTCCCTATCTAGCTGCTTCATCACCCTGTTGAGTGATTCTGTTCTGCTAAGAGGAAGCCAAGCATCCTTGGGTCTGTCCATGGCACCAGAGGGCCAGTGGGGCATTGTAGGACTGATTTCCGCAGTCAGACCCAGAGCAGATAGGATCTCTTGTGGCAGGAGTAAACTTTCATTTCTTAAATAAATATTTGTTGAACACCTATTATGTGTTAAGGGAGGCAGATCAGTGTGGGATGTAACCATGGGAGGAGTAAAGAGAACCTCAGAAAAGGGGGCCCCTAACACTAAGGGGCAGATGTAGGAGGAAGACCCACCAGCAGCAGGGAATACCGCTCTAAGGTCAAAAATGTCCTCTTGACATGGATTAGTGGACTTGGAGAACGCACCTTAGGGGGAACCATACTGGTTGAGGAGGGAGCAGGAGAGGAAGTTTGGCTGTGAAGGGGGAAGAGGAGGTGGAGTTAAGGTACAGTGGTACATTTTGTTTTGTTTTAACAAAAGACATAAGTTTAGCTGTTGAAATGGGAAGCTCCCATAGGGGATTAGGCCTGCAGCAGAGTTCATGAGAAAGGAAGTAAAGGAATTATTCAGAGCCCAGTGGGGATGGAGTGGGAGTACATATCCATCTTCCTTGTAACAAAGGAAGAGAATGTTGTGGACGCAGGAAGTTTGTGGATACAGTGTGAAGAGCCAGTTGCTGTATCAAGGTTTCTACTTTGCCCAATAAGTAGGAAGTCAGGTCATCACCTGAGAGTGAGGAAGAAATAGCAGGCCCCAAATTTGAGGAGAATGAAGATTTTTTTTTTTTTTTAGTTGTTTGTTTTTTTGGTTTCGTTTTTTAATCATACAATAATGTAAAAACATTAGTTTGTTTTGCAATACGTTTATTGGACCACTTTGTCAAAATGCACAGCCCTTTCATGAAGTATTTTGAGAAGAGGGAGGTGGAAAGGAGGTGGGGCATGAACAAAAGCTCACTTGGGAATGTAACTAACTATAGAAAACAAGGTCCCAGTCTGTGTCTTAGGTCCCAGGGAGTGAGGGCTAGTGGCTGAATTTTGAGCAGGAAGGACTGTGCAAGTGCCAGGCTCTGCCTGACAGAACCCAACAGCCAGGATGCAGCCACGGGCTGGCATCAAGCCAGTAGGTGCAACAGAAGATCAAGGGCTAGAGCATATAGGGTTCAGATTGGCAGAGAGGGGGTGAAATGGAGAACCCTACAGTGCATGCAGATCAGGTAAGAGAAGGCGAGTCTACAAACGAGAGCAGGCGGTTGGCCGAGGCCAAAGTCAAGGAGATGGAGACCTGGAGGCCCTCCTGTAGTCCGAGTCAGGTGGAGGAGTAGGAACAGCAAATGGGGAGGGCCAGAGGCTCTGTGGATGGATTGCATTTTCAGGTGATGATAAGGTCCTGGATAGGGCTACAAGAGTCAGCAGCTAACATGCCTGGAGGAGAATGTCCCTGGAGGTGAGAAAACCATGTTTCTGAGAGATCAGGGCATTGGGCATAATTAAAAGTCATACAAACCAAAATGGCAGACTGAGACACTCCACAGAAATTTAAGCAAGCAAAACCTGGCAGAACTATCTTACTCAGAGATCTGGAAAAGAATTAAAGGATTCCAGTAACTGGGTGAGCACCAAATCAAGAAAAAGGCAACTGAAAAATGGTAGGAAAGCCTTATGGTGACTTTACTTTTGCCTTTCCTCTACCCCCTTGGTAAGGAACCAGCCTGGCTATCTTTGTGGGTCACTGGTTCTGTTCTGTTCTGTAGGGAGCAGAGTAACCCTTATGTAATACTGGGGTGCATATATGTCTGTAACAATATCTGGTGACCGAAGGACTAAACCAGTAGCTCCCCACCTAAAACTTGCTCTGCAGGCAGAAACAGCTGATGGAGCAGGTAAAGGAGTGTAAGAAACAATCAAATCACATCTGCCTGTGGTAATGAATTACCACCTTTTAAGACATACAACGGAGTACATGTCCTGGAGGAAAGACTGCTTCTTAGGAGAAGAGGGGCGGTAAGATCTGTGTAAACAGGGGAATTCCTAAGGCCACTTATGAATACCTTGGACAAAACACATGCTCAGAAAAGACCAGAAAGGGCCTAACCCTTTTGTCTTGGGCTGTTCTTGCTCATTGTTAGCCTGGCTAAGCTCTGAAGGAGAGCAGTAGCCAGCACAGAGCCAATCTGCAAAGACTGTGAAAAGTGTTTCTATTTTTCTTTTTCTCCCTACCTCCATCTTCATTGCTCTCTCTCTCTCTCTTTCTCTCTCTCTCTCTCTCTCATACACACACACACACAGCCCTTCCCTGGAAGTTTTGGAAATTTTGCCATAGCACTAGTTGGGTACAAGTTTAAATAACTGACACCTCAGTAACTATAGTCTACAATTAACATATTAAAACATCACAATGTCCAGTGTGTAACAAAAGATTACAAGGTATAAAAAGAAACAGAATGGGGGGCAGATGTGGCTCAAATGGTTGGGCGTCCATCTCCTATATAGAGGGACCTGGGTTCGATCCCCGGGACCTCCCGGTAAAAGTAAAGAAAAATATAGAAAGCGCGCAGGCCACCAGGCCCCATTCACAGGTGCGCCCTGCTGAGCCATGCAGCAAGATGATGACATAACAGGAGTGTGACACAAGAGAAAGCCAAGATGAGACATGCTGAAAAAAACAAGAACTAAGGTGGTGCAGATGGTAGGATGCCTCTCTTTCACATTGGAGGTTCTCAGGATCGAATCCTGGTGAAGATAGGAGGAGAAGGATGAGGAGAGAGAACAGGAAACAGACACAGAGAATTGCCTAGTGAATGCACAAAAACAGCAAAAACGGGGGGAGGGGGAGTAAAAATGGATAAAAGTAAATAAGTCTTTAAAAAAAAAAAAAAAAAAAACAGAAAATGATGGCACATACAAAGGAGCAAGACAATACATCAGAATCCATCAAAAAAGAAGCCCAAACAAAGATTTTTCAAAACTGTCTTAAATATACTCAAAGAGCTAAAGAAAAGCACAAAGAACTAAAGGATATCAGATCAGGAAAGTGATATATGAATAAAATGATAATTTCAATGATGAAATAGAAATCTTAAAAGCAGACTATTATAAATGATGGACTATAGTTACTAGTACAATGATAAGAATGTTCTTTTATGACTTGAAATAAATATACTACATTAATACAAGGTGTTAATAATAGGGAGGTATATGGGAACTCTGTATTTATGCATGATTTTTCTGTAAACCTACAACTGCCCTAATTTTTTTAAAAGGTAAAATTTTAAGAATTGAAAAAAGAAGAAAAAAAAAGGAACAAAAAGAGATGAGGGTGACAATAACTGAAACAAAAATTCCCTAAAGGGGTTCAACAGCAGTTTGGAGCTGGGGAAGAAAATATCACTTATATTCAGTGAACTTGAATATAAGACAATTGAAATTATTCAGTTTGAGGAACAGAAAAAAAATAATAAAGAAAAGTGAGCAAAGCCTAAGAGATGTGTGGGACATATATGAATATATGCATAATGGGAGTCTCAGAAGATGTTGGGGAAGTCAAGGACACACTCAGTGGCCATCTCCCAGCCCTCACCTATCCCCCTCCTTTCCCCCTCTTGCTTATTTGCATGCAAATAAGGTGTTTGGTATGTTTCTATTTAGCAAGACACTGCAGGCAGCTGTGGGAGGCATTAAATCTTAACAAGTCCCAGCTACTTGCCAGGGCACAAAAGTTGCTCATTGGCAGAGCTCCCTCCCCCTGGGATGTATAAAAGCTCAGCACTCAGTCAGTGCAGGTATCCCTCATCTCCAACGTGAAGCGAGGCATACAGAGTTACCGAGTAGTTTGGACTCCTGGGGGACCAGCCAAACTGGTCACTCATCTCCAATGCAAAGAGAGGTATGCAAAGCTGCCATCCACCAATGATCACTTGAGCAGTCAGTTTGCTTCCCTGGGGGACCAGCCAAGGTGGGATATTTTCCCCCTGCTTTTTTTGGACCATTTGTGCTGTGTAAGCAATAAAGCAGCTGCTTGCTGGGAGTCTCTGCTGTGCCTGAGTCTGTGTTCTCATGATGTACCATATAGAAACTTGCTCCACAGAAGGCAAAGAAAGAGAGAAAGGGGCAGAAACAATGCTCAAAGAAATAATGGCCAGAAATTTACCAAATTTAATGAAAGACATGAAAATTCACACATCCAAGAAGCTCAATGAATTCCAAAAGAGATAAACTCAAAGAGATCCATACCAAGATGTTTTATAATCAAATCGTTGATTGCCAAGGACAAAGAGAATACTGAAAGCAGCAAGAGAGAAGCAATGTGTAATGTACAAGGGACCCTCAATAAGGTTAAGTGCCAATTTCTCATCAGAAACCATGGAGGCAAGAAGGCAATGGGATGACATATTTAGGGAAGGAAAAATTGCCTATCAAGAATTCTGTTTCTGGGGGACTTCTGGGAAGATGGTGGACTTCTTTTCCAGAAAAATAGCTAGAGGAGGGGGCGGATGTGGCTCAAATGGTTGGGCATCTCTCTCCCATATGGAGGGACCCGGGTTCGATTCCTGGGACCTCCCGGTAAAAAAAAAAAAAAAAAAAAATAGCTAGAGGACAGGCTGAAACAACCTGAATAAGATCTTCTAGGATTTAGGACACCAGGCAAAGGCAGGACACTGCCCAGAAGAGAGAGGGACAAAGGAGCGGAATCATGAAGACAGAACTGTGAGTTGAAACCAGCGGCTGCTGCCGCCAGCACCCTCCCCCACACTGAAGACACTTTAGAATTCTCGGGGAAACAGAAGTGGCTCAAGCAATTGGGCTCCCACCCACAAATTTGGGCTGCTGGGTCCCAGGCACCCTTCCAGGCTGGGTGAGGATGCACCATTGTTTGCCTTGGGAGCTGAAGGAGTGAGCTCATAACCGAACTATGACCCTTAGGCAGAGTGAGGAAGAACGAACCAATAGGATGAGAGATCTTCAGCCAACCAATAGGATAAGAGATCTTATCCATCACCATAATTAATAATCAGCCAGTCAACACCTCCCGGTTAGCATACCCCATTAACATAAAATGCTAATCTAGTTTCCAAACCCTAGTCAATGCTCTGGTGGGGACCCCAATCATTAACCAATCAGAGCATCACAGCTTAACGCTCCACCCCCGGGGCAGCTACGCGTGAGCCTATATATAGCGCAGCCCAAAGCCCCAAGTGCACTTCCACCCTCGGCCCGGCCAGGCTAACGCCGAGCTGTGGCAATGAGCCTCCATCTTCCCCCTAGGTGTGCTTCCACCGTCGCCTGGGCCAGGCTCGAGCCGCAACGCTGAGCTGTAGTTAAATAAACGTCTGGTCACTGCAGTGAGGTCGCGTTTCTGCATTCTGAGGTCCGTCCAAACTGAGGAACAAAATGGCGATAACATTTGCTGCCATGACTCGGCACCAAGATCAGCGCAACCGGTCCCTGCAACACGGCAGGATCCCAGTCCGGTGAGTCCATCCTTGTCCCCACATCCCAGGTGCCACCCCGCTTCTGCCGGCGGGGTAGAGAAGCGCGCGCCCCTCTGGGTTGAGCGTTCCTAAAGCACGTTTGATGCCAGGCGGGGATGCCCATCCGGAAGCCTCCACTTGGCTTCCTAGGTCATTGGCTCATTGGGATGGGGCAAGGAGAATCCAAACCCCGGGACTCCCCGCTCGGTTGTATTTTTGCACACTGGAAAGACTTTGGCTTGTCCAACTTGAAATGCAAATGGATGGTATTCATATGGAATGTCGAACGGCCTCAGTACAACCCGGAATTTGAAGAGCAATGGCCGGTTAATGGGACTGTGAATTTTAACACCATTTTACAGCTCGATCGTTTTTGCAAAAGAGAGGGGAAGTGGACAGAGATCCCCTGCGTCCTGCCTTTTTTGCCACTTTCCCAGGACCCCAAGAGGAGAGAGAAATGCAGGGTCCTCCTAAGTGAGATATCCATGCCCCCCTCTCCCCAAAGAGAAATGGGACCCCTCCCCCGATGTGCTGGACCACCCAGCCCTCCAACCTATCCCAATTGCACCTCCTCCTTTTTTATCGCCGCAGCCCTCAGTGCCCTCCCTTCCCAAACCTCTGCTATCGCCACAGCACGCGCGAAGGGGAACCCCTTGCCCCCCCCCCGACAAGGCGAGCACCAGGAGTGGTGGGGAGAGACCTGCGCCTGGCTCGACCCCTGCACCCTCCTTCCCTTAAGGGAAGTAGGCAGAGCAGGCGGAGGTAGGGTCCGTGCACATGTCCCCTTCTCCACGGCTGCTTTAAATGAAATCTGGGAGAGACTGGGGAGGAATTCAGGGGATTCAGCAGTTTGTAGAGGGGTGTAAAGCCACCATACACCACTTTAACCCAACCTGGGGAGATGTGGGCATGAGATGCCACCCGTCCTCCGGGTGCCACTGCGGCCCAGCCGGCAGAATGGGATGAGGATGAGGAGCGGCCCTGCCAAGGCCAGAATCACGTCCTCAAGTGCACAGTGGCTGGCATCGAGCGAGGGATAAAACACCAAGTGAGCTACGAAAAACTGAGCAAAGTCACCCAGAAACCGCAAGGAGATCCAGCCGTCTTCCACAGCAGGCTGGCAGCCCGCGGAGGAAACACACGCGCGGGGACCCGGCGCCTCTGGAGGGCATCACGCTGCGCACCGTGTGTCTCACCAGCCAGGCTGCCCCAGACGTCGGGCGGAGGCTGCAGAAACGGGACATGGGTCCCCAACCCCCGCCGACCCAGCTGATGGACGTGGCCTCGAGGTCTTTAAGTAGCGCGGTCTCGCAGGGCAGAGGCCAGGGAACAAGGCCGCCTCCTCGCCAGCAGGCCCAGCCAAGCGCTGCTGCGATGCCTTCGAGCCACAGCCGCCCAGGCGGGCCCGTGTTTCAGGTGCGGAGAGATGGGCCCTGGGAGAGGGAGGGCCCCTCCCTGCGGCCCCCAGAGCCGGCAGCTCTCGGGGGAAAGGGCGCTGCGAGCCAGGGCTCCGAATGACAGGACCCAGGGGTCCACCCCGTGCTCGGCTTAGCATCACTCCCCGGGAACCCTGGGTTAGCCTCACCGTCCACAAAAAAACAATTCAGTTTTCAGTGGACCCTGGGACCAGTTATTCCGTCCTGAGAGGCCATCATGGGAACACCCGGAATCCCCCTGTCGGGTCACAGGCATTGCAGGACAGGAACGAGAGTGCCAAGAAGCTCTCCCTCTGCCGTGCGCCATAGGGGCCTTTTCCACTCGTTCCTAATACTCCCAGAAGGCCCTGCCCCTCTTCTCAGATGTGACATTTTAACCCACATTGGGGCAAAAATTTCACAGACTACGCCAGTCCGGCTTATGCTGGCCACCGAAAGCGGCTCGCGGCGGCTACCTCATCACCTGCCACAAGTCTGGGATTGCGGGTTTCCCTTGGTTTGGGACACCTCCACACCTGGGACAGCTGTGACCTCCACACCCGGTAAAAGCACCATGGAGGACCCCGCCTGGTTTCCACGGGCTCTGCAATACCCCCTCTCAGAGGACGGGGACAGGGTTGTCAGCCTGCTGATAAGGACCTTCTTGAATCACAGACCGCTAGTCCCTTGCAATTCCCCCTGTGACACCCCGTTTTACCAGTCACGAAGCCTAATGGGGCATGCCGTCTTGTCCAGGATCTAGGAGCAATCAGCAGGCCAGTGGCCCCAATCCATACACTACCTTGGCCCAGATCCCGACAGACGCCACTCACTTCTCAGTCCTCGACTTAGGAGACACCTTCCTCTGGATCGCCTGGGACCCTAGTCCCTACCTTCTCTTTGCCCCCGAGTGGGCCTTCCCAGAGGAACCCATTTCAACTCAGCCGACGGGAACAGTCCTTCCTCAAGGATCCAGGACAGCCCTCACCTCTTTGGGGCAGTGCTATGAAATGATTAAGGGAGCTAACCCTAAACCAAGGCTCCCTCATTCAGCATGTGGACGGCCTGTTGCCCTGCAACCCGTCTGACCCGGACTCCCTAGCTGACGCCCGGCCTGCCTCGTCTTTCCTAGAGAAAGGGGATCCCAAATATTCCCAAAATAGGCCCAAATCTGCCTACAGGTCCAATCCCTGGGACACATCATGACCCCAGGTAACCGAGCCCTATCCCCCAGCAGGAAGGAGGGAATCTTGGCAAGTGCCGAGCCAACAACCAAGAGGCAAGTGAGACAATTTCTGGGAGCTGCAGGATACTGCCGAATTTGGATCCCCATTTCGGCCTTATTGCTAAACCACGATATGAAGCAACCCAGGGACCAGACAATGACCCACTGGCATGGAGGACGGAACAAGAGGCCACCTCCACCAGGCTACAGACCTTGCTAGAAGCGGCACCTGCTCTAGCCTTTCCAAACCTCCACAAGTCCTTCTTTCTTTACGTGGCTGAGAGGCATGGGTTTGCCCTTGGGGTCCTTGTACAGAGACTTGGCCCTGCCCGAGACCTGTCGCCTGTTTCTCCAAGCAGCTGGACCCAGCGGCAAGAGGCCGGCCTTTCTGTCTAAGAGCAGTGGCGTCTACCACCACCTTCGTGGCAGAAGCCTCCAAACTGACTCCAGGACAACCACTAGAAGCCCTCACCCCACACCATGTCTGCAGCGTCTTGGACTCCACCGGCCACCGCTGGGTGTCCCCCGGGCAACTCATTAAATATCAAATCCAGCTCTTGGGCATTCCAGGTCTCACCCTCAGACTTTGCTCTTCCATAAATGCCGCCACCGTCCTCCCCATAACGAAGGGCGAACCTATCCAGAAATGCTTGGAGGCTCTGGAGACAGCACCATCAGTCCGACCCGAACTCTCTGACATCCCCCTTCCTGATGCACAGGACCTCTTCGCCGATGGCTCCAGCTTCATCACACCGAGGGCGAGATGGCGGCAGGATACGCGGTGGTCTTTTGAAGGACCAACGGGTCAACATACACACGGACTCCACATATTTCTTTCACATACCCCATGCACATAGGGCCAGAAGGAAAGGGGAATTTTAACCTCCCAAAACTCTCCAGTGAAGCGCCACCAAGAGATCGTCTCCCTCCTCGAGGCCTCACCCTAGCCTGAGCTGTCTCCATCACCCACTGCCCGGGACACCGAGGCCAAAGCACCCACAGGCCAAGGGCAACGCAAGGGCAGGTAGGGCGGCTTGGGCGGCAGCTAGCAAAGTCCTGCCCTCCTGCGCTTCCCCTTCTCCAGCCATCTTCCGACCCTCCAATTTCTCCAGCCAACAGAGAAGGAACTGACCAAAGCCAAGTCAAAGGGCTGTGAGGACCTAAGGTCACATATCAGTTCCTGCCTCGATGCTACGGACGCTTCTCTGGGATCCACCAAAGCACCCACCTGGGAAAGGGCGCCATATTCGACCTCTTGCGTCCCCTCTTCGCGGGCAAACGCCGCCATTCCACTATAGAACGGGCTACCTCAGCCTGCCAAATCTGCACCAGAAACAGTAGCAATGGCCCTGCTCGCCAGCTCGCAGATGCCCGGGGAAGGCTGGCAGGTGGGCTTTACCCATATGCCCAGATTACGGGGTTTCTCCCTGCTCCTGGTCCTGGTGGATACCTTCCCAGGCCGGGTAGAGGCTTTTCCTAGTCGCTCCCAGGCGGCTGCCGAAGCAGCCAAGTGGCTCTTAGTGGAAGTTCTCCCGCGCATTGGCCTCCCCAGGTCACTTCAAAGTGACAATGGACCAGCATTTACAGCCCCCATCACCCAACTCATCGCTAAAGCACAGGAATAAAGTCCTCGCCGCATCGTGCAGGGCACCCACCATCTTTGGGAAAAGTCGAGCATATGAATGAAACCAGTAAAACCTCACGATCAAACTGGAGACAGACTGGATAAGGCTCATCCTCTCTGCCTTTTTCGCAATGGGACTGCCCCAAGAAAAGACGTTCACGTGAGTCCCCCCTTAACCTCCTCTGCGGACAGACCTCCCTCTCCGCTGACCCCCTCCTTGACTCAGTGATCACTGACCTCTGCCCCTTTGCCTCACGGGTCTTCTCCACGCAGCAGGTGATTCAGGACCAGGTGAACCTTCCCTTCCACCCCCAGGACAGGAGGCAGCTAAAGAACAACCACCAGGTGGTCTGTCTACCTGAAATCCTTAGGAAAGCATGGAAGACACCCTGGAACCAGTCTGGAGGGGCCCTCACACGGTCACTCTTAGTCTCCAACTGCTGTGACCCCAGGACTCCCCCCCTCCTGGGTCCACGTCACCCTGTCAAGGCCTTTGCCCTTACAGGCCCCGCTGCTGGGGCTCTGGAGGCCCCCACCTATTCCTGCGAGTTCTTGTTCCGAAAGAAGTCCACTTGATGTCGAAGACCCCAACCTCCTCCCTGCCGGACCTTTCCGCGAAGTATTTTTTAGTGTTCCTCTTGTGTATCTTTCTCTTTCTCTAAGCGCAGTTATGATCTGCTTCTCTTGCTCCCACCGGCTCTTGCTGGGAGTGGCTTTTGGAGCCGCCCTTCACTCTCTCCCATTCTCCCCAGTGGCTGAAGAGGCCGCTACCCTCCACAACTTCTCTTCCTGCTGCCTCTGTATGGGCCGGGTGCAAAACCTCGTTCCCTACCCCTCGCCCCCGTCGTGGGCCAGCCAACTAGTGGCTGTGTATTAGTCAGGGCTCTCTCGGGACACAGAATCCGCAGGAGATCTCTGTCAACAGTATGAGACTTCTTTTTTTTTTTTTAAAGATTTTATTTATTTATTCATTTATCCCCCCCTTGCTGCTTGTGCTCGCTGGGTCAGCTAACCACGCCGTGCGGGCGGGCTTGCCTTCACCAGGAGGCCCCAGGAACCGAACCTGGGGCCTCCCATATGGTAAACGGGAGCCCCACTGATTGAGCCACAGCCGCTTCCCAACAGTATGAGACTTTATAAGAGTCTCTCACGTGACCGTGGGGATGCACAAGTCCAGGTTCCCCAGGCAGGCTGTAAGCCAGAGCCTCCGATGAAGGTCCTTGATGAGTTTCCAGGAGACGTTGGCTGTCCAAAGTCGAGCTGGGAAATTCTCTCTGAATGTTGAAATCACTCCCCCTTCTAAAGTATTCAGCTGGTAGGATAAAACATCACCCATTGCTGACAGCAATCTTCCTGGCTGATGCAGATGTAATCAGCCACCTATGCAGTAAACTCACTGGTGACTAAAGTCCATAAATGTCCATGTATTACAGTTAGCCCAGTGCTTGCTTGACCAAACACCTGGGCACAATTACTTGGCCAAGTTGACACATTAGCCTAACAACCATCACAGGCATATATGAAAAACCCACAGCCAACATCATTCTCAATGGGGAAAGGTTGAAAGCTTTTCCTCCAAGATCAGGAACAAGACAAGGATGCCACTGTCACCATTGTTATTCGACAGTGTACTAAAGTTGAATATAGATTTGCCACGTGGCCCTACAATACCACTACTGGGTATATACCCAGAAGAACTGAGAGCAGTGACACAAACAGACATCTGCACACTGATGTTCACAGCCACAGTATTCACCATTGCCAAGAGCTGGAAACAACCCAGGTGTCCATCAACAGATGAATGGATAAACAAACTGTGGTCTATTCACACGATGGAATATTACGCAGCTGTAAGAAGAAATGAAGTCATAAAGCATATGGCAACATGGATGAACCTGGAGGACATTATGTTAAGCGAAGCAATCCAGACACAAAAGGACAAATATGGTATGACTGTGCTACTATGAACTAAATATATTGTTAATATATTGTATGATTCCATTTATAAAAAATGTAAATATAAATCGATTTATAAAGATGAAAGTAAATTAGTGGTTATGTAGGGCTGGGGAAAGCATGCTAAGGGGTGTGGAGTTTTTCTTTTTGGAGTAATGAAATTGTTCTAAAATGTTTTGTGGTGATGAATGCACAGCACTGTGATTATACTAAAAGCCAGTGATTGTACACTTTGGATAGATTGTATGGAATGTGAATATATCTCAATAAAACTGCTGAATAAACAATAAATGTATAAGAATAGCCAGAAATAGCAGCTATGTACAGCAGGGGAAACAGAGTTTTAGAAGTGAAGAATTTTCTTGCTTTTCTTTTTGTTGTTTATTATTATTATTATTGAAATAATGAAAATGCTCTAATAATGATTGAAGTGATGAACACACAACTCTGTGATTGTACCAAATACCATTGATTGTACACTTTGGATGAATTGTATGCTTTATTAATACGTACCAATAAAACTGATTATTAAAAAAAAAAATAGTGTTTACACAAATGGAATCCAAGGACAAAAGAATAACCGTGTTTGATCAGGTTTATTCTGTTTGTCTCTAAAATAACTGTGGTGATCCCTCGGGGCGATAGTTTTTTCTCTTGGGACTGATTTTGGAAGCTATGGTGACATGAAAGGGAAGCAGGGACCTAGCTGCAAGTTGGTTCACATTCCTGGAAGCCCGTCTGTTACGTGTTCTGCTTTCCCACGCTGGTGTGTCTGCACACCTGGCAGCAGGTGGAGCCACTCTGCCATTTCATTCCAGCAGCCTGGAGACGGGGAGTGGATGCTGGGCGGAGGTGACTAGGGGTGGTCACACTGGGCATTGGGCGGCATCCAGCAGGCTGGAGGGGGCCCTTCTCCAGGGTGGCTCTCCTACAAACCAGAGCTACGTTGGTTTCCTCCGCCAGCCAGTCAAACCACATCTTGCTTCTGGGGGTAAGAGCAGAGGGTCTAAGCCTCTCCAGCCTCCTAGAGTGGACCACAGCTGGCCCAGGAAAGGGCTCAGCCGTCGGGGCCTGGCCTGACTCCCCCCCAGACTATGCTGACCATTTGGGCCTCAAGCCAGGCCTCCGGCAACCCGCTTCTGTCCTTTACTAGCCACGTAAGTAGGGACAAAATACGTGCCCTCTCTGAGTCTCAGTTTCCTAATCTGTGGAAGGGGGATAATAAAGCACTAACTTTGGGGGCTGTTAGGAGGTTAAAGGGGCTGGTGGTGGTTCAGCCTCGTTGTGGGGCCCAGCCCCGAGGTCGCAGATGGAGCCAGCTGCCCTCAGGTCTGTGCCCAGCACCTGGCGCCTCACTCTCGCCCTCGTGGGCCTCTCCTCGCTGCCTCTCACCTGCACCCTCTCCACCTGCCTTACTCACAGCCTTACCCCTTCATCCCAGATTCACTCCGTCAGGCCTGCTGGAGCTGGTCTAGATAGTGGCCGTGGACACAAAACTGTCCCAGTCCTTCCCGCTCTGGCCTGGTCAGCAGAGCCGACCTCCCTCCTCTCCCCAAGGACGCTGCTCCATCCCTGCTCCTCTCCAACTTCCCCAGGCTTCTTTGCTCCCTACAAAGGGGGAAGGATTGGATCCCAGTCCTACCCTCAAGAAGCTCATGCCCAGGGAAGGTAGATACACAAATACCTAGAGAGTGGGACAAATGCCCAGGGCACTGTGAGTGAGAAGTGCTGAGGGACTCCTGGGAGGGGCTCTGCTTCTGCTGGGCAACCGAGGCAAGCTTCATCAAGAGGTGAATCTAGAAGGTCTCCCGGTGTGAGCAGGAGTTGATAAACCCAGGCATCTTCTGGGAAGAAGGATGAGGAGTTCTGTGTGACTGATCCAAAAGGTATCAAGGAAGATGGGTGGGCCCAGCCTGTAACCCTAAAGAAAAGGGTGGCGTGGGGGCAGGCAGGGGGTCACTGGGTGAGGGGCAAAGGCAGGGGCAAAGGCAGGATGGGGAAGGACGGGGAAGGACGAGGGCATTCGGTGAGGGGTGAGGGCCCCAGTCAGGAGCCCTCTGGGCAGATCTTGTCTCTGACCATTTCTTTTTTTTTTTCTTTTTTTTTTTTTTTTAAAGATTTTGTTTATTTATTCATTTATTCCCCCCCTTGCTGCTTGTGCTTGCTGGGTCAGCTAACCACGCCGTGCGGGCGGGCTTGCCTTCACCAGGAGGCCCCGGGAACCGAACCCGGGGCCTCCCATATGGTAAACGGGAGCCCTACTGATTGAGCCACAGCCGCTTCCCACGACCATTTCTTAACTTGGCAGATTGACCTGCCTGAACCTCAGTTTCTTCTATAATATGACAGGGGGGTGATAGTACAATCCAGCTCGTTGGAGACTAAATGTGACAGAGCAAAGCTGCAGGGTTGTTATGCCTGGCTTGGTCGGGGTTCCGTAACTGTCGGTGGCTTTTGCTGAGTCCTGGAGCTTTGTTCCAAAGGCAGTGCTTTTTTCTGTCTTCTGCGGGCCCACCACCCCAGGAGGCCCGGTCAGAAGGGCCAGGCCTCTCATTGTTCAAGAGGAAAGTGGAAGCCCAGGCAGGGAGAAAGACTGGCCGCCATATAAGCGAGAGACAGAGGTGGGCAGAACTCGAACCCAGGGCAGGACCAGGGCAGCCGAAGCCCCCTGTGCCTCCAGACAGGGATGCCCAGCAGGCTGCTGGCGTTCTGAGTCAGCCTGGCCAGCGAGGCAGCTGCTGTGGACATGTGACAAAGCAAGTGTTTGTTTAGCTGGAGCCGCTCAGCAAAGAGGTTAATGTGCAACTAGGAGCGGGCACTGGGCTGGGGAGGCCAGGTCCGGTGCTTTCAGCCTGTTTGTCCTTCCACCCTCAGAGAGCGACCTGGCCAAAGGTTCAAGGTGTCTCTTGTGACATGGGCAACGCCCAAGACCCAGGAGGCTGAGTAGGGCAGAAACTCAGCCAGTGTCACCCAGCCTGGAGGCCACCACTCTGGGCTGGGCTGGGGCCTGGGGTCCCCTGGGAAGCCCTGGTGGATTGTGGCTGGGAGTATGTTGGGGGACACTGCTTGGTTACAAGGATCTTCACATTTTGTCTTTTGTTCTGCCTGGGACCCCGCTCTCCATGCCCCTGCCTGAGCCACCCCTTCCCCTTCCTCATTGCTCAGCTCCCTCTTGACTGCCCCCCAACCCACCTTCCCCCCACTCAGCCCTGAGCGCTCCTGCCAGCCCAGGTTCTTGGGGCCCAAAAGGCCTTGGACCAAGGGAGGCCTGGGGGAGCTGCAGGGTGCTGGGGGAAGGGGTTCCCCTGGAGTTAGGGGGACTGGGCAGCGTTCAGGTTGCCCAAGAGACCAAAGCCTCAAGCTGCCACCAAGTTTGAGAGTCCCTGACCCGGCCTCTCCCCTCCACCTGATGGCCAAGGGGGGGATGCAGGTAGGGGGCAGCAGTGGGGGATGGCGGGACAGCAGGGGACATGCTGCCTCTGGCCCAAATCCTGGCATGGAAACTGCACCCTGCTGAGGGGTTCCCAGGCAGGTGCCCAGGTGGGCCCCGAGAGCACTGAGCTCACAAAGCCAGCCTCATCCAGCCTCAGGGAAACTTCCTGTGCAGCCAGGAAACACAGAGAGAGAAACTGAGGACCAGGATGCGCCTCCCTCCTCGGCTGACTCCTTTCCCTGCAGGTGACAAGAAGGGAAAGTGGACATCGGACAGGGATCGAAGGGCTGTGGGCACCAGGGACATGGGCTTCTCTCGGCTGCCCAGAGAAAAGGAGAAGAGGGGATGAGACTGCTGGGCTACCCAGAGGGCAGGGGTCTCTGGGGGCAGTACCTGCCCCGACACTCCCTTGCCAGCCTTCAGGCCGAGTGGAGCTCGAACCCAGGGCCGCCCACTCCTGAAGCTGCACCCACTGACAGTGAGGACGCAGGAAGGGCAGCATCCGACTCCTGGGTCTGGACAGGCCGAACCAGCCTGCCCTGGGGGTGGCCAGGTCCCAGCAGGCAGTGGCCTGGGACCCGGGGCCCATGAACACGCTCAGGCAATGCCACTGCGTGCGGGTCACCAGGTGGCTTCCGAAGGCCTCGGGTCATGGGGTTGAGAAGGGCCTGTCAGGACTGGCAGACCTTGGGCCCCGGCCACCGGGAGCTGTGCAGGACTGGATACTGTCCCTCTTCCACTTTCAGCACCCTCTGGACCGAGGCACCTGAGGGCAACCAGGGCCCTTAGAGCCCCTCACTGTGTCATTTAATGCACTCATTCACTCGCTCGCTCGCTCATTCATTCATTCATTCATTCAGGGTGTTTGCTGAGCACCCTCTCCGGGCCATGATCTGTACCCACTAGGCACCAAAGAAACTCCCTCCCTGCCCTCAGATCATCCACAGTCTGACAACAGGAGACAGCACACCCCCACACACGCAATTTTGTTGGGGCTCTAACAAGGGCAGCCCAGGAGTCAGGGAGCCCAGAGGAAGCACTGGGTGTGGGGGTGGAGGCATAGCAGGGCAGGCTTCTCGGAGGAAGTGTCCTTCCAGCTGGGCTTTGAAGGGGTAGGGCAGGGTCAGGCCTTGCCCGCTCAGATGCAAAGGCCCTGCCCTCCTGCTGCCCTCACTCCTGCATTCACCTCAGCCTTCTCCCTGCGCTGACGGCTGGGGCCGCCCATCTCCGCATCACCCAGCTAAAACGGTGCAGGCTTTAACACCACATTGACGACAGTTAGAAAAGAAAACGGAGACGGGAGCACCACGGAGTTGGGTTAACTCAGGCTCTGGGAACAGACCAGCCCGGGTTTGAGCCCAGACTCAGCTGCTTCCTGACGGAAGCCTTGGTCTTTCTGAGCCTCAGTTTTCTCCTCTGTAAAATGGGTGCTGTGGAGCCCTGGTGAGGACTAATGGGAGGACTCATTTAACCAGCTTAGCGTAGCGCCTGGCATTTCCTAAGCTCTCAATCAGAGCTCAGCTGTTGCGGGAGGCGCCTGGAGACACAGGCTGGGGAGGGCGCCTCTTGGGGTGGAGCGCCAGGCTGCTGTCCACCCCCCTGCTCAAGAGAAGACTCCTCAGCTGTTCTAAAGCCAGTGTCCTCAACTCCTTTCATATCTTCCTCCCCAGGTTCTGCATCAGTCACAGTTCAGGCAGGAAAACAGGATTTCAAGCAGAAAGGGATTGAATACAGGGAATTAGGGGCTGAACAAAAAAAAAAAGGGGGTGGGGAGCGAAGGTCACAGAAACAGCCACTGCCATTGAGAAATCAGGAGGCCCAGGAATTGCTGGACCTTGCACGCTGAATGGGGTGAGTCACAGGAAGAGCTCCAGAAGTCACTGGCAAGCTCACAGCTGGCACAGCCTGCCTGCCACCAGGGCTGCCCTTCAGCCTTCCAAATCTCATGCAAATGCCTAACCAGAAGTCCCACTGCAGGCCATTCTGGGAAATATCATTCTCGGGCTTCCAGTCCCCAAAACACAGGGCAGCCATGGAGCAGGGTTTGACAAGCTCTGCAAAGTGCCCTGACACATCGGTGCCCCTGCTACAGCGGGCATACCGCTCAGCAACCGTGTGGTCCTGGGCAATGGCCAGACCTCTCTGTACCCGGACTAAGGAGAGGGTTCTCAGCACAGGTCCTGGTACCTGGTGAGCAGTCGACAGCCTCTAGCTGCTGAGATAATTATGTGCCGACATCTGTTTGGGGGGAGCCCTTGGTTGCTTGGTATTGCTGTCCCACGCCTGATGCCCCTTCTGCGGAGTGGAGCTCCCCACCGTGGGCGTCTTGGTGGGGCTGGAGACAGGAGCCTCGGCCCCTGTAGCAGTTTGGCAGTTTGATATGGTTATTTATTTTTTTTTTTTTTCTTAAAGATTTTATTTATTTATTCATCCATCCTCCCCTTGCTGCTTGTGCTCGCTGGGTCAGCCAACCACGCCGTGCGGGCAGGCCCGCCCCCACCAGGAGGCTCCGGGAACCGAACCCGGGGCCTCCCATATGGCAAACTGGAGCCCCACTGATTGAGCCACAGCCGCTTCCCTTGATATGGTTATGAAATCCAAAAGTAGGTATTGGATCATGCTTTAAACTGGTCTGTTCATCTGGGTGTGATTAAGTGATGATTAGGGCTTTCATCAGGCCAGGTCAGTAGGGTGTTGAGCCCCGCCCCTTGGCAGGTGGGGTCTCAAAGATAAAAGACCTGGCAAAGGACAGAGTTGGAGTAGTTCTGATGTTGGAGTCTTGAGCTGGAGCCCTGGGGAGTAAGCACACAGAGGAGCTTGGTCGTGAGGAGGGAGAGAAGGCCCCGGGAAAAGAGATGAGCCATTCACCTGATGGTTCACAGCTGGCCTTGTGGAGAGAGGCGAAGCCTCGAGAGCCTCATAGTCTACAGCTGACCTTGTGGAGGAACCAGGGGAGCTGAGCCCAGAGAGAAACAAGCCCCGGGAAGAGAGGAACCCAGGAAGCCTGAACCCTGGCAGACGTTGGCAGCCATCTTGCTCCAACACGTGGCAATAGACTCTGGTGAGGGAAGAAACTTATGCTTTAGGGCCTGGTAACTGTGAGCTTCTACCCCAAATAAATACCCTTTATAAAAGCCAACTGATTTCTGGTCTTTTGCATCAGCACCCCTTTGGCTGACTAATACAGTCCCCATCCCCCAGGCTCCAGGGCTCAGGCCTGTGGATTCCTCAACAAAGAATCAGGGGACCCGGTGGCCGTGGCTGTGGCACCCCATGGTGACACTGTCTCAGGAGGTGTCAATGGCCCCTTGATTAGCCTGTCCCTAGGGAGACCCAGGCTATGGAGCCAGCCACCTGCCTCCTTTCCAAAACAGGTCCTTAGCATTCCCAGCAGGTCTGGGAAGAGACTTCTGATCAATTCTTTTGCTTAAGTTAACCTGAGTCTGTGTCTTTTGGCCGCTGCGCTGGGGCTGCCCTGTGCAGTCTGGGGGGCCTGGGCTCTGGCTCTAATTCCAATTCTGGGAGCAGATGTGAGGACAAGTGGGAGTGAAGCATGCCATGTCCATGGCTGGAGAAAGGGTAGCCACTGAAGGTGATATTTTCAGAGAATTTACAATGACTTGGGAAGATTTGGGAAGATGCTCACAATAAATTTTTAAAATTTTTATTCCCCCGCCCCTCCCCCCCACAAGATGGCTCCCTCATCTGTCTACTCATTGTCTGCTGGTCTTTCTTTAGGAGACACTGGGAACTGAACCCGGGACCTCCCATGTGGGAGGCGGGTACCCAACCACTTGAGCAACTTCTGCTCCCTTCTGGTTGTGGCATCTGCTCATTGTGGTGTCTCCTGGTTGTGGCGTCTGCTGGTTGCAGTGCCTGCTCGTCTCCTTTAGGAGGCACTGGGAACCGAACCCGGCACCTCCCCTGTGGGAGGCGGGTGCCCAACTGCTTGAGTCATATCACGATAAATTTTTGAGTTGGAGTATAATACACATACTTTATAGTCCTTAAATCTTACTATACAGTTCGGTGACTTGGGACAATAAACAGCTGTGTAACCACCACCCAACTCAAAGTGGAACATGTCCAGCCCCCAGAGCTCCAGAGTGCCTCCTCCCAAACAATTCTGCCCGAAAGGAAACCATTATCCTGACCTCTAACCGCATAGATCGGTTTTGCCTGTTCTAGAACTTCATATAAACGGAGTTACACAGAGCGTACTCTTCCTGCCTGCTTCTCTCGCTCCACATTGTGTCTGTGCATTTCCCCGCGTTGTGACACTGGGGTTCTTTCCGATTCGGGGCTATCGTGAATAGCGAGGTAAGTTGGTCACCAGCACTCGCTTCTATTGGGTATACGTCCATCAGGCAGGTGTGTGTTCACAGCCCAATGGTTTCTCAACCCTTGCTTAGGAAAATTTTCAAACATACAGAAAATCTGAAAGAATTCTACAGCAAACCCCACATACCCTCCACCTGGTGCTACAATTAACTTTCTGCCATGCTTGTTGTCTCTATTCATCCGTCCCTCTAGCCATCCGTTATTCGTCTACTTTTTTAAATATATATAATTTTTATTTTTTAAAGATATTTAGATTACATAAATGTTACATAAAAAATACAGGGAATTCCCACATGCCCTGCTCCCTACCCACATCTACCCCCATTAACAACATCCTTCATTAGTGAGGTACATCCACTGCAAATGGTGAGCACATCAGTTGCAAACTATAGTTCACACTGTAGTTTACACTCTCTCCCACTCAGTTCCGTAGGTTATGGCAGGATACATAATGGCCTGTATCTGTCATTGCAGTGTCACTCAGGACGATTGCCAAGTACTGAAAATGCCCCCATATTGCACCTGTTTTCCCTCTCCCTGACCTCAGAACCTCCAGTGGCCACCCCCTCCACATCAATGATATAAGTTCTTCCATTGCTAGAATCACAATAAGTCTATAGTAGAATATCATCTACTTTCGTTGGTGCAATAATATAATTTTGGGAGCAGATGTAGCTCAGTGGTTGAGCGCCTGCTTCCCATGTATGAGGTCCTGGGTTTAATCTCCAGTATCTGCTAAAAAAAAAAAAAAAAAGGTGTGTGATACAAAATTATTAAAAACAACAACACAAAACGGATCCAGAGGGACTGGAAGGAGAAGCAGCAAACCCCCAGTGCTGGTGGGATGACAGGGATTATAAATTTTTCTTTTTCTTTGGACTATTTCCCAAATTTTCTGCAGTGAACGTCTATTACTTTCTTGAACAGAAAAAAAAAAAAAAAAAGAAAGAAAAAGGAGCTTTGTCTTTTATAGGACTGGGGTTTCTTTCTTTGGGGAAAGGGAGACACTGGAGAGGTGAGGAGATGGGTGAGGGGAGGGGGGACGAGCAGCACCCCTCCAAAGAAGGAGCCCTGGGGAAGAGCCAAGTCCCTGGTGGAAAAGGGAAAGGAGGGGGCGGTTGGGGGAGTGGGTGGACGGGGCCTGCGCTGGCTGAGCAGGACTGCCGGGCGCAGGGAGACGCAGCCACGCTGACCAGCATCCCCGGTCAGTTGGCTGCTTGAATCTGGCTGGCCCTTCCAGAACGTGGGCACCAGAGCTTGGTCCAGGAAAAGTAGCTCCAGGGAGAGAAGAAAAGATAGGAGCGACTGGAGCAAGGAGAACAGCAGCAAAGGGTCCCAGAGGGCTCGAGCCGGCTCCACCCCAGGCAGGAACGAGGTGATAAGTAAAAGGGCAACCCCAAGATGGAATCTGGGATAAAGTTATGGAGGAAGCGTTAAATGTAAGAGACAAAGATATTGTGTTATGCCGAGACATTTATTTCCAAAATAGATTTTTATGGAACTGGTAGAGTTTGCTGGTACTTACTCAGCTTTTTAAATCAGCAATTACTTTTTAAAAAAGTGAATGAGGGAAGCGGCTGTGGCTCAATCAGTAGGGCTTCCGTTTACCATATGGGAGGCCCCGGGTTCGGTTCCCGGGGCCTCCTGGTGAAGGCAAGCCCGCCCGCACGGCGTGGTTAGCTGACCCAGCGAGCACAAGCAGCAAGGGGGGGATGAATGAATAAATAAATAAAATCTTAAAAAAAATAAAAATAAAAAAATAAATAAAAAAAGTGAATGAGATGTGGCTCAAGCGGTTGGGCTCCCGCCTACCATATGGGAGGCCCTGGGTTCGGTTCCTGGAGCCTCCTGGTGAGGGCAAGCTGGCCCGCACCTGTGGAGAGCTGACGCAGCAAGATGACGCAACAAAGGGGAGACAAGCAGACACAGAGGAAACACGCAACAAATGGACAGAGAAAGCATACAGCGAGCACAAAGTGGCAAAGGGGGGGAATAAAAAATAAAAAAATAAATAAAAGTGACTGAAGCAATGAACTATCCAGGACAAAAGGAAGGGACTGAGGTGTAGGGAAAAGAGGAATGACCTGGCAGACCCAGCAGAACACATGTCCCTGAGACCCCACCCCAGAACCTCCAGAGGGATCCCAGAGGGATCCCAGGAGAACCTGGCCACTTGGAACTCTTTCCGAGGTCAAGGAGAGGTCAAGGAGAAGCCCCGGAGAAACCCAAACAGGCCTCCTCATTGAGCCCCTAAGAGCTAACAGGTGGGGCTTGTAATGCAACCAATCAGAACAGCAGAAAGCTGGGGCCCCTCCCCAACATTAGGAAGGGGGAGGAGGAAGGGCTTAAGAGGCCTAACCTGGGGCCCCCCCACGCGCCACTCATGCACACCCACATCCATGTCTAGGACTGTGTACTCTTTTCCTGTTTCTTAATAAACTCTTTACTCCCTTGCCTGCCCTATAAAGTATCCTTAAAATCTTTTATGCAACATAAGCCAAGAATGTGGAAGCCCAGAACCCAGAGCCTTCTGCCAGCAGGACCACGAAGGACATCTAGAAGGCAGCAAGCTACAGCAAAGACTTCATACCACATGGGCCTGGTTCCAAATCCTGGATTCCTAATGCCACCCCAAGTTGCACAGACACAGAATGACACAGAATGACAGAATGGAAATACTTGGCATTCTTACCCCTCCCACCAATCCCAGACCAGTGCAGGCATTGCTAATCAACCACCACACTTTTTCTCATAGAGCTTAGAATCTTCCTCAACCTCACCCTCATGGGCAGCCATTACCAGTTGCTCACAAGATGCTTGCACACTTCATAGCCCACCTGAGGTCCTTCCTGTGGTCACCTGGGCTCAGCCTGAGGAGGTGCAGGTCACACAGCCTTTCTCAGGAATCCACAGCTTCTACTACCTTCCAGCTTCCCCTGTGAATCTCATTCCTCCCTCCAGTGTGGGGAAATTTATTTCGTCTAGAAGTTACTGAAGCTTGGCTCTGAGTCATCACATGTTCTCCAGGCCCTGAACCCCTCAGGTCCTTGGCTTTTGAGGCTCAAAAGCCTGTTCTCTTCTGCTTCTGAGGCAAAAGGTGCTGTGAGGTCTACATGAAAGGTAGGCAGGGTCCCAAGTTCCTTACTAGGTAAAAAATCAACCCTCTACACAAAATAATACTAGTGCGGGGTGAGTTTTACAAAGGAGCAGAAACAGTGCTGTGAAAGTAAGTAAAAAAGGCGCCTCCTTTTCTGGTGGGCTAAGCAGGGAAGACTGCTTGGGGAAGGTGATGCTGAACTTTCCCTGAAGAAGACGCCAGCTGTGTTTAAGTCAGGAAGGAGAAACAGCAAGTGCAAAGGCCTTTGAGAGGACGAGGGTTCTTTCTTCACATGTGACAGGAAGGGAGCCGGAAAAGGTAGAAGCAGATGCAAGTGGGGCTGTCACCTGATGGGACGCAAACAAGGCCATGCTCTGCTGCTGTTTCCTCAGTGGAGTCTGAGCAAGGGTAGGGCAGCGGGAAGTGGGAGATTTGACAAGAGACAAGAAAGTATGAAATGGTCACCTCAGAGGAGAAAGACAAGTTTCCTCGGGTAAGGCAGTAGGACAGTGTGAGGACTGCACGTGGCCAAGGGTCATGAATTTAAAGTAAAACCAGCTGGCCCATTTGAGGGATGTTGCTCAAGAACATTCCACTTTTCAGGGGCAGTTGAGAAGGGCAGGGGAGGAGCAGCCATTGGGTTCCAGCGTTGGGGTTTGCCAGGTAAGGCAAGGGAGAAAGAGAGTGCCGTGTTAGGCCAGCCAGCTGCTAGAACAAACAGCCCCTATGGCTCAGCGGCTGAACGCCACAAAGCTTTGCTTCTGGCTCCCACAAAATCCTTGCAGATGTGCCTGGTCAGGCATCTCTCCTCCATGTGGCGATGCAGGGACCCAGGCTCCCACCTTCTGGGGATGCTGCTGTCTTCACCATGCAGCTTCCAAGGTTACCATGGAAGGGGCTGAGCCTGTGGGGGAGGCACACCAGATAGTTAACCTCCTTGGGCCTAAGGGGACACAAGTCACTTCGGCTAGTGTATTAGTCCATTCAGGGGAAGGCAGGTAGCCTTCTAGGTGGGGCTTCAGGGACGCAGGCTCCTTGGAACCAGCGATTCTGCCCCAGCTTCTTCCCTTGAATCCTACGCCTCTAGTCGCAGGAGGGGGAAATTACTTACATAACAAGTCCATGGCCCTAATCCACTGCAAGGGCTGGGAAATGTCCTTTTCCTGGATGCCCTGAAAGTACACGGAGTGTGTTTGCCAAGAGGGGCAAGAGTGCAGGGATGGAACCTCAACTGGGGCAAGGAGAAAAGGCAGCCAGAGGGGAGAAAGTGGTACACTGAAGAATGGAGACATGAAAGGGATTGGAAAATTCTAGCCAGAGGTGATGGTAAGTTCAAATGCTAGGAGCTGGTGGACCCAAAGTGGGACCCAAATTTCCGGGCTGGTGCTAGTTCTGGTGGTGTGAAAGAGCAGGGCATGACGGTGGGCATGGGTGACAGAGGGGAGCCTAGAAAGGAGGGTGTAGGCAAGGGGGTCAAGCAGGAAGGAGGCCAGGTGTGTGCTGAGGTTGCGGAAGCCTGGAGCAAAATGGCTTCACTTGCCATGTTCCAAGCTCCTTGTAACTATCATCTCATTTAATCCTTCCAACAACCACGTGAGGTGGGTGCTAGCATAGTCCCTGTTTTACAGGTGAGGAACAGAGGTTCCTGCCAAGGCCAAATAGCCAGGAGGTGGAACTGGCATTAGAACTCAGGCAGCCAGTTTAACTTAGCTCGGGAAGCTTCAGTTCATGAGTTCATTGATTCATCCATTCAAGGAAATATCCACTGAGTCCTGACAACATGCCTGACACCTATAGAAGGAAAAGCCAGGAGAGGGTGAGGTCCTTGGGTCCCAGACCCAAGGGCGCGGGCTTTGGGGAAGGGTGGGCACAGGAGGCGCGGCCGCGGGTGCGTGGCCCTGGCAGGGGCAGGGGTCTGGCTGGCCCGGGCAGGGGTCTGCCTTGGCCCTGGCAGGGGTCCTGACTTTGGCCCGGGCAGGGGTCCTGGCCTTGGCCCTGGCAGGGGTCCTGACCTTGGCCCTGGCAGGGGTCCTGACCTTGGCCCGGGCAGGGGTCTG
>JAKSZT010053990.1:7168721-7239373 GCA_026826555.1 Tolypeutes matacus | reverse complement strand
TATCTATCTATCTATCTATCTATCTATCTATCTATCTATCTATCTATCTATCTATCTATCTATCTAATCTATCCATCCCCCCTTGCTGCTTGTGCTTGCTGGGTCAGCTAACCACGCCCTGTGGGTGGGCTTGCCTTCACCAGGAGGCCCCGGGAACCGAACCCGGGGCCTCCCATATGGTAAACGGGAGCCCCACTGATTGAGCCACAGCCGCTTCCCTCCCAGTATCATTTCTGATTCTTCATTCCACCAGAAGCCCTTCCTCCACACGCAGGGGTGGACTGCTCTTGTGCCCTTATATTCTGCCTGCCCCTATTGCTGCTCCCGACTTGCATGGACACTGACAGGAGGCCCTGTGGATGTCCTGCCTGGGTATTTTCCCTTCTGATCCATTTTATACCCCATGGGCAGGTATTTCTCAATTATTATTACTCTTTTGTTTTACAGTTTACTGTGGCTTCCCATGGCTGGCGAATAAAATCCAAACTTATTTGCATGCTCTAAACTTGGGTGCCACCCTCCCTTTCTGGGGTGGTTCTGTTTTTTGTTTTTTTTTTATTTTTTAAAGATTTTATTTATTTATTCATTTATCCCCCCCTTGCTGCTTGTGCTCGCTGGGTCAGCTAACCACGCCGTGCGGGTGGGCTTGCCTTCACCAGGAGGCCCCGGGAACCGAACCCAGGGCCTCCCATATGGTAAACGGGAGCCCTACTGATTGAGCCACAGCCGCTTCCCTGTTTTTTTTTTAATATTTATTTCTCCCCACCCCTTTGTTGTTTTTCACTTGCTGTTTCTGTTCATCTTCCTTGTTTCTTTAGAAGGCATTGGGAGCCGAACCCCGGGACCTCTGATGCAGGAAGGAGGTGTCCAATCCCTTGAGCCGCTTCTGCTCCCTTCTCTGTTGTGTCTCTCATTAGGTTTTTCATCCCCCATCTCTTGTTGCATCAGCTGGCCACACCTGCCCGTCAGACCAGCTCTCTGTCTTCTTTAGGAGGCACCGGGATCCGAACCAATGACCTTCCATGTGGTAGGCGGGAGCTCAGTTGCCTGAGCCCATCCGCTTCCCAGAGTGGTTCTGTTTTAAAATTACTCTTTCCTAACCTGCAGCAACCAACATCCAGCTAGTATCGCTGGACTCTGCATTTCTCTGAGGAGGCCTGAGCTTGCAGTCACTAGATTTCCTCTACTTGGCAGCCTTTGCCCGCTTGTTTCCTTTTAAAATTCTGACTCTTCCTGCCAGGGCCAACTGACAGAGAACTTTCTCTTGATGCCATCAGATAGAATTATCCATGCTTTGCCATTTTCTTCTGTAACACTTAATACACACCTTTTGTTTATCACAGGCTTCACCACAGTTGATGCGTCTGACCCTCGTGTTAGATTGAATTCCTTGAAGGCATTTCATACTCATCTGTGTCCCCAAAACTGGCATGGGGCCTGGTGTGCAGTAAACACTGGCCAAGGGTTTGTAGGCCTTTTTGCTGACCTCTGCCTGTGATTAATGGGGGGGGTCCTTGTTATCAGACTCTTGGTTACCTGATCTCTCCAGTTATGAGTGAGTGGTAGAGGGAAAAATAAAAGTTGTCATAACATAATTGTTACTAACGAACTGACTCATCACTTAAAAAATTTGTCCATGCTCAGATGTTGTAGCCTAACACTAACCTCAGTCCCTGTCCATCAAGTCAGGTGCTTGTTAGTGTCTTTCATTGCTGATTGATAAAAGTCACAATCAGTTGTAAAATGAAATCGCAGATCTTGGAAAAGATGCAAGATTCCATGAAGTTTGATGAAGGAAATGTTTGAGAACTAAGTTTCACTCAGATCTGCATCCCACAGATAAACCCGTTTATAGTTGATAAAGAAGGTGATATCATGGGCTCTTTTTTATTTTTTTTATTTTTTTTATTTTTTATTTTTTTACCGGGATGTCCCGGGGATCGAAATCATGGGCTCTTAATAGTAGAATGGCTTAAATATCAAAAGGCTGAGAGAGCCATTGAAAACACTGGTAAGATCCTCAGGTAGTTTTCCGGAATTATGCAGTAAAAGACAGATAGACAGTGAAGTGTCTCATGGTGCCTTCGTAGTGTTCGTTGCAAAATTTATACCAAAAATCTCCTTGATTTGCTTTTTAAGCATTAGTAAGTACTTAGTGCATCTTTTATTAAATATAAGAAAAATGAGTTTCCTTTTCAAGGTGAAATTTCATTTAAGCTTTGATTTTATTTAGGGTGAAAATTTGGTCCCTCGGGTGGCCTTATTTCACTATTACGTATCCTCAGGTAATACGTGCTTCCATCATTCTCTGCCATCTCTGTGCTGTTGCTTTCAGCCCTGTCCCTGGACTTACGCAGGAGGACAGATTACCCAGGTTCTCCTTCCTGGTTTTCCTGTCCGGTGAAGCCCTGTCAGCGAGCCTAGCCTCCCTCTGAGGTCTCTAACAGCTGGCAAGGAATCTTGCCCTGCCCTGGGACAGCTTGTGTCTAGCTTTTCATGAGTCTCTTACACAACCACAATGAGATTGTAATTTCCATGTCTTAACGGATTTATAGGTCTCAGTGTGCCTCATAATCCTTTTGTTGAGTAAAGCAGGAGCCCTGGGGCTACTGATAAAAGAGTAAAAAAAATAAGACGGGGAAGGTCAGTGTGGGCTAGAAGGGACAGAGCTCTTTGCAGAGAAAGGGGGAGAGCTCCTGGACGCTGACAGGAGAAAGGGGGGAGTACCCCCGGACTTGGAAAGAAGAAAGGACCTTTCAGGTAGAAACACAGAGGCCCGAGAGCTAAGGAGATTGGCTTGAGATTTGCATTTCACCCCACTTCCTGGGTGGCCGCCTGGGGGATAGCTCAGAGGAAGACTTCTATTTGGGCAAGAGCAGTGAGAATAGAAAGGAAGGAAGAATTTTGGGGATGAGAATTCCAGGTTGTTGGAGATGGCGATTTTGAGCCTGGGTCAGTGGGAAAAGGGCCTGGGGGAAGATACTATTTTTGAGAGAGGAGGGAGAAGGTAAGGTCATGACTTGAAAGTTCCTGCTAGAGAATAAATTGGTATTCAGGTTTTTTGAGGGGAAATTAGATAAAAACTTCTGGGAGTCATTAAAAGAGTAGAGGAGTGGTTCTTGCCTGGGGGGAGGGCGGGGAGTCTATGCAGGGGTAGGGGGCGGGGGTGGAGGAGACCTTGTCACAACTTGTGGGAGGTTTCTACTAGCATCTGGTGGGTGCAGGCCAGGTACGCTGCTTCCCCTTCCACCCCCTAGGAATTATCTGGCCCCAAATGTCAGTAGTGTTGAGGTTGAAGAAACCTGGGGTAGAAGACTAAAGATTTAAAGATTGAGCTGTATTCTTCCCCGCGGGCATAGTCTTAAAGGTTAACCTTTGATTTGTAATTAGTGGAGATAATGAACAGCTGATGTTAATTCATGTCATCACAAAAACCTCTATTAGCTAAGTAGATTCTACAACATTATTTTATGGTAAGAAAACAGGTTCAGAGGAGTTGACTATCACTCAGCTAGTCAGGCAGAGCCAGCACCCTAAACCCGGCTCTATCTTCAAGCCCGTTCTCTTAAATGCACCCTCCAAGGTCATTGTTCATAGAGCAGGGCTAAGGTTCCCTGTCCCTGATGACTGCATATTGACATTGTCATTTTACTGTGGTGTTTCTCACTTGCCACAGTTGTTTCTAGTAGAATTTTAGATGGTTAGAAGAAATTTCTTAACCCATTTTTTTAAATTTTTATTCTACTTGTGTTCTAAATCCAGTAGCTGTGTTCTGTTGTCCATATACCCAAACCTATGGACCTAAGGATCATTTCTCTGTGGACATGGGTTGTGAATCATTTTTTTCTTTCCAGTCATTGTTAACTATTTGCAGATGGTGCTGTGAAACGGCCTGTACATTTCTTCTCTCCTGGGTCCAGGCCCTGAAGCTGTTGGGTGGCTGAGTTCCAGGACACCTTTGCTTGAGAGCTTGACGGCCATGCTACTGATGGACAGCTTTTCAGAGGTTTCAAGGGCCTTTTTGCTTTCAGCAAATACCAGTGGTTATGTGTTTAGCAGATGAGAAGCTTTGTGTTAAAGGTTCTCAGGTTTATCATCTGCCGAGCACTGCGCTGACTCACCTATAAACAAATCCAGATGATTATCTACAGTAGACCTTTGATGTTAGAAATGGCGGATCTCAGGACCTTCGGGAATCCACAGAGTTGCCTTGTCACTGTAGCATGGATTCTTCTCTCCCAGAATGCTATAGAATGTGACAATTTAGCCTCTTTAGATTGTGTCTAAATATAGAATGTAAGCCACTCGTAAAGCTATTTAAATATTCCTAAAATAAACTATATTCTTTGGTAAATCACTACCTTGTAAAGTGGTTTTACCCCAAAACTTAAAAAAAGATTTTTTTCCCCGTGGGATAGAGTTGAGGATCTTGACGCCATTCCTAGAGGCTGCTGCAGAGGCTAGTCCCTGCAGGGGAGGCTTGGAGTTAAAACTGGGTCTTCAGGGAGCCAATGTGGCTCCGGCAGTGGGGTGCCCGCCTCCCACATGCGAGGTCCCGGGTTTGGTTCCTGGTGCCTCCTAAAGAAGAAACAGTCAAGGAGCAAAAACAATGAGCAACAATGAGCTGCGGGAGCCACCTGAGGGGAGGGGGCAAACAAAACAAAACAAAACTGGGTCTTCAGCAGAATTCCAGATTCCTTCCTGTCACAAACGGAAGCCTTGGTTGTACTGTTCACGTGTCCCAGAGTAGCACTGTGTACCCACTCTAGCGTGCAGATCCCATGTTAGATGTTTTTAAGTGGGTTACTTAGTACGGATTGGATAAATTACATCTGCTAGGCTATTTTGCTTTATTCTTGGGACTGAGAAGGTTTTCAGGACACCATTTATTTGGATTTGACTTGCTTTTATACATGGCATATATTTGCAACTTGTGGGAGCTTTTCAGGTCCACCAAACTTGAATAACAGTTATTAGAGCCAGCGCCCCATGATAGCACTCACTGCTCAGGAAGGTGGGCAAACAGTGGAAAGATTTATGCACTGCCTGTTTGCCGTAGACTCGAGGTGGCCACCAGGCTTCTGTTCCCCCCGCCCCCACCATGGCTGGAGAGGGACCTGAGAGCCGTGCCTGGTGTTCCGTCCCAAAGGAGTCACTTAGAAAGGGGGACGGGCAAGGGTGGTTTTTCCGGGTGCTTGGGCAGGCCGGGCCACCTTTCGCTTCCTGCCATTGGCTTGGTTTTTGCTGTTTCAGCGGGAGCAGCCCTGCCCCCCCCCTGGTCTCCAGGGGACGTGCAGTTACTGTGGGTAAAGGGCTTTGAAGGCAAGGCGCTTCCTTACTTGCTCCAGAGATCCGGAAGTGGCCAGTTCCTCCGTGAAAATCTCGGGACTGCCATTAAGTCTGGAAATTAATTCTGCTTTATGGCTAAATGTTAGAGTAACTTATTTGACCTAATAGCAAATTAGGAGGAATTTATGGTTTTTGAGCCTCATCAGATTTCTGTGCTTGTGTTCACCTTTGGCGTTGGTGATGTAAAGGTCTCTGAAGGGCTCTGTCACCTGAGATGGCTGGCTTCTGTTGGAGAGGCTGGGAACCATGGTCCTGCTGCAGAGAAAGACAGCTGGACGGAGACAGCTACAGCCAGAAGGGTGGAGAGCCACCCAGAATATTATTTGTTATGTGACGAGAGGAAGGACAATTACAGTAATGTCAGTTACTCAATTAACTAGTGCCCAATTTACTGAAACAATTCTGTATTCTTTTAAGAGAGTGTAAAATAAGAAAAAGCAAATTATTTTAAGAATTAAAAACATTTATTTCCCTGGTATGCCCTAGAATCAGTACAGATCTGAGTTTCTTTCTCCCTCTTCTTCTCCCTCCATCCCTTCCTCCCTCCCTCCTCCTTTTGTGTCTTTCTTACCTCTCTAGTAAAGTACTCTTCAGTGATATTTCATCTTCAGAATAATGACCTGAGACCAGTAAAGGGCTTGAATCATTAAGAAATAAATTATGTTTGTCAAGTTATATTAAAGTAGAAATTGAAGGAGGTATGACGCAATTTTAGATGTTCAAAAAGAATATTTTGTTAAACTTTAACTGTCTTACAGTGAGGTTGGCACTGAATACCTAATTCACTGATTAGTCGAGAAATTCAACCAAGTAGGTTGGCCTTTCCCTGAGTATTCCCTTTATTTGTGAAGTGATGGCAGAGGACAGTGTGAAAAAAAAAAGGGGGGGGGTTTACTTTTGTTCATTTTGTTTTAAAAATTTTTTGAATAGATAACATGCGTATTGGCTTAAATGCTTCAAACATTACGAAAAGGTGTATAAAAATAAGTTTCATCTCTGACCTCCAGTCCCCAAGCAAGCATGGTTACTATTTTCTTAAATATTCTTCCAGAGAGATTATATAGGTTTATATGGGCATATTCATTCCTTCAGCAAATACTGAGTGTCTCCTATGTGCCAGGCACTGTGCAAGGGGCTAAGGATAAGGCTCTGTATGTAGCTTCCTGCCTTTCATACTTAAACTAGATGACTTTTCTGCAACAACTTAAAGATTGTTTTATATTGGGAGTTTTTTTGAACTGCTTTATTCTTTCTCAGGGCTACATAGTGTTTTATTTTTAAAGGGTTTTAAATATTATTTTGATCTTTTGATTAAAATAATTTGAATACTAGAGTCTCTATTTTAAGATGACTGCCACGATAGAAGACTGCTTTCATTGAATGCCCACTATTGGCAGATGCCATCTCCATAAAACTCATCCCAGTTGATCCATGCAAGCAGCCTCGGAGAGACGTATTCTTAACTCCAGGGTCCCAGAGAGGTTAAGTAACTCTTGAATGTAATTTTGGAAAATGACAAGAAAAAATATACCAAAATGTTTACAGGGGTTTTCTTTGATAGAATTTGGGAAACTTTAGTTATCTTTTTTTATTTTGTGGGGCTTCTAGATATATCCAAATACGATTTTTAGGGAACATGAATTTTAAAATCAGAAAATCAAATATGCTATAAGACAGCCTACTTTAGCTTAGACAAAAGCTGATAAAACGTGGTTGAGTGTTTTAAAGCCTGGGTCACCTAAGTTGTTTGTTACTTGTAGCTTATAATTAGCCCCCAACAGGACAGAAGCAGGACAGTGCTAAGAGATTGCTTTGTTGATTTTGTATTTTCACAAACTCATCACATTAGCATATTAACCAGCTAGCTATTGGGTTCTTCATGTTTTGGATTTGTTCTTTGTTTTGTTTTTGCTTGTTTTTCTCAATATATATTCTATGTGTGTTATCTATCATTTGATGAGTCTAGCTCTTTTATTTTTTTTTTTTTTACCAGGAGGTACCAGGGATCGAACCCCAGTCTCTCCATATGGTAGACGGACGCCAAACCTTTTGAGCCACATCCGTTTCCCCTAGCTCTTTTAAAGATAAATTAATTGTAAGCTAATTCTCAATGAGCTGCCTGTCAAGAGAAATTGAAGATTGTTATTTCAGATTAACAATCTATATAAAAAGCTCTTTATGGTGTTTGTTATTCCATTACTATTTTTTTTTATTTTTATTTTATTTTTTATTTTTTTTCCCATTACTATTGTTTTAAAGCACCGTGGGTTGGAAGTCAGTAATGAATGCACAGCTAGATTTGGAGGGGAAGAGTAGGGTGCTTCTGCCAGCAGGCAGCAACTTCCTGCTCTTCCAGCGACTTCTGCTCTTTCAGTCGCCTGCCTACCATGGATTGCTTAAATGTGTTGAATGCGAAATAAACATTGTTTTCCTTCTATTTGGTGTTTTGCTTAAGTGAGTAACTTGTGTCTCAGATTATATTAGATTATGACTTACGTGTTTATTGCAAAGCTTTTATGGTGCTGTATGCTAAAAAGTGTATCGGTTCCAAGGTCTTTGAAATCCTTGCGCTCCAGGGGTTTTACTTGGGAGGATATTCTTTCCAAATTATATGGCAAGTTTGGACTGTTGTATTTTTACAACCAATTCTGTAGTATTTTCTTTCCACGGTATCTTGAAATTTAACAATTGGCTCCTAGTCATATTATTTGACTCATCGATATCTGTTGTTTTTTTTCCCCTAGGTAGCTTTTCATCGTTTGGGCCATCAGTGTCAATGACCTTGTTTCACTTATTTCAACTGTCATTAAAAATTAACTGACATTTTACTTCCTGCCACCAAAGCCTATTGAGCAACAGAGGCTACAGAACATACAGTGGGCAAAGGGTTTCCAGGTCGTCTGCTGGTTTCTGGCCAAGCTAGCCTTCCTTCCTTCTTTAGGAGTACGGGGATAAACTTTGAATCAGGTTACACAATTTAGAACAGTAGTCCATCTGTTTGCTCATGCATTCAACTGAGCTTTCAAGAGTATGTGACAGGAAGAAGAACGAGGCCTTTGAATTCTGATATAGTGCCTGACCTGTTGCTTGGTAGCCAGGAGCCCTGGTGGCTGTAACTGGATTCTGCTAAGCCAGCAGAAGAGGGGCTGCCCTGCGTTCAGGAGGAAGGTCACGCCGCATCTATCTGCACGGCTTCCATCTGCTTCACCCACGGCTTCCTTTTCTTTACCTTCTTCCTTCACTAGGGGAGACAGTTCATTTGCTTTTTAGGAAAACATGTCCTTACTTTTGTTGTAGCTCTTACATATACATGGGTGTTTTTCTTTTAAATAAACTATGGAAAATTTATAATAAATTATAAAAATATAATTTTTATATAAATCTGGGAAGAATTGTTTAGAAGCACATTTAGGTTTTTTAATTGAGCAAGAAAAAAATCATTACATAGAAAATTTTTTTTCTTTTTAAAGTACCTTTTTAGATGTGCTTAGTGGTGCTGAAGCCTACTCACATCAATTCAGAGAGCCAATTGTTAAATTTCAGGAAAAACCAGGGAGGGAGGCCCTTGCACTCGGGCCTGGAGCTATTCTCTAAACCAGGGATTCTTAACAGAGGTGGTGAGCTTGAATTGAAGTTCAAAAAAAACATTCTTGTGGAGATGTGTTGGTGCGGGTGTGATATATTTATTAATTAATACACAGTATAGTATGGACTTAGTACGGGGTCCATGGTTTTCACCTGACTGGCAAAGGGGTCTGTGGAACAAAAAAGGTTAAGAAGCCCTACTCTAGGCCCTTTGTGTGGATAAGCTCTGAAGGAGAGCTCTAGTACTGGTCAGTCTGCAGACTGGGAACAGTGTTCTCCTTTTTCCCTTCTTTTTGTTAGCTCCTGGCATTCAAGGAAAGTCCTATCATAACACTAGCTGGATACAAGCTCAAGAAACAGACATCTCAGAGTCTTAAATTCCAGCAATAACACATTGAAACATGAAAATGTTCAAGTTTCAACAAAATACTGCAAAATGTACAAAGAAACATGAAGTGATGGACCAGACAAAGGAGAAGATGAAAGCATTAGAAGTCATCAGTATGGAGGATCAGATCTGGGACATTCCAGACAAAGATTTTTTTTTTAAATGGTCCTAAATATGCCCAAAGAGCTAAAGGAAAACATAGACAAAGAACTAAAGGAAATCATGAAAACTAGATGACCACAAGGAGAATAGCAATCGAGATATGTAAATGATGAAAAGGAATCAAACAGCTGAAGACTACAGTATCAGAAATTTAAATTCCCTAGACATGGATTCAGCAGCAGATTGGAACTGGCAGAAGAAAGAAATTAGTGAACTTAAAGATAAGGCAATAGAAATCTTTTAGTCTGAGGAGCCAAAAAAGAAGAAAGAATGGGGAAGCGGCTGTGGCTCAATCAGTAGGGCTCCTGTTTACCATATGGGAGGCCCCGGGTTCGGTTCCTGGGGCCTCCTGGTGAAGGCAAGCCCGCCCGCATGGCATGGTTAGCTGACCCAGCGAGCACAAGCAGCAAGGGGGGGATAAATGAATGAATAAATAAAATCTTAAAAAAAAAAAAAAAAAAAAGAAAGAATGAAGAAAAGTGAACCAGAACCTGAGGAATCTGTGGGATACTATCAGGCGTTCCAATATACACATTGGGGGAATCCCCGAAGGAGAAGAGAGAGAGAGAGAGAGAGAGAGAGAAAGGGGCAGAGAGAATATTCAAAGTACTAATGCCAGAAAATCTCCCAAATTTAACGACAGACATGAATATACTGCTCAACGAACTCCAAACAGGATAAACCCAAATAGAGCCACACTGCATCATGTTATAATCAAACTATCAAATGCCAAAGACTGATAAGCCGCAAGAGAGATGCAGTGTGTCATGTACAAGGGAGCCTCTGTAAGATTAAGCATTGAATTGTGTAACATAATGTATGATTCAAAAAAAAATTTTTATATGTATCCAGTACATCTAATTGAGAAGTATTTGTTTTTATTCAACTGTGTATTCTTTTGTGTGTTTTTATTTTATTTATTTATTTATTTGAGCCACATCCACCCCCCTCTTTTGTTTTTAATAGTTTATATTTTCAATTAAAAGTATAAAATAAAGTTTAAAAAATGCAAAAAATATATATATACTTTTTTCCTCTTTTTTTTTAAACTTTATTTTGTACATTTAATAATTGAAAATATAAACAATTAAAAACTAAAAAGTAAATACAGATGAATAAATATACATTTCTCAATTAAATGTAATGGATACATATAAATTTTTTTTTTGTGTGTGAATCAAACAATATATTACACAATATATATTTGGTTCATAGTAACACATTCATACAGTATTCGTCTTTGTATCTGGCTTGCTTCACTCAACATAATGTCCTCCAGGTTCATCCATGTTGCCATATGCTTTATGACTTCATTTCTTCTTACAGCTGCATAGTATTCCATAGTGTGAATAGACCACAGTTTGTTTATCCATTCATCTGTTGATGGACACCTGGGTTGTTTCCAACTTTTGGCAATGGTGAATAATGTGGCTATGAACATCGGTGTGCAGATGTCTGTTCGTGTCACTGTCACTGCTCTCAGTTCTTCTGGGTATATACCCAGTAGTGGTATTGCAGGGTCACGTGGCAAGTCTATATTCAACTTCTTTAGGAACTGCCAAACAGTCCTCCATAGTGGTTGTACCATCCTGCATTCCCACCAACAGTGAAGAAGTGTTCCTATCTCTCCACATCCTCTCCAACACTTGTAGTTCTCTGTCTTTTTAATAGTGGCCATTCTGATAGGTGTGAAATGATATCTCATTGTAGTTTTGATTTGCATTTCCCTAGTCATGACTGATGTTGAGCATTTCTTCATGTGTTTTTTTGCCATTTGTATTTCTTTTTTGGCAAAATGTCTATTCAAGTCTTTGGCTCATTTTTTAATTGGGTCATTTGTCCCAAAGTCTGGGGGGGGGGGAAAAAAAAAAGATTAAGCATTGATTTCTCATTGGGAACCATGGAGGCAAGAAGGCAGTAGAAACGCATGTAAAGTGCTAGAAGCAAAAATTACCATCCAAGGGGCATGGACGTAGCTCAAATGGTTGGGCATCCTTCTCCCATATGGAGGGACCAGGGTTCGATCTCCAGGACCTCCCGGTAAGGAAAAAAAAAAAAAAAAAAAAAAATTACCATCCAAGAGTTCTATATATGACGAAGCTGTTTTTCAAAAAATGTTGATGGTTCAACATAATGAGTAATGTATTACAGTAATTAGTTTTCTTAATAGAACAAAGGGAAAAAATCCACACAATCATTTCGATTGATACAGAAAAAGCATTTGACAAAATCCAGTACCCCTTTTTGATAACACATAGAAAAACCAAGAATAGAATGAAACTTCCTCATCATAATAAAGGGCATTTTTTTTTTTTAATGGCATTTTATACTCGGTGCTGCTACAAATTATACTCAGTGGTGAAAGACTGAAAGCTTTCCCTCTAAAATCAGGAACAAGACAAAGATGCCCACTGTCACCACTGTTCTGCACTGTGCTGGAACTGGAAGTTCTAGCTAGAGCTGTTAGGCAAGAGAAAGAAAAAAAAGGCATCCAAATTGGAAGGGAAGAATTAAAACTTGCCCTATTTGCAGATGACGTGATCCTGTATACAGATAATACTGAAAAATATACACAAAGCTACTAGAACTAATAAATGAATTCAACAAAGTGATGGGGTTCAAGATCAAGGTGGAAAAATCAGTAGTGTTTTTATACACTAGTAATGAACAATCTGAAGAAGAAATCAAGGAAAAAATTGCATTCACACTAACAAAAGAATCAAATATCAAGGAGTAAATCTAACCAAAGATGTAAAGGATTTATGTAGAGAAAACTACAAGACATTGCTAAAAGAAATCAAAGAAGATCTAACTCTCTCATTCTGTTGTATTATCTTGTCTTTGAGCTCTTATTTGGGGAATTTTCTTCTTTTTTTTTTTTTTTTTACCGGGAGGTCCCGGGGATCGAACCCGGGTCCCTCCATATGAGAGACAGACGCCCAACGACCCCCTTCTTCTTTTCTTTGTTTGTGTTCTTTCATTCTGGGTGTTCTTGTTTGTTTGTTTCATTTTTTGCCTGTTATGTTCTGCTCCCTTCTCCTGTTTCATGCCTGTAATGTGTTTGCAGAGTTAAGGCATTGTTGTTTATGATCATTTTAGCTGTACATTTAACCTTTCTGTGCCACATTTACCTCATCTGTAGAATTGGAATGATAGCAATACTTAATTTACAGAGTTGTGAGGATTCATTGAATTAATATATGTAAAACAGGATAGTGTCTGGCACATACTCTGAAAGTGTAGGCAATTACTTTTCTAGCTATTTCTTTTTGCTTGTGCTTTGCAGGTACATAGCTGTGTCCAGACTCTGTCTTTTCATGTAAGTCAATTTCAGTGAATTATCTTTGCCTCCATTCCCATTGTCTGAGACTATTTCCGCCTTAGGATGTCAAGCAGCAGGATAGTAGGGGAAAGAGTTCCACTGGAGCTGTTTGTTGCCTTTATTGAATTTCCCAAGCCCAGATCTCTTAGGAGAGTTTTTTTTTTTTTTTTTTTTTTAAGATTTATTTATTTACTTTATTCATTTTAAACCGCCCCCCTTCCCCATTTGCTGTTTTGTGTCCATTCGCTGGGCAATTCTCTGTATCTGTTTCCTGCCATCTCTTCTCATCCTCCTCCTCCAGTGTTCAGGAGGATTCAATCCTGGAGACCTCCGATGTAGGAAAGAGGTGTTCTGCCATCTGCGCCACCTCCGTTCCTGGCTTTCAGAGCATCTCATCTTGTCTCTCCTCTGCGTCTCTCTCCTGTTACGTCATCATCTTGTTGCATGGTTCCCGGGGCCTGGTGGCTCACTGGCACACAAAGCCTGGCAGCCCATGCGCCTTCTATATATATTTTTTTATTTTACCGGGAGGTCCCGGGGATCGAACCCAGGTCCCTCCATATGGCAGACGGACGCCCAACCATTTGAGCCACATCCATCCCCCTCTTAGGAGAGTTTTGAATAATGTTTTCAGGGCGCTGTCTGTCTTACTGGAGACGTGGTGTTCCTAATGGGTTCCCAGCCTTTGGGTTTTTAGGTTCATCCTCCAGTCCATTATGGAACCCTGGGAAATGGTGCCCCTGGTGGGTTTCCTACCGTTAAGATCTTGAGATCTGGCAGTGATAAGTACAGGCTTTCTCTCTTCATTTTTTTTTTTTTTTTTTTTTTTAAAGATTTTATTTATTTATTCATTTATCCCCCCCTTGCTGCTTGTGCTCGCTGGGTCAGCTAACCACGCCGTGCATCGGGCTTTTGCCTTCACCAGGAGGCCCCAGGCCCGGTTCCCATATGGTAAACGGGAGCCCTACTGATTGAGCCACAGCCGCTTCCCTCTCTCTTCATTTTCCTGGTTTCTCAGTAACGATTCACTAGCTGTGCAGTCTCTGTCTCTCTCTGTTGATCTCAGGAACTCTTTGAATTTTGTATATTTCTTTTCTTTTTCTAATATGGCTTCTGGGAGGTAGAGGTAAGGTAATTTTCTTTCTTTTGCCACCATTTTTTGAAATCATGAAGTCACAACCCTTTCCTGAATGATCAGGGTATGTGAGTTCTTAGCTGATTTTTACTGTTTTTCTGTTTTGATAGGTTTGGGGAGGGAGCTAGGTAGTGCGATCTTATTTCATTCTGTCATTTTTATCCAGAATTTCTACTAATAGTTACCAGGACTAAATACCAAGAGTATACCCAGAAAACAGGTAAATTAGTCTAAATTGTAGCCCAGATTTATTTATATTTGTATGTCCTGGCCAGTGTCTGATTTGGGCTTTGATCAGAGCTAAAAGTTACGCAACTAAGAATCAGGGCTATTCTAATCAGTAAGACAGGAGTGTGCAGGTGGAGAGCCATAGTGCCAACAGATGAAACACATTTAGCAGAATATGCAGCCACCTGTGGTTATGGTTGCAAGTCTGGGAAGGGTCTCCTACTTCGAAGTCGTATAACTTTGATGCTTGAAATTCTCTGTTCATGGTTTAATTCGATTTACAGTTGTCAGCCACTTTCTAAGTTCTAAGGTAAAGAGAGAAGGGACAAGTTGCCTTGTTCTGATTTATAGCAGTGGCCTAATTAAAGCTACAAATGCTGTTGAAAGGCTAACACTTCACACCTTTGGTTGAATTTTAGAAATGCAAGAGGCATTAGAAAGCATCTAATTAAATGTTTGCCTGAACAAGTTTCGACACAGGAGAGATGGAAAACATTAAAACTGCATATAGTGAGAAAATTAAAGAAAGAAAAGTTTGAAAGTGAAGGGTGGGATTTTAATCCAAATTTTGGTTGTTGTGGTCTGCTGAATAATGCCTTCCCCCAGATGTCAGCGTCTCAATCCCCAGAACCTCTGAATGTGTTACTTTACGTGGCAAAAGGTACTTTGCATATATGATAAAGTTAAGGACCTTGAAATGGGGAGATTACTCTGGATTATCTGGGTGGGCCCAGTATAATCATGAGGGGCTAACAAGCAAAAGAGGAAAGTAGGAGGTCAGAGGCCGAGCAGGAGATGGGATATGGGTAATGGTCAGAGCGGTGCAGCCCACCAGCCGAGGAACGAGGGCAGCCCTAGCGCCTGGAACAGGCCAGGACACGGATTCTGCCCTCGAGTCTTCAGAAGGAGTGCAGCCCTCTTTTTTTTTTTTTTTTTTTTTTTAACTTTATTTTGTATATTTAATAATTGAAAATATAAACAATTAAAAACTAAAAAATGAACACAGATGAATAAATATATACATTTCTCAATTAAGTGTAATGGATACATATATATATATATATATTAATCAAATAATACATTACACAATACATTTGGTTCATAGTAACGCATTCATACAGTATTTGTCCTTTTGTGTCTGGCTTGCTTCACTCAACATAATGTCCTCCAGGTTCACCCTGCTTTATTTTTTTTATTTTTTTTATTTTTTTTACCGGGAGGTACCGGGGATCGAACCCTGGTCTCTCCATATGGTAGACGGACGCCGAACCTCTTGAGCCACGTCCGTTTCCCGCCATATGCTTTATGACTTCATTTCTTCTTACAGCTAATGCAGCCCTCTTGACGTCTTGATTTCTGGCTGAGTAAGACCTATTTTCGGACTTCAGCCTCCAAAACTGTAAGATGACAAATTTTTGTTGCCTTAAACCACTGAGTTTGTGGTCATTGGTTCCAGCAGCAATAGGAAACATAGTTTTTTACACAAGTTACGTAGAGGCAGCCCCGCGCCGCTGACGTAGCGCCCTCTGCACGTCAGGCGTGGTGCCTGGTGCTCTCCAGATGGTCTCAGCTGCCCAGCATCGTAGTTAGAAGCACAGAGCGTGCGTGTGGGAGCTGCGCCCCTCAGTTCGAATCCTGCCTTAGCCACTTAATTGCTGTGTGATTCTGGCCTGTGCCTTAATTTCCTCAACCATAAAATGGAGGTGATACTAGCATATCCCCTGATGGGTTATTGGGAGGATGAGATGAGCTAATCCATGTTGAATGTGTGGAACATTGAGCACCGGGACTCAGTAACTATAAACTCTTATAATGGCTAAATGAATTCCTCAAGTACAGATAGGGTCAGAGAGTTTTAGTTACTTATCCAAGATCTAGTAAGCATCAGAACTGGGATGTATTCCTTCTTTTTTTTCCTTTTTTTTTTTTAAAGACTTATTTATTTACTTTTATCCATTTTCATACTCCCCTCGCCCCCATTTTTCTGTTTTTGTGTCCATTCGCTGGGCAATTCTCTGTGTCTGTTTCCTGCCCTCTCTTCTCATCCTTCTCCTGTCTTCACCGGGATTTGATCATTGGAACCTCTGATGTGGGAGAGAGGCATCCTACTACCTGCGCCACCTCAGTTCCTAGTTTTTTGACGCATCTCATCTTGACTCTCCCTTGTGTCACTCTCCTGTTACGTCATCATCTTGCTGCATGGCTTGGTGGGGCCTGGGGGGTTCACCCGTGCACAGGGCCTGGGGGAGGGGCTCACTTGCTTGCAGGGCCTGACAGTGCACCCACGCACGGGGCCTGGTGGCCCGCGTGCCTTCTATATTTTTCTTTTTTTTATTTTTACCAGGAGGTCCCAGGGATCGAACCCAGGTTCTCCTCCATATGGGAGATGGATACCCAACCATTTGAGCCATATCTGCCTCCCTCTTTTTTCTTTTTTTATTGTGGTAGAATGTAAAATTTACCATTTTAGCCATAAGTGTACAACTCACTGGCACTAGGTACATGGAAAATATATTTTTAAAGATTTATTTATGTATATACCCCCCCCATTGTTTGCACTCACTGTTTACTCTTTGTGTCTGTTTGTTGTACTCTCTGTGTCTGTTCATTGTGTGTTCTCTTGTCTGCTCATCTTTTAGGAGGCACTGGGAACCAAACCCAGGATCACCTCCCGTGTGGGAGGGAGGTGCTCAATTGCTTGAGCCACATCCACTCCCAGCTTTGTTGTGTGTCTCCTCGTTGTGTCACCGTGTTGCAACATCTCATTCATCTCATTGTATCATTTCATTGTGTCAGCCCTTTGCATCAGCTCGCTGTCTTGCTTATCTTCTTCAGGAGGCACTGGGACCTCCCATGTGGGAGGTGGGCACCCACCTGCTTGAGCCACATCTGTTCCCCACATTCACAATATTGTGCAACCATCACCACTATTCCCAGAATTTTTTCATCAACCCAAACAGAAATCCTGTGCCCATTAAGTAATAAATCCTCATTTCCCACTCACTGCAGCCTCTGGTAACCTCTCTACTTTCTATCTGTTCATTTGCCTATTTTAGGTACCTCATATAAAGTGGAATCCTACATTTGTCCTTTTGTGGTTGGCTTATTTCACTTAGCATAATGTTTTCAAAGATCCTCCATGTCATAGCCTGCATCAATGCTTTATTCCTATTTATGCCTGAATAATGTTCTTTGTCTGTATACATCACATTTTATTTACTCATTCTTCTGGTGATGGTCACTTGGGTTGTTTCTACCTTCTGGCTATTGTGAATAATGCTCCTGTTAACATTGGTACAAAAGTATCTGAGTTTTTGCTATTAATTATTTTTGGTATATACCTAGGAGTGGAATTGCCAGACCATATGGTAATTCTTTTTAAAAAAAATTTTTATAAAGCAGTTTTATTGCTATATATTCACATACCATGCAATCTATTCAAAGTGTACAACCAGTGGCTTTTTGTGTAACCAACAGTGCAGTGCATTCATCACCAAAAATTTTTCGAACAATTTCATACTCCAGAAGGAAAACCTCCACACCCCTTAGCACTCACTGCTCAATCCCTCTATCCTTCCCCCACCCTACATAACCACTAATCTGATTCCATCTTTATAAATTGATTTATATTTAAAACATTTTATATAAATTAAATCATACAATATGTTATACTTTGTGTCTGGTTTCTTTCACTTAGCATAATTTTTTTTTTTGCCTGATATGAACATCTTGTAACATAATACATTTGTTCAGTTTCAAAGAAAAACAGTCATATATATGCAGTATTATCCATATTCATATTTCACATGAGGTTTCACTATGCTACACAGTCTCATGTTACATTTTTAGCTTTCCTTTTAGTAATATACGTGACCTTAGACCTTTCCTTTTTTTTTTTTTTTTTTTTTTTTTTTTAAAGTTTTTTTTTTTTTATTCATTTATCCCCCCCTTGCTGCTTGTGCTCACTGGGTCAGCTAACCACGCCGTGCGGGCGGGCTTTTGCCTTCACCAGGAGGCCCCAGGAACCGAACCCGGGGCCTCCCATATGGTAAACGGGAGCCCTACTGATTGAGCCACAGCCGCTTCCCTAGACCTTTCCTTTAAACCACTGCCATACCCATATAGTAGCACTGCTAGTTAAAAACATTGTTTTAATGTTTTACCTTTTCTAGTCATTTCCAAAGATTAACACACCCCGTTTTTTTCCTCCTATAACCTATTTTGTGCAAGTTAACCCTCAGCTTTCCATTCTCTAAACTCATTCTATTTTCTGGTGACCCATATTCAAGTTAGAAACTACATGAGATTACACAACATATTTAGTTCATAATAGTGCAGTCATACAGTATTGTTCTTTTTTTTTTAAAGATTTTATTTATTTATTCATTTATCCCCCCCTTGCTGCTTGTGCTCGCTGGGTCAGCCAACCATGCCGTGCGGGCGGGCCCGCCCTCACCAGGAGGCCCCGGGAACCGAACCCGGGGCCTCCCATATGGCAAACGGGAGCCCCACTGATTGAGCCACAGCCGCTTCCCCAGTATTGTTCTTTTGTGTCTGGCTTGCATCACTCAATGTCCTCCAGGGTCATCAGTGTTGTCATATGCATTATGACTTCATTCCTTCTTACCGCTGCATAATATTTCCATCATGTGAATACACCAAAGTTTGTTTACCTATTGGTTGATGGACACCTGGATTGTTTCCAACTTTTGGCAGTTGTGAATATGCCGCTGTGAACTTCGGTGTGCAGGTGACTGTTCATGTCCCTGCTCTCAGTTCTGGGTATATGCCCAGTAGGGGGGGTTGTCAATTTTATTGATCTTCCCAAAGAACCAGATTTGGTTTTGTTGATTTTTCTTTATTGTTTTATTGTTCTCAATTTCATTTCTTCTCTCATTTTTATTATTTCTTTCCTTCTGCTTGCTTTGGGAATGGTTTCCTGTTCTTTTTCCAGTTTTTCCAGTTGTTGTTAATTTAGAACTTTGATTTTATCTCTCTCTTCTTTTATAATAAAGGCATTTAAGGCTATAAATTTCCCTCTCAAGACTGCCTTCGCTATATCCCATAAGTTTTTTTTTTTTTTAAAGATTTTATTTATTTATTCATTTATCCCCCCCTTGCTGCTTGTGCTCGCTGGGTCAGCTAACCACGCCGTGCGGGCGGGCTCGCCTTCACCAGGAGGCCCCGGGAACCGAACCCGGGGCCTCCCATATGGTAAACGGGAGCCCTACTGATTGAGCCACAGCCGCTTCCCATATCCCGTAAGTTTTGATAAGTTGTGTTCTCTTTTTCATTTGTCTCAATTTTTTATTTACTGATTTCACTTGCTATTTCTTCTTTGACCCACTGATTACTTAGGAATGTGTTGTTCACTCAATAATAAACTTCCCTGTCTATTATTGATTTCCAATTTCATTCCATTATGATCTGAGAAGGTGCTTTGTATCATTTCAGTCTTTTTATATTTATTGAGAGCTGCATTGTGACTTAACATGTGGTCTATCCTGGAGAAAGATCCATGGGCACTTGAGAAGAACGTGTAACCCGCTGAGTTTGGGGGCAACATTCTGTATATGTCTGTTAGGTCTAGCTCATTTCTCATATTGTTCAAGTTCTCTTCCTTATTGATCTTCTAATGATGTTATTCTATCTAATGATGTCCACGGTGTGTTGAAGTCTCCAATGATTATTGTAGAAATGTCTACTTCTCCCTTCAGTTTTACCAGAGTTGGCCTCATGTATTTTGGGGCACCCTGGTTAGGTGCATAGATATTTATGACTGTTATATCTTCCTGGTGGATTGTCCCTTTTATTAATATATAAAGGCCTTCTGTACCTTTTTATAACTTTTTTGCATTTAAAATCTGTTTTGTCCAATATTAGTTTAACTGCTCCTGCTCTTTTTTCGTTACTATTTGCATGGAGTATCTTTCTAACCTTTTACTTTCATCTGGTTTGTATCCCTGGGTCTAAGATGAGTCTTTTGTAGTCAGCATATGGTTGGCTCATGTTTTTTTATCCATTCTGTATCTTTTCATTGGGGAGTTTAATCCATTCACATTCAGTGATATTACTGTAAATACATTTTTACTTCCATTTTATTCTTTGGTTTTCATGTCATCTTATTTTTGTCTGTCTTACTCTTTTGGTTATCCTTTCTGCTATTTTTTCTTCTGTACTCTCTTCCAAGCCGCTATCTCCTGTCTGTCTGTCTGGTTCTAAGGCTTCCTTTAATATTTCCTGCAAAGGTAGATTCTGCTTTACGAACTCTCTTAGTTTCTGTTTGTTTATGAATATTTTATAGTCACTTTAATATTTGAAGGACAATTTTGCTAAATAAAGAATTCTCGACTGGCAGTTTTTTTCTTTCCATTTCCTGGTTGTCTTCTCGCCTCCATGGTTTCTGAAGAGAATCTGCACTAAGTCTTACTGGATGTCCCTCGTATGTGATGGTTTGCTTCTCCCTTGCTGCTCTCAGAATTTTCTCTTTATCTTTGATGTTTGACATTCTGAGTAGTATGTCTTGGAATAGATCTATTCAGATTTATTCTGATTGGGTTACGCTGTGCTTTTTGTAGCCATTGTTTCCTCAAATATTCTTCTGCCCCCTTTCCCTTCTCTTCTTTTTTTTCTCCCCCAGCAGCATGGGATCATCTCTCTTAAACTTTTTTTTTCTTTTTCTTTTTTTTTTCTCTTAAACTCTTGACTTAGCAAATACATTTTTCCTGCGCTTAAATTTTATTCCACAAGTAGTACATTACAAAATTATTGTGAAAGAGTAAAAAAAAAAAAAAAAATACAGGTAGTACAAAAATCCCTCCTGATCCCCCATCCCAGAATTTTTCATAGTGCCTTACATGTTTTCACTTTTGACTTTCAAAATAGATTTTCAACAATTTGAAGGAAGAATAGTATCAATGACACAGTCATTATCATGAGCCATCTGTTTTAAAACCTAGTCATCTGTTCTTTTTTCAGTGTTTATATTCTGTTGTTTTTTAGTATAAGAATAGTTTATGCTGAATCCCCAGCATGTATAACAGTGCCTGGTCCAGAATAGTCAATAAATTACTATTGAATGAATAATGAGTGTTCTTTAAAAAAAAAACAAAAAAAACACAAAAACCCAATTACAAACAATTCAGAAGTGTGTAAGTCAAAAACCTTTCCTTCCCTTTGTTGTGCTCTTTTTTGCTGCTGTTGCGTCATCTTGTTGCGCCAGCTCTCCGCGCAGGCCAGCTTGCCTTCACCAGGAGGCCCCAGGAATCAAACTGGGACCTCCCTTATGGTAGATGGGAGCCCAGTCGCTTGATTCACATCTGCTTCCCCTCATGCTCTTTTAATTCTGGTTATTTTGTCGAAGGCAAAGCTTCTATCCTTGGTAAGCTCTTATTTAGCACTTCTTATTGAACAAATCAGTTTGATAGTTTCTGGCACAGGAGGGTGGTCTGCTCTTCGGGGTTCATTGCCACCTGTGGGAGGCAGCAGAACCTGGGATGGATTGGCCCCATTTAAGTACCGCATCTTCTGGGAAGCCTTCCCTTTCTCCCCCTCAGAAGGTCTCTTGGACCTGCACCCTGCAGGCTCCTTAGAGCAGTACTTGGCCAGATGACCTTCACTGCCTACCTGCTGTGCCCTTCACCGGAAGGTGAGCTCCTTGCAGGCAGCAACAATCTGTCACCACCTCCCACTCTTCTGGAACTCCCATGTTGTGTTTTGTGTTGTCGTTCAACTCCCTGAGCCCCTGCTCAATTTTTTCCATTCTTTTCTTTTTCCAATTTCAGCTGTTCTGTCTTCTGTATCACTTATTCTTTCTTCTATCATTTCTGCTGTTGTATGCCTCTAATGTGTTTTTTTTTTTTTTTTCCAAAGATTTTATTTATTTATTCATCCATCCCCCCCTTGCTGCTTGTGCTCGCCGGGTCAGCCAACCACGCTGCGCGGGCGGGCTTGCCTTCACCAGGAGGCCCCGGGAACCGAACCCGAGGCCTCCCATATGGTAAACGGGAGCCCTACTGTTTGAGCCACAGCCACTTCCCTCTAATGTGTTTTTGATCTCACCTTTCATTCCCATGAGCTCTGTTTTTCTATTCAGGTTTTCAAATTCTTTGTGTTCTGTCGTCTTTATTTCTTTAGCCATTGTGGTAGTTTGAGATTAAAGTTATGTTTGTAAACTGGTCTGTTCCTCAGGGTGTTATATGCTTTGATTGTATTAAATTCAAAGATTTTAAATCTACTTGATAAAAGATTAGGGCTTTAATTTGACTCAGGGTTGAGTCCCTGCCCCTTTGGTGGGCTGATATAAACAAACACAGAAGAAAGAGGAAGAGAGAGCGCTCCATAGTCAGGGAAGAGGGGATAGCTCTGCCATGTTTGATCCTGGGGCCCCGGGGAAAGATGAGTCATTGGCCTGATAGTTTGCAGCTGAAGAGAACAGAACAGCTGATAAGGCCTGGAAAGAAGCCCTGAGAAACTAGCCCTATGCCAGCCTACAGCTGAGATTGGAAAAAGCTGGGGCCACCGTGCCTTAAGTGGAAGAAGGAAGGAGAGACCAGGCAGAGATTGCCTGCTGTCTTGCTTCAACACGTGGCAACAGACTTTGGTGAGAAAGCAGCCTTGAGTTGGACTCTTGAGGGCCCCGTATCTGTAAGCTTTTACCCCAAATAAATACCCTTTATAAAAGCCAACAGATTTCTGGTGCTTTGCATCAGCACCCCTTTGGATGACTTAATACAGCCATAATGTCTTTCAGCTTATTAATTTGATTTTGGAAAGTTGTGTGCATCTCATTAATTGTCTCAAATCCTGCATCTCTTCTGGGGCTTTGATATATTCCTTTTCTTGGGCCATGTCTTCCATTTCCTTAGTATGTCTCGTAATTTTTTGTTGATGTCTGGGCATCTAATTAGGATGATGAGTTTACTCAGATGCTTAATTTCTCTCTCTTTCGTAAGGATTTAGTGGCCGGAGGCTGTGTGTCACTGCTGTTCTTTGATTCTTGGTTCATCCTGTTCTGGGTCTTCGATTGTCTCTGTTAGTTGCTCAAAACTTGCTCTGGACCCAGAAACAGGTTGCAAACCCCCTTCCAAGGGCCTTGGGGAGGGAGGCTAGAAAGGTCTGAAAAAGCCTCTCTCACTTTTTTTTTTTTTTTTTTCTTCCTTTACATGGGTAAATATACTTACTTTTTTAAAGATTCGTTTATTCAGCTCCCCCCCCCACCGTTGTTTGCATTTGCTGTCTGCTCTCTGTGTCCATTCACTGTGTGCTCTCTGTGTTTGCTTATCTTCTCTCTAGGAGGCACTGGGAACCAAACCTGGGACCTCCCATGTGGGAGAGAAGTGCTTAATTGCTTGAGCCATCTCAGCTCCCTGCTTTTTGGTGTGTCTCTTTGTTGCATCATCATGTTGCATCAGCTCACTGTGCCTGCCCGTTGCACCAGCTTGCTGTCTTGCTCGTCTTCTCCAGGAGGCACTGGGAACTGAACTCAGGACCTCCCATGTGGTAGGGGGGAGCGCAAAGGCTTGAGCCACATCTGCTTCCCCTTACTTACTTTTAATTTCACATTCACTTCCTCCGTGGGCCAGCAGATGGCACTCTTTGACAGCCCAGTCAGTTCAATGCCTGATCAGAGGGTGTTTGCTGCAACACAGACCAGATCAGTGTGACAGAAGTTCCTGCCTAGAGGCTAAGAGCCTTGTAAGTCAAACCTTCTCAGAGACAGTTCTCCAACTCACTGGCAGCCTTCTCCCTTTTCCTGGGTATGAAATAATTCCACCCCCCTCAGCATCCTCAACAATCTGTTCCAGTTAGTAGAGAGGGAGATTGAAGGGGTTGGATCTCTTTAGTCTGGACCTGGCTCCCAAGGCAAACAATGGCACGACCCCATGTGGCCTGGACCACATTTGTGAGTCACAAGCTGAGTCAGCCTTTGGCTGTGTCCTATCTCCCCTTTCCTGGGTGGGTGTGTCCTCAATCAGTCTGGTTAGTAAAGAGGGAGGTTGAGAGGATTGTATCTTTCCAGTCTAGTACTGGCTCCCAGGGCAAACAATGGCGCAGTTCCCCCCCAACCTGGAAGGCCTTGTGAGACACAGAAGACCAAATTTGTGGGTCAAAAGCTGAATCAGCCTTAGACTGTGTCCTTCTCTCTCCCCTTTCCTGGGGAGGTGGCTCCTGGGACCTCCTTTGTCTGTAGCCACCGGCCCTGGCTGGAGAATTCAGTAGTGTCTCAAGTGTGGAGGAGGGTGCCAACAGTAGCAGCTGCGGCTTTTAACTCACAGTTTTGCCATCACAATTCTTTTCCTTTGTCCCTTTTTCTTCTGAGTGGTTTCCAGCCCTTCCCCTGGTTTCCTAAACCCTAGAAAGTTTTTCTCCAGGCTGTTTCTGCCTGTCCTCTAGCTGTTTTTCTGAGAGAAAAGAGAGTCCCGGGTCTTTCTAGTCTGCCATCTTCCCAGAAGTCTTCCTCACTTTTAATTTTCTCATATGCACTTTCTTGGTCGGCTAGCACATGGCGCTCCTTGGCAGCCCTCTCAGTTCAAAGCCTGGTTGGAGAGTGTTCCCTGCAACACAGACTGGATCAGTGTGATAAAGGATCCTGCCTGGAGGCTAAGAGCCTCACAATTCAAACTTTGTCAGGCTGTTCTCCAAACTTTGCAGGCAGCCCCTTCCCTTTTCCCTTTTCCCTTTTCCTTCTGCGTCTTCAGCCACCAGTGCTGGTCATTAGAAAGGGAGATTGAGAGGGTGGGATCTCTTTAGTCCCTTGCAGGCTTCCAAGGCAAACAGTGGTATGGCTCCTCCCAGCCTAGAAGGGCTCCCGGCCCTTCTAATCTGCTGTCTTCCCAGAAGTCCTGTTTGGTAATTCAACGTGTAAATTTTTGAGGAACCACCAAGCTGTTTTATAACAGCAGCTGTATGGCTGCATGATTTTATATTTCCACTAGCAGTGCAAGAGGGTTCCAATTTCCCCATGTCCTTACCAACACTTATTTTCCGAGGTGTTTTTTATATATCTATATAGATATAATATCTAAGTGGTTTTGAAGTGGTATCTCGTGTGTTTTTCTTTTTTAATTTTTAAAAAAAGATTTCTTTCTCCCCCTCCCCCCCCTTCGTTGTTTGCGCTTCTTGTCTGTGTCTGTTCATTGTGTGCTCGTCTTCTTTTTAGGAGGCATCAGGAACTGAACACGGCATCTCCCATGTGGGAGGGAGGTGCCCAATGGCTTGAGCCACCTCTGCTCCTGCTTATTGTGTTTCTCATTGTGTTTCCTTGTTGTGCCTCTTTGTTGCGTCAGCTCGCCATGCCAGCCCACTGTCTTGCTCATCTTCTTTAGGAGGTGTTGGAAACCGAACCTGGGACCTTCCATGTTGTAGGTGGGTGCCCAACTGCTTGAGCTACATCTGCTTCCCTCTCATTGTGGTTTTGATTTGCATTTCCCTAACAGCTAATGACTATTGGACATCTTTTCGCATGCTTTTTGGCTGTTAGTGTATCTTCCTTGGAGAAATGTCTATTAAAGTTCTCTGCCCATTTTTCAATTGGGTTGTTTGTTTTGTAGTTGTTGTATGAGTTCATATATTCTGGATGTGAAACTCTTACCAGTGTTGAGGATTTCAAGGGAAGAAAGTTTATTTAAAAGCAGCCACACAAGGAGACAGGAGTTAAACTCAAATCTGTCTTCCCAAGTCTAAAGCTTGTGGTTTTTATGGGGTTCAAACAAATGAATGGAGCTAGTGGAGGTGGAGCTAGTGATGTTATTTAACTTGGGATATGCTGATTGGTTATGTTTCAATTACACTTAACAGGGAGCGCGAGAGCAAGGCCTGAGAAGTCCCTGAAAAGTGATACAAGGCAGGTGGGGTAGCACAAACTGGCTGTAAAGGAGCTCTGTAAAGGAGGGCCAAGCCTCTGGTTACCGCAGTGTTATAGGTCGCCCAGTTACCATAGGAGAACCACCGCACTTCACAGGTAAAGAGATGAAGATGGGCTGAAAGTGAGCGGGAGGGACAGCACCTGGTTACAGCGGTGTTAGAAATCAATTTGCTCAGTTAACATAAGGTAACTTCAAGAACAAGTAAAAGAAACAAACTGAAGTAACTGTAATTACAAGTAAACCATCTGTAGTCAGCAGTTACACCAGATATATGGTTTGCAAATATTTTTTCCCATTTTGTGAATTGTCTTTACTCTCCTGATAGTGTCCTTTGCACAAAAGTTTTTAATTTTGATGAACTCCAGCTTACCAATTTTTTCTTTTGTTGCCTATGTTTTGCTGTCATATTTAAGAAATGATTGCAAAATCCAAGATGAAGATTTCCCTCTATATTTCCTTCTAAGAGTTTTATAGTTGCAGCTTCTTACATCTTCAGAACTGGGATCTGTGTCCATGGCTTGCTGCCTCTGAAGCCTGTGTTCGTTCCTCTAGCATGGTGCCTTCCCACCCGAAGAACGGGACTGTCCCTTAGTAGCCTACAGTCCAACTGGGGAGCCAACACTAATCCACCAAGCCTATTTGAGAACAATACAAGTCATTTGTCATATATAATTGGGAGTTGGAAAGGGGCAGAGTGGGACAGAGTGGTGGTGGTTATTGTTGTTTTCAGAACATATTTGAGTCTTGGAAATTGAAAGTTAGATATTACCTCGGCCTCCAAGGAGCTAACAGTGAAGATGGTCGGAGCTTCACTTAGGAGCTTGAACTTTTATCTTGACCTTAAAGGGTAGAGAGTTTTTGGAGAGCATGGAGTGAGAAGGAGTTTTCAGATTTAGAGTAAGTGGACATGCTGATAAACTCTTGTCAGTTAGGATTAGCTTAGCTGCTTGTAACAGAAAACCCCCACGGAACTGTGGCTTAAGCAGCATAGGAATTTCTTTCCTTCCCATGTAAAAGAAGTCTGGAAGCTGCCAGGCAGGAGCTGAAGTGGCAACTCCCTGGGTTTGATGGGGAGCCAGGCTCCTGGCCCAGTGCTCTGCCATTCCTGGGATGCGGCTCCTATTCTCACATCCAAGATGCTGCTTGAGTTCTGACCATATGTCCCAGTCAGGACCCTGGCAGAAAATGACATGTTAAAGCAGAGGACTTAGTGTAGATTTGGTTAAATGGGTTGGAGACCTGAAAAGCACAAAAGGAACACAGAGGCGATTGAAGTAACTGAAGGGAGTTACTTCCTGCCGCTGGAAGAACAAAGGGGAAGAGGTCAGGGTTCAGGTCCCGGACGCTCAGAAGAGGGAGCTGCGAGCTGCGGCTGGGGCTCTGGGGGGCCCAAGCAGGGGAGACTGGAGCCGAGCGTCTGCTGGGCGGGTGGCCTTACTGCAGCACGCTGGCCCTGCTCCCTCCGCCCTCTTCCCCATCTCAGTGCGCCACGGGCAGAACGCAGCAGAAAGCCAGCCCAGGAAGCACGAGCGAGCGTGATGGCCGGGTCCCAGGTCACAGGCAGAGCACAGGAGGGTGGGTTTGCAGCTGAGAGCCAGCAGCTTAATGACCGGCACACCATGACATCCTTGTTCCTGCCGGCAGGGCGGAGCAAGGGGAAGAAAGGGACAAAGTAGACAAAGCGCAGGAGCCGGAGTCTTTAAGTTAATTTCTGCAGTCACAAACCCTGCCTCTTCCCTCGGATTGGCCAGCACGGGCTGACTGGGCATGTCTGCCTGGGAGGGCACCGGGCAGGTAGCCTTGACTTTAGGCACGTGGCTGCCTGCGTGGCCTCTGGATTCTCTCACCAAGGAAGAGGAGGAGAGTGCCCGTCATAGGAGCAGACTTTAAAATTATTGTGCAGTGCTCCTATAGCAACAGTAACAATTTCCAGAGAAGAAATTCCCCCGTCGTCTTTCCATATGAACAAATTGAACTATTTCATTGGTCTCTCATTCTTGGTGGCGCTGGTCAGTATCTGCCCATAAGCCCGTAACCGTGTGGTTGAGGTGGCGATGCGTGTCAGCTGTGCGTGTTCGCCTCACCCTTGGAGGCACAGAGGGTGGAGCTGACTGGCGTGTTCACGTGTTCACACACGGAGCCAGGCGGAGGCTGGCGCTTTCCCGTGACAGCTGTGGCCATCTAGAAAGCGGCCATCTGGTTTGCTGATAACTCTCTCTCCAAAAGGTGTGTGTGTACTGCCATGTGATACTGGTGGTTTGGGGCGGGCAGGTGTAGAGGAAGGATTTGCTGAAGTGTATAATAGCCTCAAATACCGTCCCCTGATTTTGAGTTTCTACTTTGTGACTTTGTCTGCTTTCTCCATTAGAAGGTTTCTTGAGGGCAGGTACCAGGGTATGTTTTTCTTTTGTATTTTATCCTGGGTTCCAACATGATGCTTTGCTCATATGATAGCTCCTTAAGATTTATTGACTAGGTAAGGGTAGAATTTGGGGACTGTGCTGCCTGCTGCAGTTAGGTACTTGTCTGTAATTCCTAACTGCAGTAATTTTTGTTCCTTCATTTACCACCTATCCCCAGATTTACTAACCTCACATTAGACCTGGTCATTTCCTAACCCAGGCGGGTCATTTGCCTCCAAAGCCATTCCTTGTCTGTTTAAACGGCCCCGCAATTTCTTTCTTGTCCTTGGTTTAGGGTTGAGGATTTAAGGGTTAGAGGTCTCAGACCCCTTTGATCCCCCAGCTCCAGTAGCCGGCTAATGTTGCAATTGTTTTTGAAAAGGCTGTTAGTCAAAATCAGTTGGGAACTGCACTTGGAGTGGGAAGCCCTGGAGAAGAAGGTTTAAGTGTCGCCCCAAGATTGGTCGTTATAAGATGGAAATTTTGGAGTGCAAAAATACAGGCTTGAAGGGCTGCATCTGGGGTTCTCCCGGACTCGGACCTGAAGAGGTCGCTCCTCCGTCCCTGTCGTTCCCCAGAGTGTGCACATGTTTCTAAACTCTCTCCCAACTCCTGTCGTTCCCCTGGTGTGTGCACATGTTTCCAAACTCTCTCCCAACTCCTATCTGGAAAGGCAGATTGGGAATTTGTTCTTAATGTCACTCGTGGAATTATTTATGTACCAGGTTTTCTGAGAGAATAGACTAAAGACTGAGATGAGAACAAATCTTGCGTGTCCCTCGCTTCTCTGTATTTACCCAAGAAGAGTGATTGCTTTGGCTTTCAAAGTACAGAGAAATACTGACCTTCCTCTCTTTCCTGGCAGAGGTGGCCTCAGTAACATGCTGTTCCAGTGCTCCCTACCTGACACTGTAGCAACCATTGCCGATGAGCCACGGAAGGTGCTTCTCCGGCTCTATGGAGCCATTTTAAAAATGGTGAGTTCATGTGCTGCTTTGGGAGCGGGAGGGGAACTTTAAAATTGTTTTCATCCTCTTTCCCGAAATGCCTGGAAAGGTTTTAAGTAATTTAGTGGTGTTACTAAACGTATTTAAATATATTGCTTTTGTTAGAATTGGGCTGCACAACATGGTCAGTTGTTTATATTCTAAGTTCATTCTTGTTTTTTACCTATTATTTATTAGTCAACTAGTTCAGGTGTTCCCAGTTTCATATCCAGAGAAGGGATGTTTGTCACATTGGCAGTCACTTTTGATGGTGAATTCATTTTTTTAAAAAGAGGAGCCTGAGCTTAATCCGAAACATAGGTCATGCCCGTATCTATGATATTATATGTTTAAAATGTTGAAGTTCAAATTGGCATTTGAGATGTTAACTAATTTTAAAAAGTGTGATGATATGAATGAACCCTTTCATCGTCTAATTTTTCCTTGACTGTGTCAAGCTGAAAGTGGCTAAGATCTGAAAATGTTGGGAGGTTCCTGGCTCATCACAGATGTGCATTTTGCTGAGGAAATCTGAAGTCCCTTTGCTGTTAGGTCCACACAGCCACAGAGCTAGGAGGAGGAGGCAGAGCCACTGACACGTAGGCAGGAGACGCCGAGCTCACCGTGCAGGTCACCTGTGCTTACTCAAGGTGCAGTTCCAAAAGCACAGTCTTTGAAATACTCCGAGTCCTTTTGACACTTTTAATGATGTTAGTTTTTTTTAGCCATTTTCCTTTGAGGACTGTTTACATCTATAACAATTAAGTTCCATTTCTTCACGTTTGTTTTGTGTGCTTTGTATTTAAGCAGTACTTTTAAAATTCTTTTAGGGGGACGAATGTGGCTCAACTGGTTGGGCGTCCGTCTCCCATATGGAGGGACCTGGGTTCGATCCCTGGGACCTCCTGGTAAAAAAAAAAAAAAAATTCTTTTAATAACCAGCTGCTAAAATTGTATGTGATAAAAGAACATTGTTTAAATCTGATATGAGGCTTTTGGTTTCTATTTGTAACTTAAATAGAAACTTTGGAAATGTGTACAGTTTGCTCCTCCATGAACTAGCCAAGACTAGGCATCAAGTCCTACCCTCTGGAGCAGTGCTGCCAGATATGACCGCAGTGATGAGAATGTTCTGGATCTTTGTGGTCCATGACGTAGTCACATGGCTGTTGAATACTTGGACTGTTGCATGTGCAACTGAGGAACTGAATTTTACATTTTACTTAATTTTAACTAATTTAAATTTGTATAGTCCCATTTAGCCAGTGGCTCCTGTATTGGCCATCACTGCTCTAGATTGTGCTGTGTTACTATGTAAATAACTTGGTCAAAGCCAGCTGCAGCACAGCCCGCGTCTCAGGAGTTATCTTTTTCCCTAATAGAAATTCACTATCTACCAATTGCTAATCTTTTGTCCTTTTTGAAATTTTAGCAATCTAGAAGTATTTCCTTACAATACTTAAATACAATAGAAATATCTGGAAATAGAATTTTAACAAACTATATTCTTACTTATTTCAGTTAAAAAAACAGAAATAAAGACTTGGGCAACCAAAAATAAATAGCAGAATAATTGAAACTAATTGAAATGGAGTTAACTTTTTGCCAACTAATAGAATGGAATATGTTTTACATGTAGTTTGATTTTGGGCTGGCCACTCTACATCTAGTTTTTCAATTATATTTTTATTAGGCACATGTTAAATTGATTCCATTCCCAATGCTTTTTGTCTTCATTTGAAGAATGGAAACTATGCTTGAAAGCATCCTAGATAGAAGGGGACAGGATTAGTTTGCTAAAAGGATAATATGAAAATGTCTGACAGTCTCACAATTGACTTTTAGACAATAGACTCATTTTTGTTGGGAAAAAGGCTCTTCCTTGATTGCGTAGGTGAAAATCTATATTTTCAGTATGAATCGCTTAGTTGGTTGAGTCCTTGGTTCAAGTATACTCTTCTTGTCAAATTTTAAACTTAATCTTTGGAACCTAAAGCCTCAAATGTAAAATTTTTGGCACCTGAGTTCTGCAGGAGTTAGTAGGGCACTTATTGCCAGTTAGAATTTTAGATTAATGGCCATTGTAGACTGTTGGTCATTATGAGTACTTAGACAAAGTGAGGAGGGGGGAACTGGATTCAGGGACTCTGGAAAATTACTGTGGGGAAAGAGAAGGAAAAGAGAGGAAGAGACTAAGAGCTGGTAAGATGTCAGCTGGGCACTTCCTGCCACATTCCAGGGACCTAAGAACAAATTTTAATTCCTTTACAAGTATTTTCAATGGGTTTTAAAAATTCTATAATTTTTTTTTCTTTTCTGGAGTGTGGGTACAATCATACTGCTGGTTCATGATCAGTTATTTGAAATGAATCTGGCCTTTAATGGTAAGGGGGTTATTTATAGTCTTCAAGAAGACTTTTGCTTCCATACCAACAACAAAATTACCAGGACTGGTAGTAAGTTGTCAGGATTATAGTATTAATTAAGAGAGATGGCTGGGTAGATACAGAACCCCAAATAATAAATCACATTACTTTTGTAAATTAATGGGTTTAAGGCAAAATTAAATATAGCTTGAATCAAATTTTATGCTTTCCTTCTTTTTTCATTCTATAGGAAAGTGCACATACATCCATGTGTATGTGTATTTAGACTAACATAACTGGTGTCATCTAAATCAGCCATGTAAATGCACTTGTAGCATTCTTTAAGGTGGGTTAGAATTTGCCTCCTTCCTTAAAATTTTAATTGAAGATTTCACATTATGATAGGCCTATGTATTTTCTCAGAATATTTGATGGTTTTGCTTAAGTATATGACAGGCTGGTTCAGTTTAGCATGTCCCTTTCCCTTTTCCCAATTGTTTTAAACTTTTGAATATTTTTATCTCTGTGAGAATCGCATTTTAAAGTAGAAATAGCGCTCATGTGCTTTGATTAGCAAATGAGCTGTACAAGTGACTCAGTTTTAAAACAATTATATGCTTTTCAACTTTCTGATTTCCTTCATTGTGATGTTGTGCGATGTCTAACTTCCTATTATTTCCATAGTGGCAATGAAATGACTGCTCTTTGGTGCAGTTCACTAAGGGTTAAGTAGCAGAAAGCCAAGGTAAAACCTTCTGGTTGGGTTAAGGGTCATAGTTTCTGTCCCACAAACATCTGTCTCTCCCAGCCCCTGTTTCTGTATAAGATGAGACATAAGCAGACTTTGTAACTGTGTCCTGGAGGCTTAGTTCAGGAATTGTGATAATTTTCAAGGGCTTATGAAAAGTCCTGCATTTTAACAAGGGGAAGAAGGGACCATTTGGAAACATGAGTAAGATAAGATACATACAGCTTTGAAAAACAGCTATATGGGGTTACTTGTAGGACCTTATTAATCATACAGATATTGCTCTGATCTTAAAATAATAGATATCAGTACAATTCATTGTCTATGTCACATAACCTGCTTTAATTTTTCATGGGGAGAAGGTTATTTTTATTAGCTGCATAAATGAGGAAAAATGAAAAAAAAAAAAAAACAAAAAACTCAACTGTAAAATTATCCCTAATAAAAAATCTAGATTAGTTTTATAGAAGTTTTGAGAATAAATAATTCAGATTTTACCATTGTGGGAAGAGATATAACCATAATTTAAAAATTAGCTATAAATGTAACTTGATTTTTTTCCTTTCTGATATTGGGAAGGAACATGAGCCCTGCAACGTCCAGTAGCAGCCTTTTCACAGGAGCAAGTTTGGCTGATTACAAATAACCAGTTTGCTTATTTATCATGAATTGTGGAAGACACAAATGTCAGTACGTATTGTTCATTCATCGTAACCCGTGCCAGTTGGCTGAAGTCTCAGGGGATTGCTTTGTCCCTTCCTCTGTCAGAACAGTGACTGTGTCAAGCCAAGTCCTTCTGTGCATGAATGGAGAGATTTGGCCTCACCGTTTCCAACGGTCTCACAGGCATGAATGCTTATTGTACAACTCAAAGATCTCTCCTGAGTGTTGTCTGGAAGAACGTTTTTGTTTTGTTTTTTAAATAATAGAAAGCTAATATTAGTGCTTGTTTGAGTACTAACCATAATAAAATTAAATGCATCAAGGCACAACGCAGATATGTATTAGTAATTCAAAAGAGTGAAATTTGGGATACTGTCCTCTTTGAGTCCAGAAAACAAAATATCAACTTCCCTATTCTCTCTTAACCCTGGTTTAATTAGAAATTAAACCACAGTAAAATATGGAATAGCCCATAGATAGTTAATATTAAATCTTGGCTACTGAAAAAATTAAGGGACTGCTTAAAACCATTTCCCTGCAGAGCTGCGGTCATACTTAGGGTGCACTCAGCCTGGCTGCTTCAGCTGGAAGAAGAGCCCACTTGTCCTAAGCGGCTGAGGGCACATGCCCCTTGTAACCGAATACTGTCAGCAATGGCTTTTACTCAATGGTAGTGGGTCATTAGGAGTTAAGTTTCTTCTGCTTTTTAAAAAACCCTCATATATCCCCTTGTACTATGACTACAGTGTGACTTTTTATTTCTAAGGTACTCAGAATTTCCTCTCTCAGAAGTGAGCAAAACATTTTTCCTAATATTGCATTTTCCCATTTGATCTAATCCAGGATTTCTTTAGCTAATACTCTCCAAAGATAGTTGCCAAATTATTACCTGTAGTTCTTCTGTACCTGCTTTGGTGCCTTCTTTTGACAACTAAATAAATCACAGACTACTGTTTCTAATTTTGACATATTCAGAGTGTCTTTGTCTTGCTGGTCTTAAATGTTTGGGTTTTAGAGCATGAAGCCAATCCAGATCTCTGGCCCCTGGAACGATGGTTTTGAACGCAGCCAAGCCCTCTTTGGGAAGGAATGTATTTGTGCTGGGTGGCGTGAAGGGTTTGGGGTAATGTACCACTTTAGCTGTATGTGCATGTGTTCTCTGCTGCAGGCTTGTCCATGCGATCGTGCCTAGCGCACTCTGGTTTCCAGGTGACAGACACGATTCACGGTATAGTATGAGACCTCTGAAGTTGGAGCATTCTCTACAGCTTTAATTTCTTTCTTTTAGTTCTTGGTTACAAGAAATGCTTTTTAAAAAGAAAGTTGTAATGCTTGTTAAGTAGCACCAGCTACTGTTTGTGCTATGCTTAAAGAAGGTACAGTGATTACAATTTCAAAATGTTATGTATTGAATCTATCACTTTTTGTTTTTTTTTATTTTTGTTTTTGTGCAAGGCAAATCAGATCCCTTTCTTCTGTTTCCTCAGTAGAAAATGACAAATGTTTAATAATTTTAGAAATTTATGGATCTCAACTTGAGAATTCGCTTGAAGTATTTAGGTTCTTCCTTCCTAACAACATTCATCATTAAAGGAACACCATATTCACATACGTACATACTGATATTTTGGTCAGAGTTAGAAACAAACATTTTTCTTTGTCCTTATAAAATGGTCTACTTATGCATGTCTTAGCTGAGTGCTGGATACCTTGATGGCGTTCAGAACTGGTGATCTGACGTGGCAGCACGCACAGGCTGGAGAAGAGAAGGCAGATGTCCCAGAAAAGGGTGCCTGCAGGTCAGCCCTGGGGGCACTTGTGCTAAAGTATTTTAGCCCCAGAAGTCTCAGGAGGTCAGTAGGTTGCCACGGATCAGGCATAAAATTTTGAGAAGGTCCAGAAAGGAGTCTTCCTTACTGGACCTTGTTTCCCCTATCTGTGTTCATGTTTTTACTGGCTTATGTCTGCCTAGAGCCTTTTAGAAGTTCTACTCTCCTTTTTACGTTCATCAAGTCAGTCAATTTTTTAAAGTTCAGAAGGAACACATTAATTTAGAATGTTCCTTGGGATAATTGAAGAAAAGGTTAGAGATCCCTGAAACTCTTGTATTGATTCTGTGCTCAGTAAATAATCACATAAACTATACTTTCAGTCATCACTTTGTGATCTCACTTTTAATTTGTTCTCCAAAATATTTTCAGAGCATGCTGTAAATGGAAACTGTGAAAGCTATAATGAAAATGGGATGTTTTCTTTCTTTTTTTAATTAGAAATCAGGGAGAAAGGAGGTTAGTGTCTATGATAACACTGAGGAGAAAACACACTGCAAAATGTTAATCAAAAGAGTCATACAGCTCCTGACCATCCTGTGGAGCCAGGATTCTTATGCACTTTCCTGCCCCAGCCCCCTTGAGGTAGAACGCAGTCCTCTGTGAGCAGGGCCCAGCAGGCTGGGGCTTCGGGCAGGTGCCGCCCCACGCTGAGGATGGTGCAGGGGAGCACAGCCAGGAGACCATGAGAGCGCCCCATCCTGTCCTCAGGTGCCCCTTGTCTGGGACTTGCTTGTGACTCACGGGGCTTGTCCTGGGTTAGCGGAGGGAGATGGACTACAGCATAAATGTCCCAAGAGCCGAGTCTAGTTAGCATCTGTTTTAGTCATTCTTGATCTTCACTTTTGTTTACAAGAGACAGTTGAGCGATGCTTTCAGTTCTGTTTTGTTGGGAAGATGGGAATGTCGTCCATGTTTCTACATAGGCTCTTACTTGTGGCACTTCAGTTCTGTGTGCCATCGCTATATTTTATATAGCACCTCTCTCCTTAATTATAGCATTACCTATCATCAGTGTGGTTTTGATTTCTTAAATACCACTTCCAGTTTATTATACTGCTGATGGACATGTCATTCTTTGTAGCCACTTCGTCACTTTTCCCACCTTGTCACACTCGCAAATCATGCAGTAGTGGATCTTGAAAGATACCTTGGAGGTAATCCGTTCAGTTATTACATCTATTATAGGTGACATTTGAATAGCCATCTAGAAAAAGTCTTCATGCCACTTTCACTAACCTATTTACACACACAGACCAGGGAAGACTGAGAAACTACTTTGTTTACCTCATAAATGTTATGGCTTTATCAAAGAAGTTTAGCTAGAAAACAGCTTCTCATTATTAGAGGAACCGTTTAATAAGAACTGGTCAAATAAGAGTGTTTTTCTGTCTGATGGTTTAAATTTGAAGAAATAAACTTGTTATATTGTGGAACATCAGGTAATTTCAAATATAACATTTTCAAATCCTAAAATTGTATAATAAAAATTTAATCAGATGATACTTCCTCATTCTAGTCCTAAAGTTATTACCTGTAGATTTTTATTTTCTTTTCAAAGCATGAAATAGAACATCTTGAAGACTACTAGCCTGTAATATTAAAAATATAAAAATAGGGAAAAGTAAAAGAGAAAGTCCTCTACTTTCCCTTCTTACTTCCTAGCTCATATAATTTAGATATTTAGGAATTTAGGCTTTTAATTTAAAAATTCTTGGCCAATCAAAAATCTCTTTTGAAAAGAAAATGAAAGGGAAAAAAAAAATCTGTTTAAGGAGTGGATGTAGCTTGATGGTCGAGCACCTGCCTCCCACATGCAAGGTCCCAGGTTCAATCTCTAGTACCTCCTGAAAAAAAAATCTGTTTCACTTTTTAAAATCTTCCCTACCACTTAAAAATGTACCCTCTTTATTACTGCTGTCACCTTAGCCTGTTTTATTTCCAATCACAGGCTAATGTGGTTTTTTTTTTAAAACCAAGCCCAAAATGGGAAGAAAGGAAAGAAGGTAGGTGAGGAAGCCAATGGCAGTATATTTTTAATTATTATTAGGTTGTTTTTTTTTTTTAAAGGTTCATATAGTATACTTTTTTTTTTTTACCGGGAGGTCCCAGGGATTGAACCCGCGTCCCTCCATATGGGAGACGGACACCCAACCAGTTGAGCCACATCCGACCCCCGGTTCATATAGTATAAATCGCCCATTTAAAGTATACAGTTCAATGGTTTTTAACATATTCACAGAGTTGGATGTCATCGTAAATATATTTGATGCGTTCTGATTCTTTAGGTATTGAAATTTCAGTGTCTATTAAAGCTTTTTTGTTCAGGGTATTTCAGATACACACAAAAGCCTAAGGGTGTGCTGTGCCCCTCTGTGCCCATTATCCATTTACCACCATGGCCAGTCTTTCATCTTGACTCTCGTCCACTCCCCCAGGGTTATTTTGAAGCAAATTCCAGACATCATATCATTTCTTCCATAAATGTAGTTAGAAAATGATTTCAAAACAAAACAAAACAAAAAAAACATTGGGGAGTAGATGTGGCTCAAGCGATTGAGCTCCTGCCTCCCACACAGGAGGTCCCAGATTCAGTTTCCAGTGCCTCCTGAGAACAAAAAGCAAAACAAACAAAACCAACTCAGGGCAGACGATGTGGCTCAGTGGTTGAGTGCCAGCTTCACACACGAGGTCCTGAGTTCAGTCCTGGTACCTCAAAAAAAAAACAATAGTCTTCACATCAAAAATTTAATTATTAAATATTAACTAGGTAATCTGTTCACATTTCAAATAAATGTAAAAAATTTTAGTTTTATAACTTAAGAAAGATAAATTTTAACTTGCAAGTTGGAAAGAAGTTTGAAGTCATCCTAAGTATTTGTACAATATGTTTGAATATCTACTTTCAATAAATTTGTGTCTCTTCAGTAAAATCCCACAGATTCCATATTTTACTCCTGTCTTTCTGGACACAAAAGTTCCCTGACCTCCCTTTTGACACTGTGAGCCTGCCGCTTCCTGGCACACCTCAGGAAGAGGCTTCTCTTACTTCTCATGGACATCTACTTGATTCACCGTTTCCTGGTTCTGACTCTCTGTATTTACAGGATTTAGGGAACCTGAACATTCTGTACTGAGGAAACAGAACAGAGGGCTGGGGATTACAGAAGTCCATCTTCCCTCCCAATGGTGCTCTTAGGATATTAATGTGTCATTTGCGGGAGCAGCAGCGGCGGGTGGGGGGCGTTTATTAATGGAATTTACCTCCACTTAGAGTGCTAATATTTTAAAAAGGAATGCCCTTGGGAACTAAGCCAATCTGTAATTTGGATGAAATAACTTCCTTTTGAGAGCACCATTAGATAAGGGAAAGGGACTTCTGTTGGCTAAATAACCCATTAACTGTATCTCCCTAAGAAGATGCAGTTAGAGTAATAACAGTATAGGAATAACCATAGTCATTCAGAGTTTTGTACAGGTCAAATCCCGTTACAACAAATTTCAGGAGGATATCCAAATTCCTTCTTTGTCTTAAAGCCTTTCCTATAAAGTATAAATATTTAATATATCAGATTGTAGAACCCTTTTTTTTTCTTCTTCTTCTTTAGTCTTCCTTGAGGAAAAAACATAAGGACTTAATGTTTGGGGCACAGTTTAGTCCTAGGGATTCAGTATTCTAATTAGTACCTTAGCCAGTCGGCCTCCTCCTGGGACCAGGCATGTAACTCTTCTGTAGCTAGTCAGCTCCCCTGCCTGACGCTGCTCCTCACGTTTGCTTGCCTGTGCTCTCAGTGCAGGAGTCCCAGACAGTGTAGTAAGCAGCAGGGCTGGCTTGGTACTTTGGCCGAAGACTAACAGTAAGTAAACGACTTGGTCCCTCCCTGTTCATTAGGAGCTTAGAGGTACTTGGGAAAGGAGTCACCTAGGGGGGAAGCCCGAGGTAGCAGTACAGCCCTGAGAGGGTGGTGGATCCAGCTTTCATGGTGCCTAGCTGCTTCCCAGCAGCGAAGGTCTGAAGGTGTTTCTGTGATACTTTGATAATTGTAGCTTTCTTTGTAACGGGATTTAACCTGTAACATCTTTCATCAGAGAAACTCAGTTTACGTGAATGAAAATATCATATATCCCCATTTGTACTTTCTGTACTTTTTACAAAATATACTTAACTGTATGTTGAAGATGTTATTGAATATGTATAAATGGAAGCATTGAGAGCCTTTTTCAGTTAGGTTCATGAACATGGATGTTTGTTTTATTTTTATATTGAGTAAGATAGATCATGTATTGTTTATACAAAACATGCATTGTAACATTTGTGGAATGTTATTTCAGTGTCTGATGGATGAGAGTGGTTGCTTTGAAATCGCTAGGATTTTCTAATGGTGCTAGAGTAGCTGGTGTTGCTTAACGTGGCATTTTTTTTCCTGTCCACACTTTTCACCCTTGGTACAGGTATTTTTGATAAAGCTGTGGAATGGAAAGGTATGTTTTTCATGGGATGTTCAAGAATCTATTACCTTAAGTTTTTTAAAGAGGCTACCTTAAGGGTTTCCTTTTGTGTCTGGCTTAAGCAGACTTAGTTTAATTGTAACAAACAACACATATTTTTAGAAGCAATGCTTGAGTATAAAGTTTTGACATGGCACTTAAGTTTCTGACTTTACTTTTCTCCATTGCCTTATTAAAGATAGATAGTATGAATGTTTTTTAAAACACTTGGGGTGGGGGGTTGCTTTTAAAATATATGATCTGTGTCATGAAGGAATGTAGCCAGAGAGTTAGTTGCTTATGGTGTTTAATGATCCAATATGTTGTTGTTGTAGAATTCTCAATTTCATTGAGGAAAGTGATGTAAAAGTCTCCCTAAATATATTAATATATAAAATAATAAGCTTAAGGATTTTTATTAAATTCACATACTCCTATTTTTGGTGGAGGAAAAATTCAGATTTAGCTAGTGACTGGCTGAACTAGAAGGGTTATTGTCTGTGAAAGTGAAGAGTTTGGTCAAGGGCACGTCAAGGTTTCCTGCCTGCACAGTGCTTTCGTCTCTGTCCAAGTTCTGTGCCGACCCTGGTTTTCCCCAGGCGTGTTTACACGGCCTGTTTCTGCAGGAAGAAAACCTTCCTGGGGACAGTGTTGACTTGAAAGAACCTGCTAGCTAAACTGGGAGAGCTACAGCTTGACCACGTTTCTTTAGAAAACTTAATTGGAAGAATGTGCTCTATTTACTTTCCTCTAACAATGAAATTGTTAAAAAGGTATTTGGGAATGGTTGTTGACACTTGAAGCTACGTGGTCTCAGTGACACACCCCTTTTCTTATAAAGAGATGAAGCTAATTGTAAAGTGTCGGGCTGGTGTGGAGACTGCTGGTGTGGTTTAGACTGCTCCTGGTCGTGTCAGTGGGCTGGCAAACCTCTGTTAAAGTTACCCGATGGTTTTGTAAACTCTGACTGTTCTGGTGGTTGCAAAGTTAGTGTCTGCCTTAGTGTTCCCCATCTCACCGGAAGTGTTTGCTTTTTCTCATTCATAGAGGTCCTGTAATAAAGAGGGATCCGAACAAGCTCAGAAAGAAAATGAATTTCAAGTAAGTAATGAAGTCCATTCTGCATCTGTATGAGATGTAAACTGCTGTTAGCAAAACTTGGCTGGTCCATGGTTTGGCAGGGCCTTTTATCTGCCCTTGGAAAGTCCCTGTCTTCTTAGAGGAGGGGCTCTTGGTATGTGGGAGCTACCTCAGTAAAACGGAGTGAGAGCACCAAGTACCCTAATTCTTCTGAGAGTGTAGGTTGTAGAACAGCACTTGGGGTGCTCAGAGATGGAAGTGCCACGTGACGTGGTGTGTGATGTTCTGGCGTGGAGGCGCCCCAGCCAGCACTGCTGCCCTGGAACCTTACTGCCCTTGGGCTGTTGATGTGCCTCCCATCAGGCAGCGGGGCCCTGTCTAGTTGTGCTGATAGCCACGTTCTTCCACTGGGGAGGTGGTAGTCTTTTCTCTGATGCATGCTCCCCAGGTTCTTCTAGACTAAGATAGTGAGCTGAAATTGCCCCATTCTCTGCAGTGCATGTGTTAAGAGCTGGAGGCTGAGACCACTGACAAGTCACCCCATCCACAGTTTGATGCACAGAGGTGGAGGATCTGGGGTGGGGATTTCCAAGCTCCAGTCATCTCTTTGGATGTCTCACAGGTCCTTCAAAGTCAGTATGTCCAAGTCTGAACACGTGCTCTCTCCCTGCAAGATCAGCTCTGGTCCTTCTAGTATTTCCTTTCTCAGCCCAAGGGGCTCAGCCACTCGGCTCGTGAGGCAGGCCAGGAAGCAGGGAGTCGTTTCCACCACCACCCTCGCCCTCATGCCCATATCCAAACCGTGAGCTCTGTTGCTGTTTTCCCCTTGAGTCACCCCTTGGGCCTGTCTCCTCTTCTCCATCTGTACCATCATCTCCTATCTGGTTTCCCGCAGACCTTTCCCTGCATCAGATGTGATTACGTCACCCTCTTGCTTAAAACTCTTCAGTGGCTTACTCTTCGTTTTGAGCAAGGTGGGCTTTGTCCTCCTGGCCTGACCCCTGCTTACCTTTCCAGAGTCCTCTCATAACACACTCCCCTCATTCCCCATTTTCCAGCCACGTTGTCCTAAACTCTTCCTGCCACATGGCTGCTGCACATGCTGTTTTTGCTGGCTGAAGTGCCCCATACTGTCTCTCTGTCACACACACACACACACACACACACACACACACTCACCTACTTAGGATCTCAGCTCAAAGGTTACTTTCATGGGGAGTCCTTCCTGGGCACTCTAGTCTAGGTTTGTGTCCCCATTTTGTGCTCTCATGACAAAATATACCTCTCCTTTGTACTTCTGGCTGTAATTTTTCAATATTACATGATTAATGTCTGTCTCCCTTTGTGGGATACTAAACTCAGGACGGAATCTTGCTGCTTCTATATAGTAGGACACAGGAAAGAATTGTTGGTATGAAAACCTGAACTGCAGACAGGTCCTGGGTCTCTGCAGCATGCAGCACCCCCAGCTTTGAGGGCCGAGGCTGCTGGAGCCTGGCTGCACCGAGCCTTGGCCAGCCCTCTGGTTTATGCTTGGAGGGAAGTTGGGCCCAGGGCACACCTCCTTTGGTGGGATGTTGGATCGCTGACCCTCAGGATCTTCTTTGGTGGCCCAGGCAGCCAGCGCAGAGAGTGCCTGGAGTCTGAGGCTCCCGCCACTGGGCTTCAGTGGTGGGAAGGAGGTGCAAGAAGGGAATGGACCAGTGGGCATGGCGTTGGTGATGGGTGACGTTTGGAGCCTGGCCTTGTCCTGTAAGGTCATGTTCACTGTGCACTAACTGTTGAAGTACATCACCTGTGAGTGGTCAACTGCAATACAGTTTTTTTAATGAAAAAAAAAAAAAGTGCTCCCATAAAAAAGAAAGGACTTGAAGCCCTGCAGCGGTTCCCCCTCCCTCCGTCCTGGCTGGTTTGGGCTCAGGCCACAAGCTGTGCAGTGTCACTTCAGCCTTTTTTGCCATCAGAAGGGCCCGGCCCCATTTCTCTAGGAAGCGCTCTTGAAATCCCATGACATTTGTGGTTTGTCTTAATTTGTAATCAGTGTTGTTTGTTTGGCCTGTCCTCTATTTTGGTGTAGTTCAGTGCTCCTCTCCACTATTGTTTCCTCCACAGATGTTAATTTTCATAATGGACCACCTTTCGTGATGGTGGGCGTGATGGTGGGCGGGGAGGGGCCTTGTAGTGAGTAAAGAAGGTGAGACGTGAAGAGTGTTGAGGAGAGAACCAGCCAAGTCCACCTCGGGGCCCAGGGCCAACCTGGTCACCTTCCCTCTCTGGACATTTGTTTTTTGTGTGTTGTTTTGTTTTTTTAAGGAGGTACGAGGGATTGAACCTGGGGTCTTGTACATGGGAAACAGGCGCTCAGCCAGTGAGCTACAGCTGCTCCCCAGTTAATTCGTTTGGGAAAAAAAAATTGTGATCTGATCAATTGAGTATAGTATTAGTTTTGCCAAAGCTGAATTTGACCTTCATTCCTAAGGAGAGGAGCTTTGCTGCCAACCTAAACAGAGAACTTGTTTTCTTCAGCAAAGGCTGAAGGGCAGCAGTGCCCTTTAGGCTGGTGGGGCCGAGGCACCCAGGCAGGGACTGGCAGTGGTCTGGCGCTCCAGCAGGAGTCCTCCGCGGCTGCTCTGGGGGCTCCTGCCCCCGCCCCCTGCTGGGTCAGGTGGTCTTGCTCCCACCGGGCCACATCAGATGGTGGTTTTCTCTCTGTTGGTTTTTTCTTCTTGAACATGGTCTGTTAGGACTGTCCCAAGGCTTCCTCCTGACATCGGTGGGTTTCCTTTGGTTTCTCTTGGCTGCTTCGGCCTCGTTCCCTGGAGAGCGCAGCCCACCGGCCTAGCTTGAGTTTGCACAGAGGCCCTGCCATCAGGGTGGTGGCCTTGGGGCCAGTGGCTGTTCTTCGGTCAGGTGCCACTGCTTGGCCAGGCTTTTCTGCAGCGGGGGAAGCCAAGGAAAAGCCCTGCAGGGGTGCAGTGCATGTCTCTGGTCCAGTCTGCCCCTTGCCTGCTGGGGTGCACGTTCTCCCTGTCCTTGCATCTCGTCATCCCGAAATGCCCTCACCTCAAGGAAGCCATTGATCACTGTATATGTCTTCTGTCACCTGTGCCTGCTGGATTTCAGCTCGGAAGGCAGTGGTTAATCTGATTTTACCTCAAAAGGCAGACAGCTAGATGTCAGAGTGGAGAAGTCGATCTTACCTCCTTTGAGCCCCTTTGAATCTCCAGCCCTGGGTGTGCAGCTCCTCTTCTGATCGTTTCCTCCACCTTCTGCCCTCCTCTGAAGCCTCAGTGCCCCAGAGGACCCCACCTCCACTGCCACCCTCTCCAGGGGAGGACGTTTTTCCATCACCTCCCACGTACCTCGGGGCCACTGGTGGGGTTGGCGTCTTCCTTGTTCCTGCTTCCAAACCATTTATCCTACACTGAAAACACCTGTTCCTTTGAGGCTCTGCCACCCTCCACCCCTCCTGGCTGCTCTGCTGCTTGCCCTCAAGCAATGTGACAAATTCAGCACCTGGCTCAGCCTTGAGGCCATTCCTGTCCCTGCTGGCATTCTCTGCCTTCTGTAACTTGACTTCCTCATCCCCTGACCATCTTTCCTTCCATCCTTTCCCTGGCATCCGCTCCCATGGAAGCACCAAAAGCTACCCCTCAGGACATCCGCTTTCAGCAGTTCTACCACCTCCTAAACTTCCCACTCACTTTGGTACCCTGTGGCTACAGCGCTGGGACCGAATACCCGCCTCATGCCCGCTCCTGCCTCTGGGCTGCCTCACCAGCTGAGGAGCCAAGCTCTGCCTTCGTGACCTTCCTTGTCAGTGTTCTCAGTGCCTCTCCCCACTCTCCTGTTGTGTTCTCGGAGAAAACCCCAGCCCCTGCTGATCCCCGCCGAGTACTTGTCTCCTCTATGCCTATTCCCAGGCAACTAAGCGTTGCCAAAAAATCAACCACCCTCTGGGGCTGTCTGGTTCCCTTTTATAGTTGAGGTGCTGAGCCTCACATGAGCACTCACCGCTGCTTGGGAGCCCACCTTCCTGACTGGAGATGTTCGTTTCAGACCCTCTCCTTCTCTTCAAACCTCCCGCCTCGCGGTGCTAGGCGCGTGCCGTGCCCTCTTTCTTTGGCTGCCTGTTTTCTCGATAGTCACCTCTCTCTCCTTCGCCTCTGCATGCATCTTCCCCAGCCGCTCTCCCTGTGGAGGACCACCCTTCCCCAGGGGCCACACTCTAGCTGGGCTCTCTGTCATCTTAAGGACCAGGCTTCTTGGCGCGCCCCTCCCCTCCTCTGCATTCTCCCCAGGACACAGACCCCTGCCCGTCTTCCCTTTTCACCGAGCCGCCATTCCCTGGGCTCCACGGGCCCCCTTGGCTCCCATCCCACCCTCTCTGCCCTTTCATAGCAGATTTCTGGAGAGGGTGTTTACACACAGTCTCTACTTTCTCACTTTCCAACCCCTCTTCTTTCAGAAAAAAGTTTTCAGAGTATGGGAAGGTAGAAAGAATGTGTAATGAACACACATTCCCACAGCCCAGAGTTGGTAACGGTGATTTTGTGTTACTTGAGTTCAGTCTGGTTACCTGCACTTAGCCTCCTCCCGTCTGTCACAGTGCCTCTCTTTGTTACTCGCCACCTTGATGCTTACGAAGGGTGCAGGTTCCGGTCGGTTATTTTGTAGACTGTCCCCTCAATTTAGGTTTGTTTGATGTTTCTCTGATTGTTTGGGATGACGGTTATGCATTTTTGGCAAGAATACCATAGAAAGGATGTTGTGTTTTCTCAAGGCTCATGATATCAACGTCGTCATTCGGGGGTTTAATCTTTTTTTTAGGAAAGTAAACTTTACAGATAAAGCGAGAAGTCAGTCTCAACACCCTCGCCCTACCCCGTCCAGTCCTTTTGCCCCGCTTCTGTCCTCTGCTCACTCTTAGCCCCAGTCTGGCACCTCCTGCTGCCCACCAGCAGCTTCCATGTGGTCAGGCACATGGGCGCCTTCCTCTTCCTCTCCTCCACCCTCCACTTGACCTCACTTCTCTTGCCCAGCCTCCTTTCCTGCTGCCCCAACTTAAGTTAGTTTTCCAAGTGGTGGTTTGTAAACCTTGTAACGGGGCATGAAATGCCAGCATATTTGTTGTTTTTAGTGTGCATTGTACAGGTGTGAGGGAAGGCATTGCCGTGTGTAAGGTTTGCTTTCAGAGCAGTCTGTCTGTCAGGTCATCGTGTCAAATGCATCTCTTACTGCAAATGTCGAGAGTTCTTTGGCCTGTCCTGGTTCTTCCTCTTCATCAGTACTCTATCCTCAGGGGACCTCACCCAGTTCATCAGCTTTAAACATGATCGATAGGCTGAGGAATCCTAATTTATATTCCTACCCCAGACCTTTCCATAGGCTCAGTCCTCTTCTCACACTGCGGCTCGACAGCGCCCTCTGCAAGCTCGCTGGCTTTTCCAGGCTGATCTTGCACCCTTCTCTTGTCCTGACCGCCTTGCTCCAGCTGTACCTCGACCTCCCAGTTCCTTGGCCGTGCCAGCCTTGCTCCTCCCTTCCTCAGGTCCTTTTCCCCATGGGTCTTTTTCTGGCTCCTTCTCATCACTCTCAGGTCAGCATGGCCTTCTTGGGAGAGGCCACCCAGTTGCACCGCCACATCCCCTTCTGTTTCCTCTGCTGCAGCCGTCCCAGGTCTGTCTCTCCCAGCAGATTGGCAGCCCTATGAGGGCAGGGCCTTGAATGTCTTGTTCTTGGAGCACAGGGTCAGGTAGGCAGTAGACAGTCACTCAGTGTCTTTTTGGGTGAATGGATGAATCCATCTTTATTTCTGAAGACAAACTACATACGCCAGTCTGTAAGTGAACCAGGCTGAAGCAGGCACAGCGAGGGGCGGCATACTGCAGCCATGCCCGTCTGACCCTGTTCTTCACCTGCTCAGTTTCCTTAAGGAGCACTCAGGATGGTGTGAGAGATGGTGGTGGATGTCCTTCTTCTAGAATTACCAGCCAGTCCTATCCTGGCCGTTTTTCTTACTTGTTCTTTGGTGTTCCTCATGCATTTCCTTCCTCTCGAGTTCTAACACACCCATCCCTGCCTTCTCCCTGCTCTTAAGTAGTGAACTGCAGTATAACATAAGAACATAAATATCTTTTGTTTACAGTGCTCAAAACAGTGTTAAAGAGAATTGGAAGGTCCTCGAGTCTCTCCATCTCCTTTCTCCCTTCTGGGAAGGGACTCTCTGAGCTCCAGGGAGGGGCTTGTGGTGGGTGTTCACTCCAAGGGCCAGTGGCAGTGCCGCGAGGTAGTCAGCTCCCCGTGTCCATGATTCCAGTGGGCACGGTCTGATAGCGTAAAGGGAGGTTCACATCTGTATGTAAAATTTGAAACATCAAACAGTGGGAGGTGTTTAGGCTCGGATATGTGTATGTGTTTTATGTGGTGCCTTCAGCTTAGTCATTCTACAGAGAAAAATTGAAAAACAAATTTTAATTCCTTCAACGTTTTGAATACCCAGACAGAAATCTTAACTCTCTAGAAACAATCAGGGGGAGTGGGTTGGAATTTCTGCAGTTGGCCAAGAGCTGCGAAGACCCACACAATGGCTGATTCCCTAGTCTAGGAGCTGAGTTGGGCCCCTGAGGATCCCCTGCGTCCCTTGATGCCTGGCCTGTGTTGGCTTTTGCATTTTGGGCAGCGTAGGATATAGCCTCAACCTCCGGATAACCCACGGTGTGCCACTCGATTGTAGTGATGGCGTTTGTGTTGAAGCAGAGAATTGGAGAGCTGCTTTGCACACCTTTGGGTGGCCCCCTTTAGGGTTTCTGCAGTGCTGGGCTTGAGGTGAAACGACGTCAGCAGTGACTGGTCTTGACAGGTTTGCTGTAAGGATCAAGTGTGAGCAATTTAAACGGGTTTGCCAACTAAACAGATATTGGTATCTGTTGTCATTCTCTTGTTTTCTTTTCTTTTTCTTTTTTTTTGAAATACCAGGGGGCTGGAGATCGAATCCAGGACCTTGTATGTGGGAAGCCGGCGCTCAACCACTGAGCCACATCTGCTCCCCGAGTTGGTTTTCTTTTTATTTGTTTGTTTGTTTGTTTGTTTTAAGGGGGCACTGGAAACTGAACCTGGAACCTTCCATGTGGGAAGCAGGCAGCCAACTGCTCGAGCCACATCTCTTTTAAGGGTGTGCTATAGACTTCTGCTCTAAAATACATTAAGATGGTCAGTGCTATATCTGTATGTTATACACACAAAACTGGAATTTAGTAATATGCTCATATACCCCTACAGTACATTTCTTAACAAAGGTTGAGTTAGAATCATCAGGAAGGTGTTTTTGTTTTGTTTTGTTTTGTTTCTTCAGAACATACCTGCTGGTGCTCTTCTTTTGACACATAGAATTAGACACACTGGGGCTGAGACCTGGGAATGGTCATTTGTAAAAGCTCTTTAGGGGACTCGGGTGCATCTTCTGGTTAAGAATGACTCCTTTGCACTCCTTCCCCCAGCATATGGCAGTCCTTAAACTGTAACTTGTTATTTACAGGAAAAGAGGCAAAGGAAATGAATGTGAATTGAGACTGAAAGATGGATTTGAAGGCAAAGTGATTATAGGGTCTGCATTAGTTATTAGGATTGAAGACAGAACATTTGAGCTATGTAGAGATTTTGGCAAGAAGACAAATATTAAACGACAGAGTAGACGGTTGAGTATACCGTAAAAAATAGAAACCTTGAATGCTCAATGTGAGAATGCTTTTGGACCAAAAAGCCATAGACCCTTGATCTAAAGCCGCAGTTTATAAGCTCAGTGGCCCTGCAGACCTGTTGAAGTAGACAGAAGGGTCTTTGGACCATCAGCCTGCACTCGGCACTGGCGACTGCAAAGCAGAGTGAATGGTACTGGGGCCTTTGGTAAGATGCCCAGGGTGAGACTCGGGTATAAGCTTGAAAACACAGACAAGCAGGAAAGGCACTGATTGGGGAGCCGATGTAGCTCAGCAGTTGAGTGACTGCTTCCCATGTACGAGGTCCTGATTCAATCCCCGGAGCCTCCTAAAAAAAAAAAAAAAGAAAGAAAGAAAGCACTCATTGACATTGCTCTACTTTTAGAACCAGTGGCCTAAATGAAACTTGAATTTTAAATCTCACTAGTAATGTTTGCAAGCCTGGATCCTGCAAATGATCAGATCTGTGACTTTAGAGCGTCTGTTTCTTCATATTTAAAATGGGATTGATGATAATGGTAATAGCACTGACATCAAAGAGTTGTCCAGAGGGCAAATGAAACTGCTGACGTGGAAGCACTTACAGTGCCTGGCGCACAGCGAGTGCCCAGGCAACCTTTGGTTTATGGCTGTCTGTTCCAGGGTGCCGAGGCCATGGTGCTGGAGAGCGTTATGTTTGCCATCCTTGCAGAGAGGTCGCTTGGTCCAAAACTCTATGGAATCTTCCCCCAAGGCCGACTGGAGCAATTCATTCCGGTAAGATTGGTTCATAACTGGTCTGTTGACATGTCCCACAGACAGAAGATGGATTCTTTGACAGAATTTATTTTGCATTTACATCAGAAACTCTACCTTTCCTGCAAAGACATACTCATCAAAATTTAAAATATATGTGAAACTTAACATTCCATTGTTTCCTGAGGCTTCTCACCCTGAAACTTTCCCCTTTTACCTTGTTCCTCTTGACCTCTGGGGCCCTCCAGGAGCACCCTGGGCTGACCCTGGCCTCACCTGCCACGTCTCAGGCTTAGCCCTGCTGGGGCCATCGCTGTGCTTTGCACTTGTCTCCTGCTGTCCTTCCTCTGTCTGTTCACACTTCCCCACTATTTAGACTCTCCCCTGCCCTCCTTCCCTGCCCCCATATGCCTGTCACATTCCCCTCATGTTTCCAGGTCCAGCTCAAACCCTCTTTCAAAGAAAGCACGATTATTTCCCTGTTCTTGTCACCCCGGGTTGCTTTCGGTGTGGCTTTTTGTACCTGGCAGTGTGCCTTGTTTGACGGTTAGGCAGCCCCCACCCCTACCCCATGCCCTGCGCAGTGCTCCCGACCTCAGGGTCGGTCCTTGTAAAACGTGCACGTCCGGGGAACCTTTGGGCCCAGCTCGGCTGATTGGTGATGCTGCTCCTTGCTGGCCTGTATCCTCACTCGCAGCCAGGCTGGAAACCTGATAAAGGACCCCCTTGCAACAGAGCAGCCTGCACCTCAAGAGCCAGGGCAGCCGTGCTGCCTGCCGCCTCACGCAGCGTCCCGCGCATGAGCGGTCTCGTGTGTGCAGGTCACCCCGCACACGGAAGCCTGGCCGGGGGGCTCTGCTCACGAGTGTGCGGCGTGCCTCCACGGCCCCGAGACAGAGCCATCTCGGGGCCTCTGGCCAGGAGCGGCGCCGCTTCTCGGGCACACGTGGCGCCCTGCGCCCGCGTGTGCGTTTATGTCAGATTTAGCTGTCGCCCACTCCCTGTCACCTGTTTTTAGTTTTCCCCATAAAGATAGTGACATCTGTCTGGCGTGAGACTCAAATGAGTTGATAAAATATTTGAAATGATTTTGCGAGTCTAAAACACAAAACACTTCATAGGGTTGCAAGTGGTGATATGGGTGAATCTTAAAAACAGGACATTGAGTGATAAAACCAAATTGCAGAGGATTACAAACAGTATACCGTTTTTATAAAGTCCAGTAACAGCAAAACAAACAAAAAAATGTTTAAGAACGTGGTAAAACTTAAAATAATTTAAAAAAAAACCACTTAGGAATAACACAATTCAGAATAACAATAATGTTTCACAGGCTGGCATGAGGACACAGAAGTTGTGGCATCTGTGGAACTAATATTGCTCTAGTTCTTAAGTTCTATGCTCTTTTGTATATGTTGTTTACAGCACAGTGAAGTTTTTAAAAAATCTGAAATGCTTAATTGAACCTTGTGAAACTGACTATTCAACTGTTTTTGACCCACAAAAATGGTAGTTTGACTTGGTTCAACCTGAAGCTGTGTGTTGCTTAGAATTATTCTTGACTACTACGATAGTGAAGTGGAGGTGACTCCTGCTGGCTGTGTTTTAGAGGGTGTGTGTGGAGTCCATAGGGCACTGGACAGCCTCCTTGTTGACCTCTGCCCTCTGAGAGCTTGGTCCGTCAAACAGGCCATATGCTGGGGGCACCACCATCGACACGCTGGAAACAGCTCCCCGAAACTCACCATGGCACTTCTGCTGATGAGACCACTCCCCACCCCCTGTTCTGAGCACGACATCTTCTCTGTAATATGTCAGTGTTTGAGCCAATGAAGGATCTAGAAGCTGGGTCGTATAATAAACTGCTGAACACTTGGAATTTTTAGCCTAGAGCAGAGGGCAGCCTGTGTGGTTTTAGAGGGTGGAATCATAAACTACAGGAGATTAGGTTTTAGTTCAATATGATTTAAGGCAGGACTTCATCACAGTTAGAAAGGTCTCAGCTGGAAGAGGCTGCCCAGCCATGGAGGAGATGCCCACTCCTGGCTTATGGGGTCAGAGCAGTTGATGGGGCCCCGTCTGTTGGGTACAGCATCCATTCATAAGGAATTTTCAGCAATGGGTGAGATTTAGATGCCCTACAAAAACTAGCTTCCAGTTCTTCAGATTGTGTTATCTCACACTTTTTAGGTTGCCTGGGTCATTGCAGTTTTCTAACTCCCGATTTTATTCCAGAGCCGGCGATTAGACACTGAAGAATTAAGTTTGCCAGAAATTTCTGCAGAAATAGCTGAGAAAATGGCCACATTTCATGGTATGAAAATGCCATTCAACAAGGAACCAAAATGGCTTTTTGGGACAATGGAAAAGTAAGTGGCCAAATCACTTGGCTCTGGGGGCGGATGTGGCTCAAATGGTTGGGTGTCCGTTTCCCATACGGAGGGACCTGGGTTGGATCCCTGGGACCTCCTGGTAAAAATATAAAATAAAATAAAAATTAAATAAAATAAAAGATTAAAACATCACTTGGCTCTACCTTGGGTTTACATTATGTTCCAGCTGAGAGAGGTGCCAGAAGTGAGCTCTTACCATGGCAGATAAAGGTCTTGCTCTGATCCGCTGATATGCAGGCTGTTAGTTGGTTCTGTTTGTCTGGTGAATAAATCTTTCTTGGATGTAAAAATAAATTCCTGAATCAAGAAGGAAGAGTGTGTGTGTGTGTGTAAATGCTCTGTTGTGGGTAGAAGGGCAGTCGGTCAACTTCATAGACTGCTGGGAGCCCCACATGCTCCCTTCCTCCCCCTGCTGTGGAGCTGCGAGGGTTGACCACTGTGACTTGACTGTTGTGGGTACTGAGTGTTGAACTGGAGCCCTGAGGACAAGCCGAGGTGAACGCAACAGTGAACCTTTGTCCCCCGCCTTTTTTTTCCCCCCAAAGATATCTAAATCAAGTGCTGAGAATTAAATTCACCAGAGAATCCAAAGTTAAAAAACTACACAAACTCCTCAGTTACAATCTGCCTTTGGAAATGGAAAACCTGAGGTGAGTATTTGCTTCCGATTGCTGACATAGTAAACACGTTTGTCTGGAAATATTAAATATTCTGAGACTGACACTGTCGTCAGGAAACATTTACTAAGCATTGCCTCATGTCTGCTGGTTCCTCATTGTTCTTGCAGGGTGAATGTAAACAGATGAATGTGGTCATCTGCAATTACAGTGTTACACAAACACCATCACTTTTCCTCTAGTCAATCCACAGCTTTCGCAGAGGTAGAATTTCCAGGGTGGTTTCAGCCAGAGGAGTGGCTTGGTGACGAGGGCAGTCAAGCATCAAGAGCAGATTTTATTCTGAGAAAAACATGGGGGCCAGCTGGACTGTGTGAGCGGGGGTGGGGGGGGCCGCTTACAGACCTTGCTGCTGGTCCCCTCTGGGCAGAGGTTCCGTTGTGTGAGGGTGGACGCAGGGTCCCGAATATCTGCATATGGCCCCTGCCCTGGCACATGTTCGCACCTTCGGTTTCTCAGGTAGATGTGAGTGTGCTGCACCGCGCATTATGCTTGGTGCTGAGGAAGTGGGGACCAAGGCATTCCCCAAGGACCTTATATTATTAGGAGAAACAAAACCAACAAATAATGTCTCGTTGTGATAAGTGATGTGAAGGAAACCAGAGGCCAAAATGGAGGCCAGCAGAGAGAGGGGCCTGCTTTGGATCAGGTGGTCAGAGAAGGACTTGCTGAAGAGGGACCGGCCAGCTGAGAGCTGCAGGCTGAGGAGGGAGGAGGACCAGCCCAGGGTGGGGGTGCTCTGGGCAGGGAACAGCTTGTGCAGAGTTCCTGTGGTGGGAAGCTTGCATGCTCAGGGGCCTGTACATCTTTCTGCTTTGAGCTGCATAGGACTGTTGCATAGAATAACACAGTTCAGAATTGACGCGGAGAATGTCACGCAGGATGCTGGTGGGTGCTGGTCAGCAGCAGTCCCACAGCACTCTGTGCTCAGCATGGCTATTCGCATGGTCATTAAAAGTTGCGTTGTAATAGTGAAACCTTCCTTTCCAGAGCACTGCTTGAATCCACACCGTCTCCAGTTGTATTTTGTCATAATGACTGTCAAGAAGGTAAGAATTGCTAGATACTTCTAAAAACTGACCTATGCCCCCATTTAAAAGGTTTCCTCCAGTGTTTATGATGCTGTCAGATACCCATCAAGAGAGGATTAGGTTAATTTTATGGGACAGCCTTAAAATGAAGTCCACTAAACTGTTAACAAGAGTGAGAGTTTTCTACATACCAACAGAAAAATCTTGAGGATATATTAAGGGAATCAGAAAAGCAACTTTCAGAAAAACATGTAGGGTATCATCCCATTTCTATAAGAAATATATTCATAGGAAAAATCTGAAGGAATATATATTCACAATTGGGCTTGGGATAAGGAAGGCAGCCTACAGACCTTATCTGTCACATATTTTTCCGTGTTTAAATCTTCTTTATGGTGAGCGTAGGACTTTAAAATCTGAAAGACACTAAGATCACCTCCCCCCCTGCTGCCCCTTGCAGCTTACCAGGGCAGGCCCTCTCTGTTGTCTTCCTGGCCCACCCACTCACAGCTGACATCCACCCTCAGGTCCTTCTTTGCCAGGCTAGACATTCTGAGACTAGTCCCTGCCGAAGAGCAACCATGAAAAAGTCATGAGTTTGATCATTTATAACAAAGTTATAAGCAAAGTGTTAATAATAGGGCAGGTATGTGGGAACTCTGTATTTTCTGTGTGATTTTTCTGTAAACCTACAACTTCTCCAATGAAAAAAAAATTCTTTGGCAGTTAAAAAAAAAAAAAGGCATTAATTTGAGCCAGAACACCTTTTGCTAATTATCTGATCATCGCTGGCTGACTTGAAGGCAAAATTCTCCAGTGGAGTCTGGTGTAGAAATTTCCACCATAGTTCTTTGTATTACCCATGCCAGTTGGGAGCAAAAAACTGAGCAAGGTTTGAAACGAGATCTGTTGGCCCAAGTGTTGGAAAAGTGTAGAGAGGCCAGAGGAGATGTAAGTTGTTCATTTATTTTGTTCTGCTGCTTTGGGCACTTGCCTCCAGTTCTCCTTTTAAATTGCTACTGGGAAATAAGTATGAAAAGCCTAGAAACCGTATCTCCCACCAGCAAACCCGAGAGAGGGAGAGCGGCCAGAAAACTAGCATGGGCTGGCCCACTGGCGTTAGCAGCCAGCCCCACTCCATGCCTGCTTTGGGCTGTTTCTGTTAGCCTGCTCGCTTCAGGCCGGGACATGGCGGTGGGGTGGGGTGAGTGGCGCATAATACGGCAGGGGTGGCAGGCGCCTGAAGAGCCTGTCTGGGTCCTGGCTCACTTCTGGTCCAGAATTCCACACCAAAGGAAATCTCCTCGAGGGAATGCTGCCTATCGTCTCCTTCCTGGGATGGAAAAGCAGACGAGGACAAAGCTCAGCAGGGCAAAGTGTGATTCAAGGTAGCCCCGTGATAGCCCTGCTGGCCCCTGGCCCCTCACAGAGGACGCCGCCAGAGCAGAGCAGCCCTGCAGCCAAGCCACCGTCGCGGGGGCAAGCTGGCTCCAGGCTGCCAGATACTTAGCTCATGCTCCCAGGTGAGCCCCCCAAAATGGAATGAGAGGCCAGGATCTGTTCCCTGGTGAGCCGAGGTTCTTGGGGGGACCAGGCCTCCTCCTGCAGAGCTCCTGTGTGTGGGCCTCCCGTGCTAACGCTGCCCCTGGCGCGCTGTCCCCAGAGACCGAGGCAGTCGGTGCTTGTTGGGACTCCCTGAAAGACACAGATCGCTCTCTTGGCTTTGCTCTTCAAGGACTTGAGCCTTCTACTTGAAAACACACACAAAGTAAAAGTTGTATGATGCGTACCTTTTCGCAGGTAATATCTTACTGCTGGAAGGCAGAGAGAATTCTGAAAAACAGAAACTGATGCTCATTGACTTTGAATACAGCAGTTATAATTACAGGTAATATGTTAAAGTAAAATGCTATTTCAATATGTATTTATTTTGATTATTTCTTTATTTTGATTATGAAATAATCTCAGGAGAAAGCAGGTAAAGACACCCTTCTGAGCTGAGCATCTCACCTGGCAGCTGAAGTGATTTGTCCCTGGGGCCTCTGATGCGTGTAGGGAGGACGGCGCAGCCCACCTTGCCCTGTGTCTGTGGGGCTCGTGGTGCAAGTAACCAAAACACAGAACCTGATACTTCCTCTCGGCTTCAGAGACCGTTTCCCTTTCATCCAAGTGCTGATGGCAGGAGTTGGCTCTTAAGCACGTTGTGTCTTGCGTGGTGGGTTCCGGTGGTGCTTTCATAGCCTCTGTCAGACGTGCTGCTGATAACCTCCTCCCTGGCTGTCCTTGTCATTCAAGCAGTCAGACTGTTGCCAACGCAGGAAGTCCAGCCCACGACTCCATGACTCGCCTTCTTTTTCCTCTTTCGGTAAACAAATTGCCTTCTGGCATTGTAGTTGCCTCATTCTCTGCACCCTCTTATTGCAGGGGATTCGACATTGGGAATCATTTCTGCGAGTGGATGTATGACTATAACTATGAAAAGTACCCTTTTTTCAGAGCAAACATCCTGAAGTATCCCTCCAGGAAACAGCAGGTAAGCTTTTAGTTTTTATATATTTGATAGGTAAATTACATAAGTGAGTTTTATGCAGTTAGAATTATACCTTAACTGGGAAGCGGCTGTGGCTCAATCAGTGGGGCTCCCGTTTACCATATGGGAGGTCCCGGGTTCGGTTCCCGGGGCCTCCTGGGGAAGGCAAGCCCGCCCGCACGGCGTGGTTAGCTGACCCAGCGAGCACAAGCAGCAAGGGGGGGATGGATGAATAAATAAATTAAATCTTAAAAAAAAAAGAATTATACCTTAACTTTTAAAGATGCCCCCTTTTTAATGTGGAATGGTTAAGCAAACCCTTTCGTTTTAAATGTTTGTTTGTTTTTTAAGATTTATTTATTTTACTTTTTATCCATTTTTTGGTTGTTTTTTTTTCTCCAAAAAGCCCAGCCTCTGTTCTCCTTTCTGGCCTTCTTTTGGGGTCCCTGGCCCTCTCTCTTCACTTCATTCTGTGCAGAGAAAAGGAGTAGTCAGGTACCAAGATGTTCCTGGAGGAAAACCACAGTGTTAGCGATGTCCTTCCTGCTCCTGACAGGGGTCCAGTACTTGTGGGCAGGCTCGGCCCTCGCGGGAACTCCATTGTGGAGTGGGCACGTGCATGGAGCCTGGCTCTCGGAGCCAGCACCACTTGCCTTTGGGAATCTCCCTGCTATGTAACAGCCCTTCATCCTGGAACCCTGCCCTGATGACCTTATGCCTTTTTCAGAGAGGTCAAGGATGATAAGGGCAGGGGTGCATTCAGGTGCTACTGTAATTCCTTCAGCAGATGGCACATCTCTAGCCCATCCCCTGCAGGCCAGGCCCTGCAAGGAGTCTTCACTGAGGAGCCCTCTCTAGCAGGAGCTGCTCGAGTGTCGCGTTGCCATGGGGAGGTCAGAAGCTGTATTTGCTTTCTTCTGACACGTTTTCAGGCTGACTCTGACCTTGTCCAAAGCAGAGCAGCCAGTATGGCTCTGGGCCTCAAGGTCACAGAAGAGAAGAAACAAACCGTGGGTGACAGTGGGGCTGTCTAGCCTGGGGGAGAGTGAGTACAAGAGCAGTCTTCTAGTGTTTGAATTACTGTCATGCTGGAGGGAAATTAGACTTTGATAAAAACTGGGTAGCTGTAGGGGGTTGAGAAGTCTCTACCCAGTAAGGGGAGATTTTCAGTTAAAAAAAAAAAAAAGATTTTATTTTGATGAGAGGCAGAGCTGTATAACCACTAAAATGGTACAGCAGTGTGAATTTAAAGGGGTCGGGTCCCCTTCATTTCTGTTTCCTGAGAGGTTTTTAAAGTCATACATAGGGAAACGGATGTGGCTCAAGAGGTTCGGCGTCCGTCTACCATATGGGGAGACCGGGGTTCGATCCCCGGTACCTCCCGGTAAAAAAAATAAATAAATAAAGTCATACATAGGTGTTGATCTTTTTTATTTATTTATTTTCGTTAGGCCAGTAAAAAGAATTTATTGAGGAGATGGGAGAGAAAGATGGGCAATATACACCAAGATTTGGCGTGGACGCCTCTAGACAGAGGGAGCCATGCGAAGGTGTCGATCTTCCTCAGATAACCTCTCTTCAGCTCTTGAAGTGATCTCAAGTTTTTCTTTTAGTCCATTAGTGAATTGCATCTAAATGTTAAACCACCCTCGAATTCTTGAGATAAGCTCTATTTGAATAAGTTGTGTTTTAAGATATACCTTAAGATATTAATTTAGGAGTTTTTAATCTTTTTTTATGTTCATATGTGAAATGGGCTTATACTGTTCATTTTTACATTATTCATATTTGCTTTTGGAATCAATTACACTAGTCTCATAAAATGAGTTTGGGCAGCTTTTTCCTTTTTTATTTCTTGAAACAAATTTATATAAGATGAGTATCTAGTCTCTGAAAGTTCGGTAGACTTTGCCTATAAAACAAGATCTGGGCCTAAGGCATTCTGAAGGAAGGGTCATTGATCTATTCCAAATTACTATCTTCATTTGCCAGTTTAGGCATTTATTTATTTATTTTTTAAAGATTTTATTTATCCATTCATCCATCCCCCCCTGCTGCCTGCGCTCGCCGGGTCAGCCAACCACGCCGCGTGGGCGGGCCCGCCCCCACCAGGAGGCCCCAGGAACCGAACCCGGGGCCTCCCACATGGCAGACGGGAGCCCCACTGATCGAGCCACAGCTGCCTCCCCAGTTTAGGCATTTAATGTTTCACTGAGATGAGTCTCTGTAGTGTGTGCAGAGCATGGGCCCTAAAAGAAGTCAGCCTGGGTTTGGACCTTCATCTGCCGCTGCTGGCCATGTGAACCTATTCAGTGTGTCTGTGCTTCACTTTCTCTGCAAAATTTATGTTGTTTTTGTGAGAATTAAATTAGTTAACGTACAAAAAAGCCAATATTCAACAAATACCAAACATAATGCTGGTAACATAGGGCTTAATAAGTATGGGCAACCATTGCTTCTGTGCCAGGTTTACTTGAGACTATAAGGCCCCTTCCGGGACCTCCTGCTCTGGGACAGTGCTCGAACTTCAAGGGTGCGTCTGGTGGTGGAGGGGTGCAGCATATGAGAGCCAATTTTGGGGAAGGAAGATGGAAGAGGGGATAAGGGGAAGGAAGAAAGGACGAGGTGTTGGCATTTTAACTAGGTGACTAACCAGTGAAGTTCCCCCTTTTTTTCTTTGAGGTGCTAGGGCTGGGAAATGAACCTGGGACCGCCCATGTGGAAGGCGGGTGCTCAACCGCTTGAGCCACATCTGCTTCTGTGTTCTTATTTACAAAAGAAAGCAACCTCTTGTTTACTGTTAATGCTTATCGATGCAATATGTAATATTCAGGAATGGGAAATCTAAATACAAACACATAGATAGACTAAATGTGGAACCTGGTAGAACCTTAGGTAAACCATCTCTGCTCCAAACCAAAATTAAACTTTGCAAATAAATGTATTAGCTTAAAATAAATGTGTAAATGACGAATGTGTAAATGTCCAGTCTAGCCCCCAATCTGAGGGCACATCTGCCAGCAAACATCAGAGTACTCAACCTTCTCCCAGGAAATGGTGAAAGGGCCTTGGGCCTGGCAGATGGTGGCTGCCCTGAGTGGAGCACAGCTAGTCTGGGGAAGAGGCCTGATGCTTGCTCTGGGAGCTGACAGTGAAGTGAGCGTGGATTAGATGAGGAAAACGCGTCTACCTAAATTATGCTCTCGGCAGAATTTGTAGCTAGTTTCCTGTAACTCTTGTCAGCCACGTTGCATCAAACCCATTAGAACCTCTGGTTGTAAACTGGCTGTAATGGAGAGCGGAGATGGTAACTACTGCGGAGAAGGGAGCTTCCAAAATTCCTGTCCCAGAGGACAGCAGTGGTCGCCTCCACCGCCTTTCTCCGCTTCCAGTGAGGTGACGTGAAGCCAGTAGATGCGTCTGCTTCGTGACAGCTCTTGATGCCATCTGTCCTTCACCGCCACTGAGCCTAACATGATTACTGGTGTTTTTTTTCTTTTTGTTTTTTTTTTTTAAAGCTCCATTTTATTTCCAGTTACTTGGCTACATTCCAAAATGGATTTGAAAACCTCAGTCATGAAGAAAAGTCCGTTATAGAGGAAGAATTGTTGCTTGAAGTCAATAGGTAATTCTTTTCTGATTTTGACATGTAAAGAAAGACAGCTGACTTCTTCATTGAGGGCGAGATTGTTCAGATCTTTCAGATCTGGCTTAGAGCACTTTAAACAGATTCTGTGTCATGAAGGTCGTGCTGCTGAGATCAAGTTCTGAGCTATAATCTATAAGCGGCCGCCCCCAGGGCCTGTACACCTGTCACCAAGTTCCTTCTTAGCTGGTGCTCGTGGTGGGCAGGGTACCAGTTAATGTGCTGGGACTGCTAAATTTCTCCTAGGAAATGATTAAAAAGGGTATGCACTCTTCAGTCATTCCCGCTTCCACAGACTGTCTTTTCATGGTCTCCAGAGGTGCCAGCCCCCTCTCACTCAGCTACTCCCTGGGCCCCACCCCTCAGCACAGACCTTCCCTTTCTGTTTCTGGAATGGTGGAAATAGAAAAGTGGAGGTGAAAAGAGCCAGATGGAAAGAGTAGTATCCAGGGACTCTGACGGGTGAGCAGTTCGAAGTCCCAGCGACAGCAGGAGAAAGTGAGAGGGGACCCTGGAGCAGGCATGCCTGATCCGAGCTCCTCCTTAGGAGTGAGTGCCAAAGGCATGGCTTCCGGGAGAGCTTGGGTTCCTGGTGCCGGAGGGGTGGGTGCAGCCTAGGGCTCTGAGAGGCCTGCCTTCCGCTCCTGCCAGCTGCTTGCCGTGTGCTGAGGGTGCCGCCGCCACGCTGGGCCGCGCTCCGTGGCAGAGGCCGTCTCTACCTCTGCACTGCCCCAGCCCTTCCCCTGAGCCCTGTGTGTGGACGGTGTGCCCCAAAAGACTTCCGTCCTTCCACCTTCCCACATCCTCCACTGCCGTAGCCTAGAATCCCATTTGTTCACCAAGGGAACCTGGTTTTGCATCCAGATGAGTTAAAATGTCCGTCTAGCCTGAAATTACCTCATCAGTCCTTGAGCTCCTGTGGTATGTCTCATGTGCCTCTCTTGCTTTTGTAATTTCAGGTTTGCCCTTGCATCCCATTTCTTCTGGGGACTTTGGTCCATTGTACAGGCCAAGATTTCCTCTATCGAGTTTGGATACATGGTATGTTTGGGGAGTGGTTTTTCCCTTCTTACTTTCAGGAAAAAAATGCTACAATGTATGTGAATGTTTGGCAGTAAATGGCTTCCTTCCAGAGGCTTCCCTGTTACCCCCAAGCCCCTCGCCATGGCAGGTCCTAATCTTAAGAACGTTCCTTTACATCGAAATGCAATTTTTAACCTTTAGGGAAACCCTCTGTTCCATAATGAGTGTTGGTGGGGGTGGGGGCACAGAATTCTGGAGTCTGATCTCCCTTTCTTAGGAACAGGTGGTAGGTAATGCCTAGTTAGTTCCTTTTATCCTGCTCAATCCTATAATAGCATAATTTGTACTTCTAAACAGAAAAATGCTATTTAGGCAAAGAAAGAAGGGGAAATGTGGGATTTTTAAACCAGATTTGGAATCAAGGTCAAATGATACTGTAAGACAAAATAGAGTTCAGAACAAAGAATACTACCAGAGATAGAAGGATGTTTCATAATAACAAGGGGGTCAGTTCATCAAGAGGACATAAAAAATCCTAAACGTAAAAGACATAGAAGTAAAAACTGACAAAACTAAAAGGAGAGACAGACAAACTCGCCATTATAGATTTCCATGCCCCCCTTTCTGTCACAGCTAGAACACGTAAACCAAAGCAGCATGAGTAATAGAAGACTTGAACAGCACTGCCAGCCAGCCTGGCCTAATGAACTTTTATGGACACTCCGCCCAGCAAGTCAGTTCTTTACATCAAGACAGACCACTTGCAGGGCCACAGAACAGGTCTCGTTAGACTTGAAGTCTTGGAAAAATACAGACTATGTCTTCTACCCACAACAGAATTTAATTGGAACTCAATAACAAAGATACCTAGAAAATCCCCAGTTATTTGGAAATTAAACTATACACTCCTAAATAAACTGTGGCTCAAGGAATTGAAAGGGAAATTAGAAAATATTTTAAACTGAGTTATAATGAAAACACAACATATCAGCACTTGTAGTGTGTTTAGAAAGAAATTTATAGCTTTAAATGTTTATATGAGGGGGGCAGATGGGGCTCAAATGGCTGGGCATCCGTCTCCCATATGGAGGGACCTGGGTTCCATCCCCGGGACCTCCCAGTAAAATAAAAGAAAAATATAGAAGGTTCGTGGGCCGCCAGGCCCTGCGAGTGGGTGTGCCACTAGGCCCCACGAGCAGGTGAGCTGTGGCAGGGGAGTGACAAAACGGAGAGCCAGGACAGGACGCACTGAGAAACCAGGAGCTGGGGTGGTGCAGGCAGTGGGACGCCTCTCTCCCACATTGGAGGTTCCCAGGATCAAATCCCAGTGAAGACAGGAGAAGGATGAGAAGAGAGGGCAGGAAACAGACACAGAGAATTGCCCAGCGAATGGACACAGAAACAGCAAAGGAGGGGGGGGGATGTAAAAATGGATAAAAAAGTAAATAAATCTTTAAAAAAAAAAAAAAAAATGTTTTATTGATAAGAAAGTTCTCAAGCCAGTGATCTTTAAGCCCAAAATAAATAGAAGGATTGCAATCATACAGGTAAGAGTGAAAATCATTAAACTAGTAGATGGACAAATAATAGAGAATACCAGTGAAACCAAAAGTTGATTCTTTGTGGGGTTTTTTTTTTTTTTAAGAACCTTAACTTTATATTTTTATTTTTAAACAAATCAATTTTATTGATACATATGAATAAAGCATATAATTCATCTGAAGTGTACAATCAGTGGTATTTAGTATAATCACATAGTTGTGCATTCATCACTTCAATCATTATTAGAGCATTTTTATTTCAATAATAATAAAAATGGACAAATGAGAAAATTCCTCACCTCTCAATATCTTTATGCTTCCCCCACTCTATATAGCTGCTGTTTCTGGCTCTTCTATCCAAAGTGTATAATCAATGGCTTTTATTTATTTATTTATTTTAATTAATTGAAAGTTGGTTCTTTGAAAAGAACAAAATTTATATACTTTTATATACTTTTGACTATATTAAACATACAAAAAAAGACAAATTACTAATATCAGGAATCAAAGGAAATCACTACAGATCCTGTTTACCTTAAAAGAGTAAGAGACGTCTAAACTGATAGAAGCCAGACGAGAGAGAGAGAGCACAGGGTATGATCCCCCTATGTAAAACTCTAGAGAGAAGAGTCCAGTCTCTAGGGATGGAAACCACATCAGTGGGTGTGGATGAGAATGGACCACAGAGAGGCCCCGGGAACTTGATGGTCCCGGGGCCCAGGATGAACCCGGGACCTCATGTGGGAAGCCGGCACTCAACCACTGAGCCACATCTCCCCTGAGTTGGTTTTTTTGTTTATTTGCTTGTTTGTTTTTTGTTTTTAGGAGGCACCGGGAACTGGACCCGGGACCTCCCACGTGGGAAGCAGGCGCGCAACCGCTTGAGCCACATCTGCTCTTGGCAGTACTCTATCTCGGTATCTTGGTATTGGTGGTGAACCGGATGTACTCATTTGCCAAAATTTCGAGCTGTACATTTAAAATAGGTTAATCTTTTTTTTTTTTTTTAAAGGAGGTACCAGGATGGAACCTGGGACCTTGTACGTGGGAAGCAGTTGCTCAACCACTGAGCTACACCTGCTCCCCTAAAATAGGTTAATCTTTGTGGTATATAAATTACACCTCAAAGTTAATGTTTTAAAAGTGACGTCATTTTCTTATATTTAAAATTGCAACCTGAAGAATTTTAGACTTGGAATGGGTCCTTAAGAGATTGTGTTGTCCATATTGCTGGACAGGTTGAGGAAACAGACCCAGAAAATGATCGTGGCTCAGTGGTCATACCAGAAACAGAAGTGCTTGTTTCACGTGTACTGCCGCAGGTGACCCCAGCAACTAGGCCGTGCGTCTCCGCCCCTGGCTCCATGAGTGCCCATCCCGGCAGGGCTTTTTTGCCGTGGTCGAGGAGGCTTTGTTATGTAGTCGGGCAGTGCGGCAGCATCCGAGGTCAGCAGGTATCTGGACAGGAAGTCCTGGCTGAGCTGGCAGGACTGGGCCAGCAGGGGCCCTTTGGGTGAGGCTTCCTTTCTGTTTGGTTCCTCCTAGGACTATGCCCAAGCCAGGTTTGAGGCCTATTTTGACCAGAAGAGGAAGCTTGGCGTGTGACTGGGGAGGCCTTCGCGCACTTCGTCACTGGACCGCACGGGAAGGCGGCTGAGCGGGGTCCCCTCTGTGCTTTGACTCCTGGACCTGCGGCAAGAAGGCTGGGGGTGCCTCGCTACAGCACACAGCTGTGTATGATAGTCAGACTGTATTAAAGCTGAGTGACATTTCTTTCATATCTTGTTTACGATTTCACTAGGACTCTTTGAAATGAGATTGGGAAGCAGAAATGTAGTACAATAGTGCAATATCTCAAAATCCTTTTAATCTGGAGAAGGCATTTTATATTGGAGGCATAAAGCTTTCTGTCAAATTTGGTGAACAGCAAAACAGTGTTACTGCGGGTACTTCTTTGGGGGTTGATGTTGGTTTTGTAAAGGTTTAGTTAACGGGCTGGAAACATTGTGACCAGGCTCTTTGTAGGGGACGTGTTGCAGACACTACTCACTCCTCCAGGGATAGAGGGTGAGCAGAGACGTACTGTGAAGTTGCTCGAAGGCCTTAACCCGAGATGTGGCGGTACTGCTGCGGCCTGCTCGGCCAGCACCCGGGAAGCTGCTCTGCCCTCCTCTTGGTCCATGCCGCTGATGTGAGTCAAGGCAGGTCGCACCGGCCCCTGTTGAACTTTTTTTTGTCACACAGAGGATTTCTCCTTTAACTGGATGTAACTTTTGCTGTGCCCTCCTCCTAACTGAATGTGCTTTATTAGCTCTGCTTCGGGGCAGACAGTGATGCCGTGGGCCACGGAGGGCCAGGCTGGGTGGGGGGCATGTGGGCACACCCACCTCCACTCAGCCTGCAGCTTGGGGTTGTGTGGCATGGACTGGCTTCCTGAGGGAGTGGCTTTGTCCCGGAGCCTCTTGGAAGCACCCTGCACCCACCTGTCCCTGGCTCAGAGGCTGGGGGGTGGGGACGGGATGAGGGGAGCCCTGGGCCTTGGCTCTCCGTCCTTCATGGCCTCACTTCTCCCTGACGTGCCCCAGATGTGGTTGGAAGCACGGCAGCCTGTATGTGAAATGTGGAGATGTGGATAGGATATAGCTGTGAAATCCATATATATTAAATACCCTTTGGGGATAAATTCCTAGATTTTTTTTTTTTTTTTTTTTTTTACTCTGAACTTTTATTTGAATTGTTTTTTTGTGTGCGTGCATACATTTCTGCTACCACAGAGATTGTACTGTATAAAGAATAAAAAAATTAACCCAACCTCAAGCTGTCACCTTTGAATGTGTCCTAAATTTCAGGGAGGGCTCCTGCTGCCTCAGTGTGCCCATGGGAGGCCCTGGCCCCATCCGCCCAACTCTTGGGCTCAGAGGTCGGCCCTCAGGGGCCAGGCCCAGCAGTGGGTGGGCACCGGCCTCCTCGGCGGCACTGGGCTTGGCTGGCCCCCCTCCTCGAGGACCACCACACTGCTGGTTTCTCTCTGACCTCCCTGGCCCCACACCAGGGCCCCTTTGCTAACTCTTCCTGCAGGCTGACCCCTCAGTGCTGGGGGGCTCCTCACTCTGAGCCCCACGGGGTGCTCTGCCAGCACACTGTCCTCAGGACGGCCTGAGAAAATCCCAGACCTGACCGGCCTCTTCCTGCCTCTTTCCCCAGTGTGAAGATCTCTGGAAGGATGGAGAAGGAATTGGGAACAGTGGTCGTGTCTGGGGCAGGATGGGAGGCTCTTGCCTGTCTCCTCACACATGTTCACAGCTGAGCCTGGTGGAGGGGATGTGCTCTCCCAACACAATGAAAGGACGGCGCTCCTGCTTCACATCTCCAGGAGCTCCTCGCTTAGACTGCAGGTCCCGCCTCCCGTCTGTGGCCACCTGGGCTGCTCCCGCCCCCCACCTGCCTGCCTCTGGCTGTGCTGGTGGCCTTTTACTAGAACCACTAAGCGCATCCACCGTTATCTTGGCTGAAATGCTTTCGTAGTACAATTGGCTACGTAGTACAATGTGGTTCTGTCAGCTCAAAATGGCACCTCAGGCCTTTCTGATCCATTTGCCCACACCCCCCCCCAGCCCATCACGGATACCACACTGGTCCCGGTGCCTTCACCCCTTTTGTCTCCTGCACTAGGCGGCGAGCTCAGATGAGCAGGGACTGGGTCTGTACTCATAAGTGCCTAGATAGGGAGGCGGCTGTGGCTCAATCAGTGGGGCTCCCGTTTGCCATATGGGAGGCCCTGGGTTCGGTTCCCGGGGCCTCCTGGTGGGGGCAGGCCCGCCCGCACGGCGTGGTTGGCTGACCCAGCGAGCACAAGCAGCAAGGGGGGGATAAATGAATAAATAAATAAAATCTTAAAAATAATAAGTGCCTAGATGGGGTGGCCCCCGCTGAGGCTGGGGGTGCTGGTGGCTGCCCTCCTGCCCCCTGGTCCTAAGTGGCTCTGAGGCCGTGTTACCCCCAGGGGTGTGATGACTGCCTGTGCGTCCTGGGGCCAGCCCTGGCCCCGTCACTGGGGCGGGTGACCCCACGTCTGCCTGATGCCCTCCACACCAGGGCCTCTGTGCCTTCTGCTCCCAGGGCATCCAACCTTCTCCAGCCAGGCTGCCAAAGGTCCATGGCCAAGGCCCAGGTGGGGCCAACCATTTGTCTCCCAGCATCCCATGCCTGCCTCCTCCCCGACTCGGCACCTTGAGAGCAGGGCTGCCGTGTCTTTTGCCCACCCCATCCCACGGGTCCACCCACACCCCCTCCTAGGCCCTGCCCAGTTCTGCTCCTTGGTGGGAGGCTGCCATTGCTGATGGAAGCTGCAGCCCTCCAGAGCCCACGATGTGGGCTCTGCTCCCAGCCAGGCACTGTGAGCGACACTCCTGCAGGAGTCTCCCGGCCAAGCCTGCCAGGCATGTGGAATTGCTGCTGGAGCCACCGTGGGCACCAGAGGCTCAGCAGCCGTCCAGGACCCAAGGGACAGGCTCCTCCCGGCAGCCAGGGGCCAGGGCGTCGGACTCGAGACAGCCTCTGTTACAGGGCTTCTGCTGGAAGAACCACTCGGCAGCTCTTTGGCTAGAGGAGAGTGAGGCCTCCCAGCCGGCGCTGGGGCTCGGGCCACAGGGAACCGCAGGGTGCCTCCCCTGCCCCCAAAGGCCTCAGGGAGCAGGACCTGCCACCCAGGGAGGGGCGGGCAGGGGTCTGGGGCGGCCCAGAAGCGGGGGCTGGCTGCCAGCTCTGCCGCCTGCGGGCCCTTCTCTACGCAGGCGAGTGGCCGCTGGTGTGACACCCCATCCCAGGTGCAGCTCTGCTGAGCACCTGCACAAGGGTCCCGGCTGGACTGGTGACAAGCACCCTTCTCTCCCCGAGCACCCCAAACATTCTCCCCCAGCCCATGTGCACATACCCAAAGAAGGGACGCTCACTCCCCTTAGCCTAGTAGCACCCTGAGCCAGAAAGTGCCAGAAACGGCCCCCTCTGTCCTGGCTCTGCCCGCCCCCGGCCCGAGCCTGGGATCATTGTGGCTGTGCTCACGGCGTCTCCCCAACTCCTCTGAGGCCCCAGATCCTGTGCGCCTCTCTCCCTCCAGCCTCGGGTGGAGAGGAGGGGTCCAGAGGCTCTGAGCAGGGCAGGGAGCCGCCCACACCCAGAGCTGGGGGCCCTGCAGTCGGGGTGCCCGGCTGCACCCGGCCCTCCACCGGCCCTCCCCAGGGCAAGCCGAAACACAGGCCCTGGGCCTTCTCTCTTTATTTCTTTTCTAAAGCATCCGAGGTAGGGGAAGGGGTCGCGGGCCCTGCCCGCAGCTGGTGCTACTCCTCCATGGCGAAGGTGAAGGGACTCAGCTTGTAGCCGGTGCCTGCGTAGAACTTGTTCTGGAACTCCACCCTGGGGGGCAGGGGCAGGTGGTGAGGCGGAGCCCCCGCCCAGCGGCGCCCCGCGCCCCCGGCGCCCCCCGGGGCGCTCACCAGTGCAGCCGCAGGGCGTGCAGGAAGGCCGAGAGCCCCTCCATCACCAGCAGGATGGCCACGGTCATCAGGGCGAAGGCGGCAAAGATGGGCACCAGCGCCAGGGCCGTCACGCCCATGTCGCGGCCCAGGCGCAGGCCCAGGCGCATCACCATGGCCCAGAGGACTTCGGACAGCTCTGCGGCCAGGGGCACACGGGGCCACTGAGGCCGCCACCAGCAGGACCAAGGGCCAGGCGGCGGCGCCCCCTCACCCGCCCGGGCCGCCCCCACCCCGCCAGGACCGCGGCCGGCACTCACGCGCGTGGGCCAGGCTCAGCGCCCAGAGGCGCAGGTAGGAGGCCGTGTTGGAGATGCAGCCGAGGCAGAACTCGATGGTGTGGATGGCCTGGTGCATGAGCACCTCGGGGAAGTCAAACTGCGGGCGCCGGCGGTGAGGGGCTGCGGCGGGGGGGGGGCGGCCCGCAGCGCCCCCCCCCCCCCCCCCGCAAGGCCCGCACTCACCTCGGCCTCCCCCGCCGGCCCCGGGGCCGCCTTCTCCTCATCGCTCGCCGAGGCGCCGCTCTCCTGCGACTCCGCCATCCCGGCCCTGTCGTCCTGGGGGTGCGCACGGGGGTCGGGCGGCGCCTGAGAGCCCGCTCAGAGCAGGGCGCCCCCCCACGGCCCGCCCCGCTCCCCGGCCTGTACCCGCGCGCGGCCCGCGGGCCTCCTGGGCCAGGGGCGGCGGTGCTGCCAGCGCAGGTACAAGGGCGTGCCCAGGAGGAGGACGGGCACCATGGCCAAGGCCAGGGCCACCAGCGCGGACTGCACCACTCCCTGTGGGCGAGAGGGACGCGTCAGACAGGCCCCGCGACCGCCACGCCGAGCCCGTGCACGGGAACCCCCGGGACCCAGGGAGCCGCAGCCCGCCCCCCCCCCCGGTGGCCCCCGTCGCTCCCTAAGGGGCCCTGCGGGCAGAGGAAGGACCCCAGCTTCTAGCCCCCCGCGCGCCCCCCGCTGGGAGCGCTGCCCTTCCCGCGCGCGGGGGCCTGCACCCCGCTTCCCCGGAGCCTGCAGCTCCGCGGGGCCCCCCGGGAGGCGCGAGGCCGCGCCCACCTGCCCGCGGTAGAGCGGCTGGTTGGTGGGACTGCTGGAGAAGAGGAACATGTCGATGAAGTGGATGAGGATGCTGGGGGCCGAGGCGGCGCGCGCGGCCGAGAAGCGCAGCCACTTGCAGGCGATCATGAAGACGAGGTAGCCGAAGAGGCCCAGCAGGAAGGCCAGCTGCGGCAGGAGCTCCAGCGGCAGCCGGTGGTACTGGCCGAAGTGCCTGGACGGGGAGGCCGGGGTCACCGGGCCGCCCGCCGCCCCCCGCCCGCCCCCCGCCACCGCCCGGGCCCTCACACGTGGTTGAAGACACTGAGGCACACCCCGAAGGCCATGTGGACGACCCCCAGGATGATGGACATCTTCATCTTGAAGGAGTTGAGGAAGCTCAGGTGGTTGGTAGCCAGGCTCCAGATCTGGGGGCCGGAGCAGGGGTCACCCCTGGGCCCGCACGGCCAGGCTCGGGGCCCCCAGCCCGGCCCCCCTCCCGTCACCGCGTCCGGGCCGCGGCGCACCGGAGGGGTCGGGCTCAGGTTCTGCACCCCCGGGGGCCCGGGGGCCCGGCACACAGGAGCTGCTCCACCAACGGGGCCGCAGGCGGGAGCCCTCCTGCCCCCCGCCACCGCTGCCACCACCCGCAGGCAAGTGGCCTGGACTCACGGGGTCGATGCCGAAGGGGTAGGGTCCCCGGAAAACGTCGGTGACGTTGGGGTCCAGGGTGAGCACCGGGTGCTGGGCCAGGAAGGTGTCGCTGCAGCGACAGTGGGCGGGGGTCAGGCCGGTGGGGCTCTGCGGGGCCCCGGGGGCGCCCGGGCCCTCGGCCTCACCTCCAGCCGGCCTGGCTGGCCATGGCGGTCACGTTCCAGCCCGAGGGGAAGATGGCGGTGGCGCGGCTGAAGCACTCGTTGTAGATGAAGCCGGTGTAGACGGAGAACAGGCCCATGAGCAGGAGCAGGTAGCGGCCCCCGAAGAAGGTCTGCCAGATCTGGGGCGGGGGCAGGTGCTGTGAGGGCCGCCCGGGCTCCCGCCAGCCCTCCCTGTTGGGACCCCCGCCAGCCCCCTCACCTCGTTCTGTGCGGACTTCACGGCCGGCCGGTTCTCGGCCAGCACCATGGCCAGGGCGAAGAGGGACATGAGCAGCCCGTGGCCCACGTCCCCGAACATGACGGCGAAGAGGAAGGGGAAGGTGATGATGGTATAGGGCGCTGTGGGCAGAGGGGGGCATGGCGGGTCAGCCAGGGCCCCGCCGAGCTAGGCCGGGCCGCCTGCCTCCCTGCGTGAGACCACCAGAGCCCCCAGACCCCAGGCCTCTGCGACCCCAGGAAAGGCCAAGGTGGTGCACGCGAGGCAGGGGTGCTAGACAGCTCCCTGCATTCAAGAGCCCCTCCCTTACTAGCTGTGTGACTGCAGGGTCGTTACTTAACCTCTCTGAGCCTCCTTTTCCCCATCTGCAAAACGTAGATAACAATGCACCACTTCATAGGGCTATAAATGAGCTTATCCATGGGTGGTACCTGGCATGGTCTCAACGCAGAGGTCAGCAGTGCCAACTTGTTATTCTCAAGAAAAGATCTAAGCAGCAGATCACTGTTGCAGAATGTTAACAGAGAATGCTGACGTGAGGGAAGGCGTATGCAAACTCTGTGCTTGCTACGTGCTCTTCCTATAAACCTGCAACCATGGCAGCCAGGGAGCCCAGAGGCAGTCCTGGCAGGCCATGGCACATTCCAGAAGGCCGAGTTAGTCACTCAACCTTGGAAGTCTCGGTGTCCCTTAGGTAGAATGGGAACAATTCCTATGGGGTGGTAAGAGGGGCCTTGAGTGCTGGGTGCACAGGGTCATCAACCGTGGGCATCTGGGCCATCAAGCTGGCAATGGGAATGCAGAGGCTCATGGGACAGGTGAAGCCGTGGGGGCCCAGGGACCGGGCCTCCTGAGCCCTCCCTGGCGAGAGAGAGCTCCCACCGCAGCTCCACACCTCAGGCTTGGGGCTTGCGCAGATGCCAGCTGAGGCTCAGGATGTGTCCCTGAGGGAAGCCCCACCTGGAGACCCTGGGGACACTGGCCTCTCCAGCCATCTGGGGCTGCCAGCCCCCCCCCCGCAGCCAGGTCCCCGCAGCCAGGTCCCTGCAGCCGGCCCCCCGCAGCCAGGCCTCAGCAGGCAGCTCCGTGCAGCCAGCCCC
>JAKSZT010053990.1:7144296-7162960 GCA_026826555.1 Tolypeutes matacus | reverse complement strand
CCTCAGACCACCTCCCACCACAGACAGCTCCCCCCACAGACAGCTCCCCCCACAGACAGCCTCCCCCTACAGACAGCCTCCCCCAGCTCATGGCCTCTCCCTGCAGAAGGCCTCCCTGAGTGCCCCAGCCCTCGCCTCCCCATCCCGGCAAGCCACAGTGACAACTGTAGACTCCCAGGGCAGGGGTGGGGCCTGTCCCCGGTGGAACTGGGACCCTCCCACCGCCCTGCAGTGTCTGAGTGCTGAGCAGGAGGGGTCTCCTCCAGGGCCCCGGGGCCTCAAGGAGGGCAGGCTGGAGCGGAGGGGGGGCTGACAACGAAGGCCTTGCCTGGCTGGGGCGGCCTGGAAGGGCGTTGCACCAGTGGCCTTCCCCGTTCCCACACGGAGGAAAGCGAAAGCGGGCGCTGGGCCCGGAGAGCCTGCAGATGGCCCAGCCACAAGCCAGGCTCCCAGATGCCCCTGCTCTTGGGGCCCAAGGCCAGCTACTTCCCCTCTCTGGGTTCGGTTTCCTTTGCTCTCACACTGCGGGGGAGAGGCACGGGTGAGGGCCCGGCTCAGGGCGGAACGTTTGCTGCCAGGGCCCCTGCCTGCTCTCTGGGTCGGGCCAGGGCTTGCCTAACTGCTTACTTCCTCCCCAGCCCAGTTTATTCAACCTGCGGCTCCGGGCCCCCACCCCACACCAGGAGAGGAGAAGAATGGACGCAGAAGGGTGGGCAGGAGGGCCCGGGCTCCACGCCTGCTCATGCCAGGACTGCTGTGTGACCTTGGGCAAGTCTCTTGTCCTCTCTGGGCCTCCACGTCCTGTTTAGGGTGAAAGGGGACTGGCTACCCCGGGCAGGGACAGGACGTGGGTGGGAGGTGACAGACATCACCAGAACCCTCTGGTAACCCTGTACCCACACTGCCTCATTCAAATCCTCACTGCCATCCTGCTGGTGTGGTGGGGGGGGTGCCGCAAGCCCATTTTCTATAGGGGTTGAGACGGGGTCACACGGTCAGGAGGTGGCCAAGTCAGGCAGAGGGGGCTGCCGGTCTGGAAGCCCCAGTGCAAAGCAGGTGCTCAGGGGAGGGCTGTTCCCTGACCTGGCTGCTCTGGGGGGCTGGGCCAGCCAATTGTGGGGTTCTGGGGAACCAGGTTTGGGGGTGCAGGGGAGCAGCAGCCCTGAGTGGTGGCCATGACATCTCTGGCCTGGTACCACTGACTCTTGGAGTATGGGGGCTACCGCAGGCCCCTCTGCCTCGGGGCTGGTGACCCTGGGGCCTGGGCACTCCCCGAAGGTGGGACAACCTCTGCCCCTGGCATTTGAGGACCCTGCTGGCTCGCCCCCACTTGTCTCCTCTGCCGAAGCCGGGGGACACCCAGCCACCGTTACTGAGCAAGTGAAGGCGCCTCTATCCCGGGACCTGCTGGGTGCTGCCTCCAGTCCACCTCGCACCCCTCCTCTTCCTCCAGGACCCCCACCCCCACCCCTAGCACTGCTCCTCCCAGGCCCTGCCGCCTCCTCCATTCCAGACTGGTGGGCTCTGGAATCGGAATGACCCGGCTTCCCTCCGGCCTTGCCACCTCCTAGTCGGGTGGACCTCAGTTTCCGCATCTGGAGAATGGGTCCCTCTCTGAGGGCAGTGCCCCGGGGACAGCTCTGAGCGCAGCCAGGGCCGCAGAGGAGGCTCAGTGGTAGTTGCCGGCTAACTCCTGCTCCTCCTCCTCCTCGCCTCCGTGGACCCCGCAAGGCCGGACTCCCGGGGCGGGCTGCGGGCAGCAGGGAGGCAGGCAGAGCTGGCGGGCCCTGCGAGCGGCGGGGGCACTCACCCCGGCGGGCTGGCGCGGCGCCGCCCCGCTCCGCGCGGCTCGGCTCTCGGCTGCGGGCTCTGCGCTCCCCGCTGCGGCGCCCGCGCCACTAACTCCGGCCCCGGCGGGCGGGCCCTGGGATGCCCCGCCCGCGCCCCGCCCCCGGCCCTGGGGCGCGCGGGAGCCGCGGGGTGCGGGGCGGCTGGGCCCGCGCCGTGTGCGTCGCCCCCCGGGTCCAAGCCCGAGGCCGGGAAAGCCCGCGCGCGGGGCCGGGGGGCGCGGGGTCCCGCCGAAGCCCGGGGACGCGAGCGGAGACGCTGAGCCCGCGCCAGCCCCGAGCGCCGCCCCGCGGCGGGGATGCGGGGGGAGAGCCGAGCTCTGGCCCAGCTCCGGGGTAGGGGATGGGACTCCCCCCACCCAGGCTCGCGGGGCCGGGGGCTGACAGCCCCCTCGGCGAGGCGGCCCGGGTCCTTACAGCTCCCTGCTTCTGGCCAGCCGGGGCCGGGACGCTTTGTGCCCTCCCTGGGCCTCTTCAATGGCGCGGGACACTCGGGCTCCCTGGGGCGGGCAGGGAGCCAGCACCCAGCAGGCGCTGGAGAAGTGCTCCTGGAAGCACGAGCCGCGCTCCACGTGCTCCTGACCGGCCCACGCGGCCCGTCGGGTCCCAGCCCCCGGGACAGGGGCTCACGTCTGACCAGCTGCCTGCACTTTGCACAGGCCTGGGCTGTACCCACCAGGGACCCCAGGGGCCAGGCGCCCTGGAGCTCTGGCGATCCTTGCACCCCACCTGGCAGCAGGGGCCTCTGATGGGTGGGGGGAGGAGGTGGGCAAATGGAGCCCAGAGCTGGGGCTGGACCCTGAGTCACAGCCAGAGGCCACTGTCCTCAGAAGACGGCGGGACACGTGTGCGCAGACCTCAGACCTGCTTCTGGTGGGGCCCAGGACCCAAGCAGCCTAAGCCCCAGCGGGGCCCTGGGTTCAATTCCTTGTGGTGCGGGTGGAAACCGGGATCCTGCTGTGGTTACAAAGTAGTGTGAGAGGTTGCACTTAGTGACATGGAAAAGTGCTTCAGACACATCAGCAAGGCAAAGACTCAAGCTACGGTCTGGCTGAAGTTTCACTGTCCGCCCCCTGCCCCTTAAAACATTTTTATGTTCACATAAATCGTTTTTTTTTTTTTTTTCGCATTTTCTGGCTGTGTTATGTTGAATCCCCCATCACACACGGGCAGTCAGGCAGTGTTTCTTCTTGGGGACAACGTGGCCATGGACTAGAACAATCCAGGGGGACTGAGGGGACATGGGGTTGGGCAGAGGAGGGTTAACCTTAAGTTAGAAAGACAAATCTATCACACGCAGCTTCTCCTATCATCTGGTCCTAACGCTTGATATAGTCGAACTTCATTCTGGAAGTTCTCCTTGCCCCACAAACGATGTTCTACAGCTTCAATATTCAGGGGCTCATCAAAATTCAAACTCCGTCCCACCCTCCCCGCAGCCCCTGGCAACCCCCAGGTGACTTTCTGCCTCTGATTTGCTTCTGGACATTTCGTAAAAATGGGATCATACCACGCGTAACTGAGCATGTTTCCCACATTCACCCACATTGTAGCCTGGATCAGGGCTTAACTCCTTTTCGTGGCTGAGTGGCAGGCCACCGCGTGGACACGCCACATTGGTCATCTAGTCACCCACTGCTGGGCACGCGGGCTGTTCCACCTCAGGTCCCTGGCGATCAGAGCCGCTGCGAGCAGGTCTGTACCAGTGTGTGTGTGTGCACCCGCTTCTGCTCATCAGAAGGGTAATTCCACGTTGGACTTCTTAAGGAACTGCTGTCTGATCCTTTTTTTCTTCAGGAGGTGCCAGAGATTGAACCCAGGACCTCATACATGGGAAGCAGGTGCTCAACCACTGAGCCACACCCGCTCCCCCGTTTTTCCCATTTTTAATGTAAGTATTTTACCTGTGTACAAGTTATAGACTCTATGCCATTAGTGATGGATCTACCGGGGAACCAAAGTTAAATTAGAGGTGATTTGGGAGTTTTAGGCTTGCCTCTTCCGGCTGCCTCCAGCTTTTGGAAAAGGCCTATTGCCAGGGAGGTGGCAAATCCTGGCCAGGGAGGGAAGCCCAGCTGCCAGATGCGAGAAAAGGGGCTTCCGGGGAGCATGTGACTGCGCTTCTTTGTTGAGGGCCTCCTCCAAACCCTGGATGTACCAGCGCAGGGACTGTCCCAGAGGGGAGATGGCCCTTGGGCCACTTCCCACACTTACTGACCCACAGAAAACCCATCCCCCCTCTCGCCAAGAAGGAACTTGGAAGATGAGTGTTTTTTTAAGAAACAGTTAGGAAGTGACAGAGAAAGGGAGCTCCGGAATGTGAGCTAATGGATTCACTGATGCACACTGTGTCAAACTGGACAAGTCACTTCCCCTCTGTGAGCTGGTTTCCTCGTGGCTGAGAAGCAGCGAAATCCTTTCACAGCACCAAACTCCAGGGGGCCCTTTTCGTCTACCTCGTATCCTTCAGCACTCGGCTTGTGTGTGGCCCCGGAGAGAGCCGAGAATTTCCTTCTGGGATTTTAAAGTGGGAAGTCTGAGCAGCAGAAGCCACGCCAGCAGCCTGGCCTGGGGTTTACGGGGAGGAAGGAATAGGGATGTGGTTGGAGACAAAGCCAGCTCAGCAGCAGCAGGGCCGGTGTCACCTCCTCGTGACTGTCACTCCCGGAGCAGCCTTCCCCCTGCCCCCCGAAGGAGGATGGTCTGGCCTCCCTGAGGTTCTACCACTCGTACTTCAGGCCGAGGCCTGGGACCAGCTCAACGTCCTCAGCTGTGGGTGGCCCTCAAGAGAAGGCAGACTTAAGCCCCCTCGGGAAGATGCCTGAGAAAATGCATGGGTGGCAGGGGTTCTGTGGGCTGTGGCCCAGCCAGGGGGAGTGCCTGAAAGGGCCCACCAAGCCACAAAGGAAGGCCGGGCCAGCCTTCCTGAAGGAAGTTCCCAGCAGGAACCCATGAAGGCAAGGGGAGGTGGGGTGGGACCTGGTCCCAACGGAGGGCTCCATGTGGCAGGGGACTCACAACAGGAAGCGGGTGTGGAGGGGTTAGAGCTGTTTTATTTGGGCAGCAGAGGCTGCGGGCAGCAGGCCATGGGGGGCATGTCACCGGTACAGGTAGTCAGCCTGGATGTTGGCGGCGATCTCAGCCTCCCACTTGTCCCCGTTGTTGAGCAGCTTCTCCTTGTTGTACAGCAGTTCCTCGTGCGTCTCCGTGGAGAACTCAAAGTTGGGGCCCTGCCAGGAGGGAGTGGGGTACAGCTGCATGAGACCCCATGGGGGAGTCTGTGTTCAGCCCACCCCCACCCCGGGCGCCCGCTCACCTCTACTATGGCGTCCACGGGGCAGGCCTCCTGGCAGAAACCGCAGTAGATGCATTTGGTCATGTCGATGTCGTAGCGGGTAGTCCTGCGGCTTCCGTCTGCCCGCGGCTCTGCCTCGATGGTGATGGCCTGGAGGGGGTGGCACAGGCCGCTGCCACACTGCCCAGCCGCTGCCCAGCCCCAGGGCCCAGGTTTCCAGCCCTCAGCTCCAGGAACCTGGTCGCCTTCCCCCTCCCCACGCCCGGCGTTCGCACGCCCCTGCCCCGCAACCTGGGGGCTCTTCCCTCCACCCTCCTGGTCCTTTACTCTCAGGCGACTCCTTGGTGGCTGTTCCCACCTCCTTTTTTGCTATCACCTCTATATGCGTCTACCGTGTTATGACTTATTCTATCCCTGCACTAACGTGCCCTGATTCAGGTGGTCTGTACACAAACCTCCCACCAGAACCAAATGTTGGGGGCGCAAAGGCCTCCTGGGACAGGGAGACCTTGGCTGGGTATATGTCCCTGCGGAAAGGTACAGAGGGAGGGTTCCTGAAACTGCTGCTGCCTCAGGTCACACTCAGGTGCCACCCTGCGGCTCCCAGGCCTGGTCCCACATCCCGGACCAGAACCCCGAGGGCAGCCCACGCTCAGTGCCCTGACTCCCAGCATGTCAGCCACCCGGCCTCAGAGTGTCCACTGCCACGTGGGGGGAGTGGCTCGCTGAGGAAAGGGACTTTCCCGGAGACCCAAGCAGGGGGGCTGGAGTTTGGGCCCAGGGGCTCACCTGGGCGGGGCAGACAGCCTCACAGAGCTTGCACGCAATGCAGCGCTCCTCCCCGGACGGGTACCGGCGCAGGGCGTGCTCCCCACGGAAGCGCGGGCTCAGGGGGCCCTTCTCGAATGGGTAGTTGATGGTGGCCGGTTCCCGGAACAGGTAGCTCAGGGTCATGCCCAGGCCTGGGGACAGCGTGAGTGTGTGGGTGGGGCCCCTTCCTCCCTAACACCGCTGTCCCTCCCCCACCCCCCCAAGGGCCCACCTCGGATGAGCTCGGTCCACATCAGGGTCTGAGCGGCCTGGTCAGTCGCCAACCTCATGTCCAGCTTCGACTCCTTCATGTTCACGTACTCTGCAGGGGAGACAGGCAAAGTGGCCGTGGCGGGAGGCCTCCCACCCCCTCCCATGCCCCCTCCCCAGGGAATCTGGCTTAGAGAGATGAGGCCCAGCCTTCACCTCCGGGTACCCCGGCTGGCATCGCCAGGGGCTTGCTCCTCCACCAAACCTTCTCCAGCCTCAGAGAGCGCTGGCCTGGAGCAGGCACTGGGAGACCAGCCTCTCCCGGAGACTGGCAGCACCCGAGCCCAGGGCTACTGCCCCTGACAGGGCTTTGAGGAACAGTTGAGGGGAGTGGGTGAGGAGACCTGGGCACCCACAGCTTGCTCCCGGCAACTCCTCCCCACACGTCCAGGGCAGCTGAGCTCAGGCTGCAGCCACAAGAAGTCCCCAACGCCATGACCAGCAAAGCCCGAGGCCACCCGATACTCACTGTAGGTGGTTGCCACGGGGCTGCAGTGGAGGCTCCGGCCACCAGGATGTCCTGCAGGGACAGGGGTGACGCTTTGCAGCTGTGCCCTTGTGCCAGCAGGCTGGGCTCCCCCATCCCCAGGAAAGGCTCCGCCATCCTACCTGTGCGAGCAGCCTGGGCCAGGGACCGCAGCAGCGCCCGCGTAGTCAGGCAGCGCATCTGCAGGGGTGGAGGGTGGGAGGCGTGGCGTGGCTCGGGAACTCGGCCCCCACCCGACTGCCATCTTGCCATCTTCCATCCCTCATTCGGCCTCAGAGGCACAAACCACCTCCCTACGTACCTCACCTCCTAAGACATCTTTTCAACCCATCCCTCTTCCCCGACTGGTGCTCCTGCCTCCCACCTCTCCCCTCCACTTTCCATCCTCCCCAAACCATTCCAAAATAACATGCTGACAGGGCCACCAGCATCTCCGGAGAGCCAACCCGGGGCCAGGCGCTAGGCTAAGGGTTTCCCAAGCGCCCTCATCTCGTCCCTACAAGGATCCCTGGAGGGAGGCACTGATGTTGTCCCCACTTAACAGGTGAGAAAACCACAGGTCAGTCACAGCAAGTGACCTTGGGCGGGCTGAACACTAGGGGGTGGGGCCAGGGCAGAACCAGCAAACCCCGCCCCCTCCACCGGACACCCTCTAAAGGCTCAAACACGTGCCAGCATCAGTTCCTTTCCCTGGCATTCAAGGCCCTTCAGGAACGGGCTTCGAGCCTGCCGGGTGACCTTGGGCAGGTGACCTGGGCTTCAGTTTTCTCACCTGTGAAATGGGAGTGGAGCATGAGAATGAAAGGAGGTCATACATGGCAAGGGCTTGGCCTGGCCCGCAGCCAGGGCCCCTAAGTGCCCCTTCCGTCACCTGTGACCTCTAGCGGGCCCACTTCTGACCTCTGACTTCAATCCCAGGCACCCCCAACCCAGCACCTTCTCCGACCTTCCCTCGTGACCTCTGACCCCACGGAGGCAGGAGCCGCCAGGCAGCGGGCAGCGCATGCGCTCTGAGGGTGCCGGCCTCCCGGCGCGCCCGCTAGGCGCTGAAGGGCACGGAGGCCGCGGGCCCTGAACGCGCCGAGGGAAAGCCCGGGAGCGCGGCCGGTGCCGCCCACGGGGCCCCACACCCGCCCCCGCCGCCGCGCTGCCCAGGCCTGGCCGGGCGGCCGAGCCCTCGACACCCACCTTGAGTCGCTGCCGGTCCTTCCCGTGCCGAGCGGGCCTGGCAGTCGAGAGGCGGAGCCCACACTTTGGGACGCTGTCATTGGGCCGGCTGGCTTCATCCTTTCGGCGCTCACCCTCCTTGGAGTGACCTGATTGGCCAGTGGCGCCGCCGAAAGAGGCGGGATCCGGAAATATCCTTTCTCTGGTTGGCCAGGACAGAGCAGGGGTTTGAAGTCCTGCAGGGCGCCGCCATGTTGCTTTGGGGACGCCAGTAAGCGAGGACTCGCGGGCCGCTGAAGGCGGGACATCCGGGGCGTGGCTTCGGGGGCCGTTCCAGACCCGGCTGAGCCCCCGGACCTTGGCCGCGGCGGGCGGGAAGCGGGGAGAGGGGGGACCCGGACCCGAGGCCAGCGGCCGGGCGGGGCAGCGGGAGTGGGTGACAAAGGGGCCGGGGACGGCGGCGGCAGCGATTCCGCGCCTATCCGAGCAGGCTCTGGGCCAAGCATGCGTGGCCTCGTCTCATCCTCCCGACAGCCCTGCGTGGAGGAGCTATTGTTCTCACCTTGTAAAAGAGGAAACTGAGTCAGCGAGCTGTTAAGTAACTTCCGCTCAGCCGCAGAGCAGCAAAGCGGCGCTGCGGCCTCATGGGCACCTGGACCTCAGCACACCAACCCCCAAATCTGAATTTCCTCCCGGTGGAGGGACCCCGGAGGCCGCGGGCCCTGGGGAGGCCCTGAGACAGTCTGCCTGTGGGCTGCGGGGTGGTGCCTCAGAGGCTTCCTGGAGGAGGTGGGCAGGCAGGAAAGGCATCCTGCCGTTTGTGCAGAGGTCCTGGGGAGACGCTGGACCAAGTGGGTCTGGAGAGGACAGTGACGGGCTGGAGTGTGGGCCGAGGGCACAGTGGCTTGGTGACCCACGTGGCCCAAGGGTGAGCAGAGCCTTCTCAGGTGGGCTGAGGAGCTGGCACTTGATTTTGTGGGCCCCGGGAGCAGTTGAAGGGTTCCAGGCCTAGGAGAGTTCAGTGGCAGCAAAGAGTTGACCTTGGGCCCTGGGGAGAGGTGGGGGTGACAGGCCCTTGCTAGAGGGGGACTGGTGGCCTGCGTACATTGGTGAGTGGATCAGGGAAATTCTGCAGATTCAGAATTATCAGGACTTGCTCAAAGATGAGGCCCTGGAGGAGATCTGGGATTTGGCCTTTGTGATTGAGTGGGTGAGTGGGGGGCCATTCTAGGGGCGTGAGCAGGGTGGGGAGGGGGATGAGTCCAGAGTGTGGGCCATGGTGAGGGGAAGGCACCCAGGGCCAGCCACGTGGGGGGAGGGCGGAGGCGAGTGAGATGGGAATGTGGTCAGAGCTCCTGAGAGGCCTAGGCTGCAGACCTGGCAGGAGAGGGAGCGAGAGAGCAGGGAGGCAGCCTCACCCCACCCAGACTGGAGTGACAACAGGACACCTGGAGCTCAGCATCTCATATTTATTAAGCCTGATTCTGGCCCCTAAATTTAGTGCTCGTAACAATCTCAGAATGTAATGGTTATCACTGTACTAATGGGGAAACGGAGGCTCAGAGAGGGCAGGGGCAGCCAGGGTCACAGCAGTTCCCTGGAGTGACCTGAACTAGATCCCAGGGCCCCTCAGCTATACCCAGCACAAGAAAGTGGGTGACTCTGAGTGCCCACTTTGGCCTGCTTCTTCCAGGACACATGGTTGGCGTGGGGGCAGGGGGGTGGGTGACTGCACTGTTTCCCAAGCTCCCCGACCGTGGCCCATCCTAGCTGGAGGCAGCTGGGTGAAGAGGCTGAGGGCAGGCACCAGTCCTGGCCGTGCACGTTGCTCTGCACCCCTGACAGCTCTCCTCCTCCTGCGCGCTGAACCCCGGGCCCATCTCTCCCGCTGCAGGTGGCAGCGGCTTCACAGCAGCGAGCCTGACACTCTGGGCCCAGGCGCCTGAGGCGGGCTCAGAGCAGGGTGCAGGTGCAGCTGCAGCTGCGGGCCTCCATGGCGGTCAGCAGCAGCTGCAGGTTGCGCGGCGTGTAGGGTGGGTAGCGGAGGGCGTAGATCTTCTCCATCCCTGGGGAACGCAGCAGGCAGGCACGGTGGTGGGAGAAGGTGTCGAAGGAGAACTTGCCGTGATACTTCCCGATCCCGCTGGCACCTGCGCGGTAACAGCAGACACGGGTGGTCAGGCCCTCGGGGTCCAACCCAGGCTCTGAGTGACCCAGGTGAGAGTGGGCCACCTCACCCTTCTGAGCTTCAGTTTCCCCACCTGCACTGTGGGGCTGAGCATGGGTAAAGAGCTTAGCCCAGGTGCTGGAGCAGGAGAGGTAGACGGTGGCCCTGGGTGTGGCTCTCCACTGTTTGAGTCCTCGGAGCCCAGGTGGGGGCAGATGGGACCCCAGGCATCCAGGGGCACAGCCGGCTGGGGCGGGGGGAGTCAGGGAGGGCTTCCCAGCGCCAGTGAAGCCTGAGGGATGTGTTCACCAGATGAGGAGGGCACGGTGGGGGCCGAGGGGCCTGGGCTGGGGGCTGACTCATAGATGCTTGGAGGTGGGCGAGGATGGGGCATGTTAGGGGACCTGGAAGGGTTTCTGGGTGGCTGGGAGTGGAGACCAGGTCCAGGTCTGGAAGGGCGGCCCTGAGAAGCTGCGGGGGGCTTTGCGGGCCCTGGAAGCCATGGAAGGACTTCCTCGAGTGAGTGGCAGCTCCGATGTGTCCCCTAGCAGACCCCGCTCTGCTCTTAGGAGGAGGAGGTGTGCTGAGGAGGGGCTGGGGCCGCAGCCAGGGCAGCCAGGAGGGGGTCTGTCGCAGTGACCCGGCGAGGCTGTGGCTGGGGACAGCAGTGCCCAGCCCCGACACGGCCTGCGCTGCACGACATCGGCGGCGTCTGCTTGCATCCTGGTGGGGCTCCGGTGACAGTGGCCGCTCTCCAGGGGGAGTCCGGGCCCCTGGGGCGAGCCTGCAGCCCTGCTCTGCCTTCACCCCCCAGGCGCCTGCGCTGGCCCTACGGCGTTGCTGAGGGGGCAGCCGGCTCAGAGACCCCACAGCGTGGTCGGGGAGTTGCCAGGCTGGGGTCAGAGGCCGGGCCTTGGCTGTGGCGTCAGCGGCTGCTCTGGGGAGGGGTGAGCCCTCAGCTGGCCTCCTGCTGGGGCGGGGGTCGTGCCCCCTGTGCAGCAGCCCCGTTTCCAGCGGGGCTGGCCTGGGAGACGGAAGGGGCTTAAAGGCTACTTCCCAGGCGCGCCACGGAACGAACAGAACCCGGGGGCTCTGCGGGTGCCAACAGGCTGCTGGGCACGGATGTGGCATCTGCATTTTAAAAAACACTCTAAAGTGTGGCACCGCATAGGTCTGCAGATGCACAGAGGCTGGTCTGGAAAGTTCCACTCCGGGCGGTGGGGAGGGAGCAGCACTGGGGGTGCCGTGGCGGGACGTGGTCAGTGGCCAGGGCCCTCCTTGCCTGTCACTCCACACCGAGGTGGGCCCTGAGCCTTTTATGGCCAGAGCATATTCAAGCAGTTCTGCCATGACCGGGGCACCCTGCCGGCACCTACCCACTCCTCCAAAGGGCAGCGAGGTGAGGGTCAGGTGCATGAAGCCATCGTTCCCGCAGAAGCCCCCGCTGCTGGTGCGGGCCAGCACCCGTTTCACCACCTGGGAGAGAAGAGCGAGCAGGGCGCTGGGCTCCCCCGCCCCGTGGGCACCCAGGCCCTCTCCAACCCCGGAGGGCCCTCGACCTGCTCCAGGGTCAACCCAGCTAATTCCACCGAGTTTGTCTCAAAAAGGGTTTGAGGCCAGTGTGCTAGCTGAAGGTGGGTGTGAGGGGACGGCGCAGGGGGTGTGGCCGGGTGCTGGGGACACAGCCTCTCAGGCCCCAGGGGGAGGCGGGAAGCATCGCCTGAGGACACAGTGGTGCCAGGTTGTCAGGGCAGCACCCCAGGGGCGGGGCGTGTCTGCTGAGGCTCCAGGGAGGGACAAGAGTCACTCAGGCCACGGCAGGAAGAAAGAGGCCCTGGCAGAGGGGGCGACGTGGGCAGAGGCGGGGCGGGGAGTGGTCAGATTTGCATTTTAGAAGCATGGACTTGGGGAGCGGGTATGGCTCAGGCGGTTGAGGGCTGGCTTCCCACATACAAGGTCCCAGGCTCATTCCCCAGCACCAGTACCGTAAAAAAAAAAAAAAAAAAAGAAACGAAAGACCTTCTGCATCAAAGAGTAGTAGGTCAAGCACACTCGTGGCACCAAAACGTCTCTCTATGTGGCCAGAGTCCGTGGGCTTGGACATCACTTGACCACGTGGAGAGCCAGCGTTGAGCATAAAGTGGATTAGAAAGTGGCAGGGTGGTTCGCGAGGCGCAAGGGCAGGTGGCGTGAGGAACTGTGTTTAGGCGTGTCTGGGTGCACGGGTGTGCGGCAGGCCAGGGCCGACCGTCAGGGTGACCCTGCTTCCAGAAAACCAGGGCTCCCTGGAGAAATGGCCGATTCTAGGGCAGGGGCAGGGAAGACACGCTGGGCCTGGAGCGCCCTATAGAACCAGAAGAAAAGGCAGCAAAGGCAGACCCCAGGGTGGGGGGACGTCTGCCAAAGGCCACGGGCCACAGTCATCCTGTCAAGCTGGCGAAAAGCAAGCAGAGGTCAGAGGAGACCGCCGGGGAGACCTGGAGGCCAGGCCAGGTCCCGGACAGGGGTCCTGGGTGGACCACCGGCGAGACCCGGATAAAGCCAGGAGTCGGCGTCACAGTGGCACCGGGTGTCCTTGTCTCCGTGTCGACAAAGGCGCCGGGTGGCGTGAGGCCCGTAAAGGGGGGATGCCTGGTGATGGGACTGGGGGGAGTCCCCCTCCTAACTTCACAACTTTTCTGTAAATTTAAAATGATTCCAAAATAAAAAGTTTCTCAAAAGGCACTGTCCAGACAGGGAGGAATCGTGGGTGACGGGGCTGCTGGGGGACCCTGGGCACTGCTAGGTGTGTCCTGAGCACTCGAGTGGGCCTGCACTTCCTGGCCTTTCACCCTGGGCCCTGCCCGCTCCGCTCGTTGCTTGCTGGGAGGAAGGGCCACGAGGGCCGGGTGTGTGGACCAGGGTGGGCCTGAGCCCAAGGGGCCCTGGGCCATGGGGGAGACTGCAGGGGGCTGCCCCCCAGAAGGCCACCACCCCAGAACTGCCACTGCCACGGAGGGCTGCTTCCCACCTGCCCCCTCCAGGCCCCTCAACTGCTGGGGCCTCCTAGCACCCCCACCCCCCGGGCCCCACCTGGCTGCTGTTGGAGAAGGCGTAGAGGGCCAGGGGCTTCTCCCGCCGGCTGATGAAGTCGATGGCCTCCTCCAGGCTCCTCACGGGCACGATGGGCAGGATGGGCCCGAAGATCTCCTCCTGCATCACCGGCTCCGTCTCCTGCACGTCCACCAGCACCGTGGGGGCTGCCGGGCCCAGGCGCAGCTCGGTTCTGGGGCCCACAGCCGCCAGGCCCCCCACCGGGTGGGCCGGGGCACCCAGGGCTCCAGGCCGAGGGGATGCTCTGGGAAGAAAGTCTCCCCGCAGCCCCCAGCAGTGCCGGGAGGGGCTTCCCAGCCTGGCAGGGCCTGCGGGCCCAGAGGAGCCCCAGTCTTGGTCCTCGAGTCGGGGGCTGAGGGCAGCGTGCAGTGTGGGGTCCTGGGGACCGCGCCCAGAATGTGGGAGCAGCCGCGCCCAGGCAAGCATGGAGCCCCGTGGAGCGGAGGTGAGGCCTGCTCTGTGCCCAGGACGGAGCATCGTGGGCTCCTGGGCACCGGGGGTCCCTGCCTCGGGGGCAGCAGCTGTGGGCTGGAAGCCTAGACTCTCAACATGCCGGAGCCTATGGACCCGGGGCCTGTGTTTAGGGAGCCCCGAACTGGGGGACCCAAGTGTGGAATCGCCACGTCCCTGGCTCAGACTCCCAGTGACATGGAGCCCCAGTGTCAGAGACTCGGGCCTGGGAGCCGTGGACTCGAGGTCAGACTCCAGTGTGGACTGTGGGGAGCCTCGGGGCCGAGGTCTCTGCCCCCATTCACGGCCCGGCTGTGGCCCCCGCAGCGCAGAAGGGCTGTAGCACCCAAGGCCCCTCCACCCCACCCAGGCCCCCTGGCGGGACTCACCGATGTAGCGCTCCTGCTCGTCGCTCTGGCCGCCGATGGCCACGCGGCCGCAGCCCAGCAGGCCCTGAAGCCTCTGGAACTGCTTCTCGTTGATGATGCGGCCCAGGTTCGGGGAGGTCTGGGGGTCGTCGCCATAGAAACGGGTGATGGCTCTCTGCAGGGCAGGCAGCAGCCGCTCCTGCATTTCGGGGCTGCACAGCACGTAGTCGGGGGCCACGCAGGTCTGGCCGGCGTTGAAGTAGCGGAACCAGGCCACGCGGTTGGCCACGGTCTGGGGGTCGCAGTCGTCGTCCACGTAGCAGGGGTTCTTGCCCCCCAGCTCCAGCGTGACGGGCGTCAGGTGCTTGGCCGCGGCGGCCATGACGATCTTGCCTACGCGAGGGCTCCCTGGGCGTGGAAAGAAGCTGGAGTGGCCTTTTGGCGACTTGAACCAGGCAAAGGCCTTGGTCTGGGGGACTGGGACCCCAAGGGGTCTTCGCCTTCTGCCCTGAGCCCTCTCCTGGCCTTCCTGCAGCTCAGGACCTTGCTCAGCCCTGCCCCAGCCCAGCCCCCACCAAACAGCAGCAGGGCAGGCTCCCAGGCCCTGTCTATCTTTTAAGCCCTTCTTGTCAGAAATCCAGGAGTCCCCTCCCCTCCCCACCTCCTCTCCCATCTGTTTCTGATCCTAGGTACATCTTTGCAGGAGACTTTTTGCAAAATGCTGCACTGTACACTTCCCACCCCTCCATTCTCTCTGGAACCTTCAATGGGTCCCTATTGCCCAAGAGCAGAGTCCAGCTCTTAGCCCCACTTCCCTCTGGCCTGAAGTGGCAGCCCTGCCACCCCCACCACCCACTCCCCCCCATCCCCTTCAGACCCTCTGCTCTAGCAGCCTGGCTCAAGCCGACTGAGATCTGCAGAGACCATGCCCCTCTCCACGTCCTGCTGGCTTGTGTCACCTCTCTCCCCAGGTTCATCTTGACTTCTGGGGCCTAACGGTCTCCCCTCCTCCACTTGGCCTTCCCTGCCCTAAAATCCACCTGGGCCTCTAGATGCTTGTCCCCTGCCTGTGCTGCCATCGCTGTTGGAATGGCCCTGCTGCTTCTCACCACTGCCCTTGGGAGCCAAGGCTAAGAGCCCACTGGCCTGGCCCTTCAGTGCTCTACTCTGCTCCTCTGCCCCCCTCACTTGTTCCTCCTTGGCCACCCGTTCCCTGGGCCTGGAGGGATCTGCCTGGGGGCCTGGGGCTCCACCCCCAGCTTCTCCTTCTTTGCTCAATATCTTTAAGCGAGGCCTTCCTGGCCCCCTGCTCATCCCACCCCCACCTCCCCAGGGTGAGAGCCCTCATCACCTTCTGACATGCTGGGTAACTTCTGGTACATTCTTGGTTTACCATCTGTCTCCCTTACTATTTTTTTGTTTGTTTGTTTGTTTGTTTTTTTACCAGGAGGTCCCAGGGATCGAACCCAGGTCCCTCCATATGGCAGATGGATGCCCAACCATTTGAGTCACATCCGCCCCCTCCCTTACTGTTATGCGAGCTTCATAAGGGCACGGATTTTCTTTCTGGTCCTGGCTTTAGCCCAAAATCACAGCAGTGTCTGGCATACAACACATAAGCTCAATAAAGAGTCATTGAATGAATGAATGAGTGAATGAGTGAGTGAGTAAATGGATGAACAGGTCAGTGAATGAATGAACAAGTGAATGAGTGAGTGAATGTATGAGTGAGGGAATGAATGAGTGAATGAGTGAAGGAATGAGTAAGAGAATGAATGAGTAAATGAATAGTGATTACATGAATGAATGAGTGAGGGAATGAACAGTGAATGCATGAATGTTTAGGGATTGCCCCGCTTTACAGATAAGGAAACTGAGGCCTGGAGAAGTCCATGGTGTGGCGGCAGAGTGGGCCTGGCCGGGTCTACTGGCCTCCACCCGAGCTGCCGCTGGTAACTGGCCTGGGAGCCCACCGGGATCTGGCCTTACCGGATGGGCAGCATGTGCCTGCTCTTTCGGTTCTGGGAGCCGAGGCCCAGTGCCCACCCTGAGCTGTGGAGAGGGGTGGTGGAAGGCTGGCTGGAGCCCTCCCTGGGTGTCCCCTCCAGGCCCCCACCCCCCAGCAGTCTGCATGAGGGATTGCCCTTTGCCACCAGCTGAGGACCCCAACGCCCCCTTGCCCTTCCCGCTAGCCAAAGGGGAGTGGGGGCAAGTGGAGCTTTCCCTGGGCTCCAGCAAGGTCCCAGAGAAAGGCCAGGCCAGCATCTGGCCCTGCTCCCAGGTAGACAATGGGTGCCACATAGGAGACGCATCCATGGACCGAACTCAGGTGCTGCTCCCTCTTTGCCTTCTCTCTCCTCCTGGGGCCACAGCTGCCAGCCAGGACCCTGCCTGGGAGGGCCAGGGCTGCCTCCTGCCTCTCGGCCTTTTCATCTCTTCTAGAAACTCTGTCCTGGTTGCTTGAAACCACTGGTGTCTGGGCCAGGGAGCACACTGCAGGGTGGGGGCAGGGGGCCCTTGGGATCTGTTCCAGGGCACTAAGGGCCTGGGTGCAAATCCCAGCTTGTCCATCTTGGCCAGCGGCAGCCCTGGCAAGTCCCTGTGCCCCTTTCTCCCCCGAGTTCTGGAAGGCTGTGGGAGCAGCGGGGTACCTCATCTAAGTGCCTGGGGTGCCACGTCTAAGTGCCTGGGGTACCACATCTAAGAGCCGGGGGTACCTGGTCTAAGTGCCTGGGGGTGCCACATCTAAGTGCCTGGGGTACCACGTCTAAGTGCCTGGCCTGGCGAGAGCTCAGCGAGAGGCGTTGCCGATTCCTGGGGTTGTGGTTGGTGGAGGGGCCTGTGGCATCAGGGATAGGGTGCAGCCCCTCCTGGAGGTTCCAAGGCTGCTCCCTGCCTGCTCCAGAGAGAGAGGGGAGCTGGCGCGTCATGGAGCCCCAAGGACACCTACCCACCCAGCACCTGCCCCAATCGGGGTCCTCCCAGCTGTCTGTCTGCCTTGCCTCCTCCAGCCTTTCTCAGGTTTAGGGACAAGACCCCCGAGGGTGGGGCCCAGGCCTCCCACCCTCCCTTCCTGCCACCCCAGGCCTCTCTCTGGCCTCACCAGTGAAGAAGATGTAGTCAAACTTGTTCTCCAGCAGCTGCCCCGTCTCCTGGGGCCCGCCCAGCACTACGGCAAAGCAGCTCTGCAAGGCGGGAGGGGGTGAAGGCCTCCCTCTCGGGCCCCTCTAGAGCCCCAGTCCGGACAGCCCCGCGGACGCCCGCCCTGCCCGGCCCCGGCTCAAGGTGGACCGGGTGGGGGCTGTGTGCCGGACCCTGGCCGTGAGCAGCCGTGGGACCCCCCAGGGGACAGGCTGCCCTTGCCTGCTCGCTCCTTGGAGCACAACGACGATTGCCACCTTCTCTTCTACTCAGAGGGAAACTGAGCAGAGAGGGACGGTGACTTGGCCAAGGCCACACAGCTTGGGAGAGGCAGGATTGAGGGTGGAACTCGGGGCTGAGCCTTCCGTGCCAGGGCTGCCCAGCCCACGGGACCCTGCCTGGCCCTCAGCCTAACTGGGGGCGCCCTGAGTCTGCTCTGTCTGCCCCACAGCCCTGCCCACCTGGTCCAGGTATCGGGGCAGCACCTCGGCCAGGACCTTCTCAGTGCTCTTGCTAATCTCCGATGGCTTCAGCACCACGCAGTTCCCTGCAGGGCAGTGCGGGGAGAGAGGGGTTGGGGGGACCCACCCGGCAAGCACCTTCCTTCAGATGACGTTGGCTCAGAGAGGCCAAGTGGTGGGCCCGAGGCCACACAGCAGGGGATGGGACCAGGCCTGCCTCCCACCCAGTCCAGCTCCTCCATTCCAGAGGCTCCGTGGGCAGCCACGGGGCGGGGAGGGTGGCGGGCAGTGGAGGCCCAGCTGCTCACCCGCGGCCAGGGCGCCCACCAGGGGCACGAGTGTCAGGTTCAGAGGGTAGTTCCAGGGGGCGACAATGAGCACCAGCCCGAAGGGCTCCTTCCGGATGAAGGCCGAGTCCAGCTGCGTGGCCTGGATGGGGGCCGGAGCGGGGAGGCGATGAGCGGTCACTCATCCGAGACCCCAGAGGCTGCCGAGCTGGGTGCACGTGGTCCCTGAAGCGGGGTGCCCGCCCGGCCCCCAGGCGGCTCACCAGGTTCTTGGGCACTTTCTCGTCCTTCATCCAGGCCCGCAGGTTCCTGAGGGCCAAGCTCACCTCGCCCTGGCTGATGCCGATCTCGGACACCTCCGACTCGAAGGCTGACTGTGGGGAGCGGGCACCGGGGTCAGCATGGCCGGCCACGGGGGCTGCCGCCTGCAGCAAGGCCCGCTCTGCATAGCTCGGCGGGTGCTTGCTGGGCGCAGGCCCTGCCCTGTGGAGCCGACATCGGAGGCGGGAAACAGGCAACAGGAAAACGAAACATTCCACACCGTACCGGGATGTGCAAAGTGCCAATAAAATAAAACCGGTGAGGGGGATCGAGACTGCTGGGTTGTGTGTGTGAGCGTGTGCACAGGTGAGTGCATGCGTGTGTGCGTACATGTGAGTGTGCACAGGCACATGCCTATGTGTGCATGTTGGGGGGTGTGAGTGTTGTGTGTGTGAATGTATGTGGAAATGAGTGTGTGAGTATACGAGTGTGTGCGTGCAAATGTGATTGTGCAAGAGTGACCAAATGGATGTAAGAGTGTGTGGGGATGTGTGCACGAG
>JAKSZT010053990.1:7125880-7144286 GCA_026826555.1 Tolypeutes matacus | reverse complement strand
CCGATTAGCAAGGAGCAGAGCGGGTGGGGTGAGGGGACCAGGCAGCAGCAAGGACCTGATGGGAGTTGGGTTTTAACAGGGCTGTCGGTCGCTGCTGTGCAGAGAGGGTCTTTAGGGATCTCAGCCAACCACACACGGTACAGTCACGTGAAAAGTCAAGAAGGACATTGTCCTGGTCTCTGCCTGGCCCCACCTCCCACCCCAACCCCTCTGCTAGGGAAGCTGCAGGCATCTGAGGCCAGTGCCAGGACTCCCGAGCTGAGCTGGCTCTCTGCCCGAGACCCTGCCAGGACAGCACAAGCTGCCCCTGCCAGAGAGAGTGATGGGCCCTAGGGGTGGGGAAGGTCCTGGAGGGGACGAAGGCCAGACAAAGGGATGCCCTGCCCAGGGCACTCTGCACACCAGGGGCAGGGCCAGGGCCTGGGTTGTGACCTGGGGGTAGCGGCCACACCCCCTCAGGGCTTCCTGGAGCCCCGGCTCTCTGGCCTAGGGAGCCGTGCCACCTCATAAACTGCCGTGACCTGAGTGGGGTGTGGGCAGAGTTCACGGAAAGGACCGGGCCCAGCCAAACATGGTGACTTCGGAAGAGTAGGCTCTTTTGAGCTGGGATGGAGCCTGGCCTCTGCCCTCCCTGGCTGTGCGCCCTCGGGCAAGCAAGGTGCCCTCTCAGAGTCTCCTTGGGGGTGACGGGAGAAGGTGACGACCACTAGGCTGTTGGGGCTTGAATGAGACTGAGCATGGCACGTGCTGGCAGAGGCCGCCTGCTGGGCGGGGTGGGGGGCGGCGGGCCGGCCAAGGCCAGAGGGAGGGCTGGACTGAATTTTCTGGGTGGCTGCTCCTTTTGTGGGGTGAGGTGAAATCCAAGCAGAAAGGAGGAGAAGGACCAGATAAACAGTCAAGTTGGGTCCCACGGGGGCGGATGGGCTGACGGGGAGGCAGCAGAGGCACAGTCTGTGGGAGAGGCAAGGAAGAGGGTAGGGCCCTGCTTTTCACAAGTGGGAGAACAGATGGATTCCAGAAATGGCAGGCGGGTGGGCCCTGTTGGCTGAGGGGTGGGGGACTAGTCACTGTGCCCAGAGGGAGGCCAAAGCCCTCCATGGCCCAAGGCCTCTGTGGGGTGGGCCCCTCTCCCCCGACCTCGTCTTTAATATCTCCCTGTCTCCCGCTCACCCTGCTCTAGCCACATGGACTGCCTGGCCAGCGCCGCCCGCTCCAGGGCCTTTGCACGTGCTGCACTCTCTGGCGTTTCCCCCACATCCACATGGTCCCTCCCTCTCCTTCATGTCTCTGCTCAAATTCCACTTTTCAGAGAGATCATTCCCGACCCCGCACACTCTCCTGGCCCTCCCCCCTTCCCACCAGGAGTGCCTCTCCATGGCACCTCTTACCATCAACAGACCAGGGAATTATTTCTTTTCTTTTCCTTTTTTTTTTTTTTTTCTTTACCGGGAGGTCCCGGTGATCGAACCCGGGTCCCTCCATATGGGAGACGGACACCCAACCATTTGAGTCACATCTGCCCCCTAAGGAATCATTTCTTTACCATCGTATTGTGTCTCCTCCGAGGAGGTCAGCTCTATGGGCACAGGGCCTGGGCCCCCAGGGCCTGGCACACAGCAGGTGCCCTGGGAACAGGGATTGAAGGAGCGAGCAACAGGCGGTTAATGCGGAAGGGCAGGTCTGGCCTGGGCAAGCGGGGGTCTGGGGGGGCCTTTAGTTCCCTTCATGGTGAACCAGCTGGCCCCACCCCCTTCATTCCTGCCCTGCCACCCCTGCTGGCCCACTGCCCCCGCCCGGTGACCCAACCCCATGCCCCCACCCTGTTCCCGCCCATGCCCCCCCGCCAGCTGCCCCGAGTCCTCCCCCCGTCCCCCCCCAGCCCCGCAGGCCCACCTTGTGCAGGTCCTGCGCCAGCGCGTCCTGCAGAAGCTGCTTGTTGTCCCGCAGGAAGCGGCCCAGGCCCTCCAGCTGCGTGGCCCGGAACTCGGCCGGTCGCGTCCTGCCCGCGCGGAAGGCCTCCCGCAGCCGCCGCAGAGTGTCCACGACGGGCTCCATCCTGCAGGTCGGGGACGCGTGGGCCAGCGGCCGGGGCTGCCCCACCCTGCCCGGCTCCTGGCCCCGGGCTGCTCACGGGCTCAGCTGCCCCTCAGGGGGACTCACGTGTGACCCCCGACGGCCAGGGTGCCTGCGCTGCCCCCATGTGCATGCACACACATGCACACACTTTCCCCATCACACACGTGCACACACACCGGGGATTCACCCCCCACCATGTGCACACACACGCACAGACGCACCCACGCCCTGCAAGCACACGCACGCACGCCATGCACACACAGGGATGCGTTCCGCCACCACGTGCTCATACACACAGATTCACAGCTCCACACAGACTCGCACACAGACCCACCCCCAGCTGTTGCACACGCAGATTCGCAGACTCGGGAACAAAGGGCCAAAGGCCTCCGAGACCGTCGGCTCACCCACGGGCTCTCAGCTCTGCGGGTGGCTAATGAACTCCCCGAGGTGACGAGGTGATGAGGAGCCCTCTGGGGGGTAGGGCTGCCCCCCACCGAGGGGACACGGCAGTGTGACCGGAGGGCGGAGGCCTCTGGGTTGTGGGGCCAGAGGGGAACTGAACCTCAGCTCCATCCATGGGGGGCAGGGGGTGCACCCAAGGACACCCCCTCTTATCCCCAGGACAACACACCACCTGACAGACGCCCAGACGGCCGCCTTCGGCCGGCAGGCCTGGACTCGAGGTGGCTGAGGAGTGGGCGTGGGGCAGGGACAGCTACGCTGCGGCCCCCAGGGCGGCAGGCGGACGGGGCTTCTCCCTGACACACAGCAGTCAGCCCCCAGCTACCCGTCCAGGACCCTCCCTGGCCCCGGTGCCCTGCTCCTCCTGGAGACGGGGTGGCCCTCGCTCCCGCCAGGCCCAAGTCCAGGGCAAACAGGAGGCCTTTGAGAAGCAGAGGGAGGGGAACGGGCGGCTCACCAACTGACACCCCGGCCACCACTTGGGGACCTTCTAGGCACAGAATTCTCCGTCCTCCCTGCCCCTCGGTGGCCTCCTCTCCTGTGCCTCAGCTTCCTTGGCAGGAGCATCAAAGGATAACCCGAGCCTCCCAGAGGCCCTGCTGCCTGCCCCGGCCTGTGGGGGGTGGTAAGAGGGCAGGGGCAGGGGGCTTCCATGCTGTTATCCGCCAGGGCTGGCAGGCGGGGCAGGCGCCCCCTCACATTCCCTCGGGCCTCCGCGGGTTTCCTTGAGGCCCATCAGGGGAGCTGTGGTGTGCACACTCCTTGGCCTGGTGCCCACGGGAACAGTGTCTCCTTTTCTCACTGACTCCTTTCCCTGCAGGTCTCAGCTCAGCAGCCACCTCCTCCAGGCAGCTTGCCCTGATAACTGGCTCACACGCTCACCCAGAGTAACCCCTGCCCTCGGCTTTGTTCGTCACAGCGCTGGGTCACACCGGGTTGCTCCTTGCCTGCCTCCCACCCCCTGCTGCCCCACCCTCCGCTCACTTAACTTCAGGTCTTAGTGCCCAGTTTCCTCATCTGTTAGGGGGACAGTGACATAACAATAGCTCCCAGCAGCCAACAGGGTGTTTGTCAAGGACGAGACCACAAGTCCCAGTTCTGAGCCTGGCAGGGCCCTGCACGCTCCTGTCACTGCTGTCACGGGCCTCAGTTTTCTGGAGGGCTCCGTGGCCCTGAGCCTGCTCTGGCCAACAGTTTGGCCTAGACCACCTGGCCCTCTGGAGAGCCCGACCTGGGCCCGAGGCAGCCCCCAGCTGGCGTGGCTGGGGGCCCACATGGGCCCTGTGGGCCTCCCGCTCTGGTTGGGAGAAACTGGGCAATTGCCTCGCTGGGGCCCCAGAGAGGGTGGGTGGTGTGATGGGCAGAGGGGAACGTTCTCAGGGCCCCTCCCATTCGCAGCCTCTCCCACCTGACCCTCCTTCCTGGAGGAAGGGGCACCAGCCATGCAGGGTCCCAGGAACCAAGAGCCCTCCCCTAGAGCCTCCCCGCCTCCTGGCTTTGCCTCCTACCTGCTGGGTGGCCTTGAATGAGCACTCGCCCGCTTCAGCCTCAGTTTCCTCGTCTGTAAAATGGGAACGACGATAGCACCTGCGATGGTAAGAATGCCCCGTTAAGACAGCCGTGGTTATTTTTACTGTTTCTCCCTCGCTCCCTGACCCCGTTCGCTGTCCTTCCGCTGATGATTGTGAAGGCAAACTGCACCCGCCTCTCCCGCCTCCCCAGGCTCTTTGCACTTTGCTGAGAGTCCTCAGAGCCCACCGGAATGGAAGGCACGTGACCTGAATGGCAGGACTTTGGGCAAGGTGATGGGCACAGGAGCTCTGCGGATGCAGGGGGTCTGGACAGAACATTCCAGCAGCCCTCCTGGCAACACGGAGGTCAATCCCAGGGCGGCAGCGTGAGCGGATAGCCACAAGCAGAGGAGCCCAGGCCCCTTGGCCCAGGATCTGGGGTGACCCTGGGTCTGAGTCCTGAGGAGGAGCTGAGCCTGAGCTCACGTCCCTGGGGACATTCACTAGGACATCGCCAGCGTTTACCAGGTGCCCACCTGTACCCGTCCGAGCGAACCGCATGGCCTGCACGGACTCACTGAGCTGTACCGCGCTCCAGCGAGGGGGGCCCGTTGTCCTCCCCATTGAAGAGGTGGACACTAAGGCACAGAGAGGTCAAGGAGTCTGCCCGAGGCCGCCCAGCTTCCGCACACTGGAAAACCGGCGGGTAGGGAGCAGGGCAGCCTGACCGCAGCGCCATCACGCCCCCGCAGAAAGGGGCAGCGAGTCTGAGAGCAGGGACTGTTCTGGGCACGTGAGGTGAGGGCAGGAGGCGACGCCGTTTGTATCCCATGCCGCAGGCCGCGGCCTCCCCCCATAGCTGCCAATCACCACGGTCTAGGCAGAGCACCCCTCTCCCTTCGCCCGGCTGAGCCACTGGGATCCCAGTGGGTGGATGGGTCTGGGATCTCTGGGCACAGGCCCCCGCAGCGGCTCGGAGGCCCCAGCTTCAACGGCCTGCTCAGCCGAGTCTGTTCCAGAGCTGCCGCCTCTGGGTGAGGGTGGGGTGGGGCGGGAGTTGCTACATCATTTGATAGTGGAAGGGGAACGTGCCTGGGGACCGAGGCGATGGACCCGGGAACTCGTCTAAAAATACTAATCAGGGAGGCGGCTGTGGCTCAATCAGTGGGGCTCCCTTTTACCATATGGGAGGCCCCGGGTTTGGTTCCCAGGGCCTCCTGGTGAAGGCAAGCCCGCCCGCACGGCGTGGTTGGCTGACCCAGTGAGCACAAGCAGCAAGGAGGGGATAAATGAATAAATAAATAAAATCTTAAAAAAATAAAATAAAATAAAATAAAATAAAAATCCTAATCAGGCGCTGGCTGAGCCAGGCACTGTGCCCACGTGGGTGCTCGAAGAGGGTGCAGCGTGGCTGCTAGCCCAGTGCCCCTCTTATAGCAACGGGCACGTGGAATCAAGGCGGGAGGCGAAGGGCCCAGCACCCAGCTGCTGGCTTCAAAGATCCTGGCAAATTAGCTGTCCCCTCTCGGACCTCAAGCCCCAGGCACGGTCGTCCTTCTTCCTCTTCTCGCCGGAAACCCCGTCAAGTCGCTGGATTTGGGGAAGGAACGTTCTGGCCCCTGTAGTCATTCTTTCGATCTCGGTTTTGTCCACACCGCGAGCCTCCTAAGAGCCCGAAGACCTGGGTTCGAATCCAGCCCCTCCGGTTGCTGGTTGGGAGGCCTGGGCAGGTTGCTTGGCCCCTTTGTAGCTCACTTTTCCCCTCTGTAAATGGGGCGCCAACTGGACCCCCCACCCCAGCGCTGTTGGGAGATTTCAGCCATAAAGTGCATGGCCCAGGGGACCCCATCGGGGCTGCCAGCAGCTGGGGGTCACTAGGCCCACCTGGAAGGCCCCACAAGCCCCCACCTCCAGGGTCTCAATTCTCATCCCTGCTGCTTAGCCTTCACCTGGATTTTCACGAGGTCTCCCCAGGCTCTGGCAGCTGCCCCTCCCTTCGGGGTGCCCGGGAGCTGGGACAGCCTTTCCACCTGTGGGCGGAGCCAACCCCAGCCCCACCCCACGGTGAGGTGCAGGGAGCTCCTGATCCTGGCAGGGTCCCTCTAGTGGGAACTGCCTCCCCCTGGCAGGGCAGGTCTGGCCACACCCTCCTTCCCTGGACCCTGGCAGAGTCCGTCACTGAGAACATCAGCTCCCAGAGCCACGGGCAGCGGAGGAAACAGCCGACGCCCAAGTGGACGTTTGATGCCTCCAGGCACGCGAAGCAGCCGGGTCGCTCCGTCCCCTGAAAGGATGCCCGGGAAGAGAAGGGCACGGCAGCCCAGCGAGGACCAGGCCTCGGGGACCCCCCCAGGCCTTCCCTCGGCCCCTTCCGCCGACCCGGGGGAGCCCTTCCCCCCTTCCTCTTTCTCCCCGCCAGGCGGATGGGCTCTGCCAGGACAAGGCGAGTCTGTGTGTGTGGCCGCCAGGGGCCAGGCCCGCCTGCGCAGCCAGCACCCTGAGCGGCCGAGCGCGCCAGCCAGCTCGCGGGGACCCTGGCCCTGACTGCTCCCTGCCACAGTGGCCGGAGCCCCAGCCCCTCCGGGACCACCTACCTGAGGCGCTGCCAGGCTGCCCTTCCTCTGGGCAGTTCCCCCTCTGCCCGGCTGCCCTGCAGTTATGAAATGCCCAAGGCTGGGCCGGCCCCTGGGGCGGGGCTGCCCTGGCCCTGTGCCTGACCTTGGCTCTGGGCCGGCTGGAGGCTACAGGCCGAGACTGCTCCACCACTTTCCTCAAGGGCCTCCAGCCCTCTCTGGGCAACTCACAGAGAAGGAGCCGGGGCCCAGAGAGGGCCAGCACCAGGCCAGGGCCACACGACAGGCCTCCTGGGAGCTCTGAGCTGGGGGGCAGCTGAGGAGGGGCGCCCAGGGCACTTGGGCCGGGGATCATGGTGTGGGGTGGGGCCAGTGGCCTGGAGTGGCAGAGCAGACCCTACCCCCCACCCCTACAGCCTCCCCTTGAGCCTCAGTTTCCCCACCTGCAAAATGTAAAGGTTCCCCAAAGCTGGCTGGAGTCCAGAAACAAAATCTCAGGGGCCAGTGCCACAGCCTGGCCTGTTTCCCAGCCCTCCTGCACCGATCAGCACCTCCCACCCATCACGCCCCTCGCGGAGCCCTTCACTCCAGCAACCTGACATTTTACGAACAAGGCAATGGAGGCCCAGAGACGGGGAGGGTCTTAGCCACACGGGGGGGCCAGGGCTGGGACCCACCCCGGAGGCCTCGTGCCCCAGAGCTGGGCCAGATGTCCCCTCTGCCTCCCGCCCTCTGCCCTCCGCCTTCTGCGTGGGATGCACCATAGTGGTGGTGTCTGTGGGCCCAAGCTGTCTGCTGCCCTCCCCGGCCCCCACCTGGGCACACCTGGCGGAGCCAGCACAAAGGAGGACGATCTCCGAGCAGTTGTAGTGACAGGCAGGCAGGCGATTAGGTTACAGGGTGGAGGGAGGGACATCCTTTGTGTCATCATCCGGTGTCAGCCACCCCAGTGCCCTGGGTCTGCCTGGAATCCCGGCCTGGGGCCTCGGGGCCAACCCAGCACCTGGGAGGGGCTCATCACAGCCCCACCCTCGCAGTGCCCTCGGCCCACCTGGGAGAGCAGGAGGGGTCTCCTGGACCACGCCTGCTCTGGTGGCCCCTGGAGGCTTCAGCCAGTTGGGGTGCGGGTCGGGGTCTGCGGGGGGCCGTCCTTTGGGTGGGATGGAGCCCCCAGCTGCCACCTGTCATGTGGCGCAGCATGTGACAGCCCAGCTCTGCGTCTGGAGCTGAGCCAGGCAGAAGCAGAGGCAGAGCGGGTGCCAGGCGGGGTTGGGCTGTGCCTGAGCCTGGCAGCCCTGCACCAGGAAAAGGGCCCAGAGAGGGGCAGCCACTGGTCTCAGGCCACACAGCAGATGAGGGACACAGCTGCGGACAGGGAGTAGTGGTGGTGGGGATGTTACAGGATCCTGAGCTTGTCATGAATTCAGGAACAGTCTGGGAGGAGGTCCCCAAAGAGGCCTCCTGGGGAGGCCTCCTGGGGAGGAACAGGAGCAGGTCCCCTCCCCTCTATGGGTCGATGACTCTGTGGCTCCTCAAAGCTCCAGGGGCTCAGTGGGGCCTGGGAGCTCTGTCTCTGCCCAGGCAAGCCCAGGATAAACAGGCGGATTTCTGGGTGGGGCCAGCTGGGGACTCGGGTGTTGGAGGCGGGGCATAGAAGCTGGTATGGGGGAACAGAGGTTGAAGGGGGACACAGAGTGAGGGGCGCACAGAGTGAGGGGGCACAGAGGTTCTAAGATTCATGGCATGGCCAAGTTCATGGTCTCTGGGTCAGACCTGGCTCTTCTCAGCCCTGCCTCTACCTGGCTGAGTGACCCTGGACAAATCACGTCCCTTTGGGCCTGGGCATCCTTGTGAACAGCGGGGATGAGTATGACAGGAGCTGCTGTGAGGAGTAAAAGACGGCACAGGGAGGCCTGACTCAGCGCCGGCGCAGGGCCCGGGTGTGTGGCCCCGGTTCAAGCCCTGGCCCAGCACTTATCTGTGTGACGTCAGACTAGAGGCACAACCTCTCTGTGCCTCTGCTCTCCTGTCGATAAAATGGGACAAGAGTCACACGTACCCAGGTGACTGAGGAGGAAAGGAATCGATCCCTGTAATGCAGTGTTTGTGCACCTGGAGTTGTTTCCATTCCGAGAGTCCCTGTCCCCTCAGAAGGAGGCTGGGGGCCACCCCCAGACTCAGGCCCCTGCTGCTCCCACCACCTGCCCTCTCCACCTCCTCAGCTCCCACCATCCTCTGCCAGGGCCCCCGGCTTCCGGCATCCTCCCTACCCACACTGCCCCTCTCCTCTTGGGTTGGGGGCTGAGGCCCCAGAGAGGGCAGGGATTTGCCCCTGAGCTCAGGGCTCCTCCCCCCAGGTGCCCTCTTCCCTCAGGCTGGGGCCTTCAGTCCCTCTTCCCTCTGCGTTTGCCACAGGCCAGCCCCTACCCTTCAGGAGGCCTCTGCTTACTAGCTTGGTGGATGTGGTGTAAAGCCCCTCGTTATTTCCTCCTCCAACCTCCCCCTCCAGAGCAGGAGGGAGGGCCAGGAATGCACTGTGGCATCAGGTGGATTCGCTCGCTTGCTCACTCATTCATTCACTCATTCATTTATTCCCTCCTTCCCACCCTCCCTTCCTTGTTCACTCAGACACCAGCCGAGCCCTCGGTTCAAACCAGGCCACTTGCTAAGTCCTGCCCCCTCTCTGGGCCTCAGTTTCCTCACCTGCAAAACGGAGTTGATTCTCCTCGCCTCACAGGGCTGCCATGATGGTGAAATGAGCACATCTATAGCCCACTTGAGGGGGTGCCTGGTACACAGTTGGTGCTCCGTACACGTGAATGCCTTTCTGCAACCTTCCCTACCCTCCAGAGGAAGCGGCTGCCCCAGGCTTCGTCCCGGCCTTGAACCACCCTAGCTGCTCCCTCCCCCCAGAGGCCAGCACCTGCCCGGACCGCGGGCTGCAGTCGGCACTGGATGAAGAATAGTGACCACGAGTCACTTGTTCATTCTCACTTGACAAGCCTTTGTTAAGTGTCTACTGTGTGCTGAGCCCTGTGCCAAGGACTTTACATAGCTCTCATGTCATTCTCAGACATGACAGACAAGAGAGTGGGCTCAGAGAGGTGCAGAGACGGGCCAGGTCACACAGCAGGAGGCAGGCCTGACTCCCTGGCCACCGTGTTTTCGGAATGCCCCAAGGTCTCGCTTTGGAGTCGGTGGGGCGGGCGGGCAGGGGTCCTCAGCCCTGTTCCCAGGGGACTCATTTCTCAGCTGATAGCAGCAGCCACCATCTCCCAGACATTTGCTGTGCCAGGAACTGGGCGGAGACCTTGGCACATCCGCACTAGAGAACTCCCCACAGCCAGGCTCCATGATCAGCCTCCCGTTTTTTATTAATTTTTTACCAGGAGGTCCCGGGGATCGAACCCGGGTCCCTCCATATGGGAGACGGACACCCAACCATTTGAGCCACATCCCCCAGCCTCCCATTATTTATTTATTTATTTTTTTTAAAGATTTTATTTATTTATTCATTTACCCCCCCCCTTGCTGCTTGTGCTCGCCGGGCCAGCCAACCGGAACCGAACCCAGGGCCTCCCATATGGTAAACGGGAGCCCTACTGATTGAGCCACAGCCGCTTCCCCCATTATTTTTAACTTTAAAAATGTTAACGACTAGCTTTGGACGCAAAGGGAAAGGGCTGTGAGATGAATAAGGCACTTTGCACAGCAGGCTACTCTTGTGGATACAAGACAAATAACACAGGCTGTGCTGTGTTCCCAGGAATTGTTGGAGGACTGTAGCAGTTTGGCATTATTTATGAATTCCAAAAACAGATATTGGATTATGCTTGTAAACTGGTCTGTTCCTCTGGGCGTGATTAAGTGATGATTAGGGCTTTGATTGGACCACGTCAGTAGCGTGTTGACCGAGGGGCGGGGGCTCGGAGCTAAAACTACATGGCAGAGCAGAGGCGTTAGCTGGAGTTTTAATGCTGGAGCCCGGGGAAGCGAGCACACAGAGGAGCTTGGTCACGAGGAAGGAGAGAAGGCCCCGGGAAGAGACGAGCCGTTCACCTGAGAGTCTACAGCTGGCCTTGTTGAGGAACCAGAGGAGCTGAGCCCGGGGAGAAACGAGCCCAGGAGGAGAGGAACCCAGGAAGCCTGAACCCTGGCAGCCGTCGGCAGCCGTCTTGCTCCAACACGTGGCAACAGACTTTGGTGAGGGAAGAAACTTACACTTTACGGTCTGGTAACTGTAAGCTTCTACCCCAAATAGATACCCTTTTATAAATGCCAACAGATTTCTGGTAATTTGCATTAGCACCCCTTTGGCTGACTAATACAAGGACGTTTGAATTGGAAGCAATATTTACTCCTGTCTGCTTTCCTAGATTTTCTGTAAGGAATGCCTGGTGTTTTCATAGTAAGAACAAAAAATTAAAACCTGACTGGAGGGGAAATCACTTGAAAACACAGAGTGGGGGATCTGGCTCATCTCTGCTGAGGAGCAGCTGCCAGTGGCAGGGCAGGCTGGGGCAGGCTGGGGCAGGCTGGGGCAGGCTGTTCTCTGCCCTGCACCTCCCACGTCCACCCCGTGGCAGCCTGGGAGCCAGTCTCCAGACTCCCTGATAACAGCTCCACAAGCCTTACTGCAGGTGAAGAAGGCACGACTCAGTCTGAAAACAGACCATTCTAGGTCTTTCGAGTGGAGGACGTTTGGTGCAGGGAACTGGCTACGCAAGCGACGGGAGAGCAGAGAAGCCGATCAGAATGGCGAGGCAGCCCAGAGACGCGCAACCATGGCAAGCCGCTGGCTCCCTGGGACGGGGCGGACAGAGGGAACAAGTGGTGCCACCAGGCCCCAGGGGTCAGGGCTGCCAGGGAAGACCACGGTGGGCCTGTTTGGCAGGCGCTGGGCCCACAGGGGAACGTCTGCTGGCACAGATGCCTCCCAAAGCCGAGGTGGTGTGGGAGAAACTCCCGGCTTTGCCCCGCTTCCACCCTCCAGGCTTCTGCCCGTGCCTCCCATTGGCCGGATCCAACCAGAAGCCAACGGGCAAGCGAGCCTGTTGCCGCGATGCTTGAAAGCTCTTGTCTCCCGTAGCAGTTTGCCAGGAGCATCCAAACTCAGCGTCTGGATTGATCTGGAGATGGTACTTCTTACTGATTGACAGTTTCTGAGCATCAGCAGATTTCGGGAGCTCTGTGGCTGGAAGCTCCTGCTTCCAAGAATGTCATGACTTATTACTAAACATGGAATATTTGTGTTTGTATTCTTGGTGGCATGTTTTTAAAAAATGAACCTGTTTCAAGAAACCAATTTAAAAGTCAAAATGACAGAAGTCTATGTGTAGCGAGTGTCCTAGGTTTAGCAACTCTGGGACTCACTTGAGATTAACCTCATTTGGAGCCATGGACCATCACCCCGGAGTAGTCGTGCACTGCTAATAAAAGTCGCTATCTAAGAAATAGCTTGATGCTGCTGAGTAACAAACATCACCCTCGTGGGGGTCAGCACGGGCCCTTTACGGGGCTGGACCACCTGCCTCCAGGAGCAGTGTTCCTGCAATCCCCCTCCCTTCTCTCTGCTTTCTGGCTATTTCTTATAACACAGTCACCTTGATTTCTTGCCCTGTAGCGGGACATACTAAAATCAGCGTGTTCCGGGACCACCCAGGGCACCCACTGTTCAGCCAGCCTTGGCCTCTGCTCCCCCAGCAGATACGCTCTCCTGGAGATGTCTGCCCTTCAGACGGGCCCACCCCTGAGAGCCAGCCTGGCCCCCTCCCTTGTGGCTCTTCATTCTCGGCCCTCCTTGGACGGCTCAGGGCCTGGGCACACCCTTGAAACACACCCACTACGTCTGTGAGTTTTTTTTCCTGAGCTCACTCAACTGAGCAGCTGAAGCAGGTGGCTGGTGTCTCAGCCTGCAGCTCCAAGAGGCCCGTCTCAAAGCTTCCTTCACAGGCCAGTGCCATCTTCCTTCTCTTCTCCTAGGGGGCTTCTGTGCACCCGCTCCCTTTCTGACCCAGTGACGACTTCCCTCTGTAAGAGCGGTTAGGCCTGGGGCACCTCACTTCTCTTTCCAGGGATGTCACCCGTCCAAGCCCTTGCTCCTCCAGGTCTGCTCTGGCCTCCCCTGAGATCCCAAGATGCTTCCCCTCCTCCTAGCTGTCAGCCCGTCCCCCTCGAGCCCGGTTTCATGTTGCAGGAGTGCCTTCCTGTTTATCCCCAGCTTGAAGGTGAGGAGATCATCATGGGGTGTGTGTCAGGAGAGATGCGGGGGCTTCATCTAGTAAGGCCCAGGCACCCATCTGGGAGGACAGCCCGGGGACCCAGCTCCGTGGGGAAGGCTCTCCCCACTACCTCCCTCCCTGGTTTGTCCTCTGCGCAGAGGAGGGCACGGCTTTGTTTGAGTCACCTCTATTCTCTGCTTTGTTGTGTCTCTCATTATGTTTTTCCTCTTGTGTATCTTGTTGCATCAACTTGTCACGTCAGCTCGCTGCGCCTGCCTGTTGTGCCAGCTGCCAGCTGGGGCACTCGCCTGCACTGCTTCTTTCCTTTAACATCCTCAAGCCGTGACGTGGCAGTTGGTGGACGTGGGCTTGATGGATAGTAGATGCCACTCTCCACTGAGGCGCGAGGGCCTGTTTCCGTTATGGTATAGATGGGTGCACTCCTGGCAGGCTTGAGGGCTCACTCTGGGCGCCTCCCTCACTCTCCGTGTGGCCTCCGGCCACCACCCCTTCAATTACTTCTCCCACTGAGGCCACTCCCTGCGGCCACACACCTGCCTGGTGGCAGCCCTCTCTCCCTGCCCCCTGGCCACATCCCCTGCCCTCTGAATTCCACAGGACTGAATCCTCCTGGGGACATCAGTAGTCCCTGGCCACATCCTGGACTTTGTCATCACCCAAACATGGGGGGGGGACCCCCATGTCCACTTTGACCACGGCCTCATGGCCTCCCAGCCTCCCACTGCAGCCCTGCTCACGGCCTCCTCCTTGCACTTCCCCTTCCTCCCCCTGTCTCCGGCCCCGCCCTCTCTCTTGCTCCTTCTCTGTCTCCCACTTCTAGGCACCCCACCCTCTGCCATGCCCACCTGCCTGATTCTACCTGTCTGCCTTCTGCATGTCTGCACCTGGGTGTCTGGAGAAAGTTCCACATCACCTGGGGTCCCGAGGCTGCTGCAAACTCACGTGCCCAGCTTCAGGCCTTCCCAGAAACCCGCTGGGGGTGGGCTCTTGCCATCCATTCTCTCCCCCAGCCAGTCCCAGCATCCACAGAGCTAAGTGCCCACAGTCCTGACAGCAGGGGAGGGCAGGGCAGGGCAAAGGTCTGGGGCGGGCAGTTTCAAAAGCTGCCAGGTGGTTCTACCCAGAGCAGAGAGATGGCACTGCAGAGTGTCAGCTCAGGTAGGAGGGGGGTCTCCCAGCAGGGTGGCTGCATGGCTGTGGGGTGGAGGTGGGGTCGCCACCTGATTGTCAGACTCCCAGGGGCACTGCCTGAGTTCCCATTTGCAGATGCCACAACTGAAGCAGGAGGGGGTGTGGGAGGTGGGCACAGGCTGCCAAGTCCTGTGGGGGGAGCCGGCCCTGCTCTGAGCTGACCTGCACACACACGGAGTGCGTGGAGGGGAAGCTGGGGAAGGCAGCTTAGGGTGGGCCAGACACTTTCCAAGGCTTTGCATTAACTCCATAATCCTGCAAGAACCTTGGAGGTGGGGCTATGAGGATCCCTGTCTTACAGGTGAGGAAACTGAGGCACGGAGAAGTGAAGCTGATTGACATGGTCACCAAGCCAGGAAGTGGCTGGGTGGAGATTCCACTTGGCCCCGCACAGCCCGGCTGCACCCTCCCCTTCGCGCGCACACCCCTTTGGGCCGGAGGTGGCCGCCCCGGGGCGGAGCAGGGGCAGGCCCGGGCCACCAGGAGGAAGTACCCGGCCCTGTTGCGGGGACACCGGGCCGGCGCCGCCAGTCCATCAGTCCGGCAGGGTCGGACCATGGACGCGGAGCCGTCGCTCTACCCGGTGGCGGGGGCCGCGGGCCCACAGGGTGATCAGGACCGGCTCGGGGTCCCCGACGGGCCCGAAGCCCCGGTGAGCGGGGGGCTGAGAGGTGGTCCCCAGGTTGGACCGCTGCTCGGTGGAGGGGGCGCGAGGCGCCTGGGGGGCGCGGAGTGGGGGGACTCGGGGAGAGGGTCTCCTGGGGGGTGGGGTGAGGAGCGCCCCCCGGGTCGGGCCGTGGGAAGCGCGGGGATCTGCGGGCGCCGCGGCCCGGGTGCGAGCGCTGTGCCGCGCAGCTGGACGAGCTGGTGGGCGCGTACCCCAACTACGACGAGGAGGAGGAGGAGCGCCGCTACTACCGCCGCAAGCGCCTCTGCGTGCTCAAGAACGTGCTGGCGGCCAGCGCGGGCGGCATGCTCACCTACGGCGTCTACCTGGGTACGCGGCCGCTCGGCGCCCCGCCCCGCCCGCGGGGGCCCGGGGGGCCCCGGGGGGCCCCGGGGGGCGGGGCTTGCTGCCAGGGACGCGGGGTGCGGCCCCGGCCCGGGGCGAGGCTGCACCCACCGCCCACCCGACCTGCGGCTGGGAAAAAGAAACTTTAGCGGCCACTCGGCCTCGCTTCCCCTTTCACTTCCCCCCCTGCAGAGCTCGCAGCTGCAGCTGCGGTGGCCCCACCTGGGGCCGGGAGGTCAGACCCGACAGTGCCCCCAGGTCCCAGCCACAGCCTTCCGGCTGGGGCCGGTGGAGCTGCGTCCTGGGCGGGCCCTGCAGCCGTCAGGATTAGGAGCGCTGGGGTCCAGGAGCCGGAGGGAGCCAGGGTGGGGCAGGGGGCCAGGTTCAAGTCCCTGACGCCGCCACTGGCTGGCAGGACGCTGGGCCCAGCCTGGGCTTCTCCCTCCGGCCTCCCGGGCTTGGAGGCAAGGATCCCTTTGGTGTGAGGCTTGCATCTCGGCCTCTGCTTGGTTGCCTCCCATGCCGGGAGGCTCCCTCCATCCGTGCTTCCTGCCCCCAGGCCTCCTGCAGATGCAGCTGATCCTGCACTACGACGAGACCTACCGGGAGGTGAAGTATGGCAACATGGGGCTGCCGGACATCGACAGCAAAATGCTGATAGGCATCAACGTGACGCCCACCGCCGCCCTGCTCTACACGCCAGTGCTCATCAGGTGCTGCAGCTGTCCCCAGAAGGGGAGGGGGCTGCCACCCAGACCCCTTCCCTCTCCAGCCGCCCTGCTCTTCATGCATGGAGGGCTCCGGGGAGAGGCCTTGGCTCCCTGCCAGGGCGGGGGTGAAGGGGGTGGGACCAGGGTTTGAGGAAGGAAACAGAGCTTTGCTCCAGAGCGCATTTATTTGGTTTCAAGGAACAGAAATTCGCTCTGGCTCCTTCCCCCAGCGGGCCTGTCCCCACTGTATCCTCTCATGACCTTCTGGCATTTGGGGCACGGGGTCTCAGATCGGCCAGCAAGGCCAGGCACCCAGCCCTGGCCCAGTCAGCTGGGTGTGGAGGGGGCGTTTCCCGCAGAAAGGGGCCTGGCCTGCGGGGGGAGTGCATCTGCTCAGTGTCCCCGCCATCCTTCCCCAGCGCCCTCCCAGGCGGCCGGTGGGTCTCTGCTTGGACATGACCCAGAGACCAGTGGTTGAATTTCGATGGGTTTGAGTTTGATGGGTTTGAATTTCCCCATGTTAAAAAAAACAAAAACAACCAAAAAACCCCCACAAAAACCTCCTTTAGCAGTTACACAAACAGCACTAGAATCATAATGAGTGAAATCAGAAGAGGGAAAGCCCGTCCCAAGCGCCACAGCGGCTCCGCCAGCTCCTGTCCCTGGAGCTCCGTGCGTGTGCAATGGCCAGCTGTGCTTTCTTCTTTTCACTGAACAGACCTTGCCCACTCCCCAGTCAAGGCACGGCTTTCGCAGAGATGGGGCACTTAACTGTAGCTCAGGATCCCTCTCCTTCCAAACATTTTATGGTTTTTCTAGGGTGAGTCCCCAGCAGTGCTCTAGGTCAGAGGCCTAGGAAAGGCTTGATGGCTCTTGAGACCCAGCGCTATCAATAACAGGCGCCACCCGTTTTGTTTCCTACATGGGGGGGGGGGCGTGCTTTATAAGTGTTTCTCTGAGGTAGGTGCTCTAATCTTATACACAAAGAAACCAAGGGATTAAACAACGTGTCCAAGTCCCACCGGCAGTAACTGGCAGACAAGTAGAGTGACTCCTAAACCCACGGCTTTAACCCATGGGAACCAGCAGACCTGAGGATTTTTCCAAAGGGTAATGCTGATTTGCATGGCCGCAGGCTACTGGCAGGCGGAGGTTGTAAAACTTCACTCAACAACTGTAAAATCAGGTTTACAGCTGGATGTGTCATTTTTAAAACCACATCCTCAGCAGCAGCGAACCCCAGGATTTGTGCTTTTGGCTGTTTTAACTTGTCAAAAGCTAACGGTGCGGGAGGGGGCTGCCAATCTATGCCAGAGCAGAAGAGGAGATGAAAGGACAGGGCCCAGCCATAGATGAGCAGGTGATTGGGTCAGAAAAGCAGGGTCACTTAGGGTTTGCTTCCTGGAAACCAAGACAAAGGCAGAAACTAATAAACACAATCGCTGCAGCCAACCCTGAAGAGCCCAGGTTTTTTAGTGTGCCCACCTCCATGCGTTGACGGGGCCCTTATCCCACTCACTCCTCTCCGCCTTTTGAACCTTGAGCCGGCCAGGCTGTTGCCCTGGGAGCTGGGGAGGAGGAAGCTTGCCTACTGACCTCAGTGGGTCTCAAGAGCAGCGGAGAAGAGGTCCCTGCTTTGGGCTCTGTGCCCAGACTACAGCCAGAAAAACTGAGGCGTGGACCCCACGAGGCTCGCCTGAGGCCACACAGCAAGTCTGCTAAGACTCTGTTTAGGGCCCTTGTCTCCATGTGGCCTCGGGAGCTGGGACCATGGAGTTGTGGCCATGTCAGGCCACAGCAGTCCCACAACGCCCGTGGTGGCAGCCTCCCTTCTGCTGCCCGCAGGTTTTTTGGCACGAAGTGGATGATGTTCCTGGCCACGGGAATCTATGCCCTCTTTGTCTCCACCAACTACTGGGAGCGCTACTACACACTTGTGCCTTCCGCCATTGCCTTGGGCGTGGCCATCGTGCCTCTTTGGGCCTCGATGGGCAACTACATCACCAGGTGAGCAGCAGGGTGGGAGGCTGGAGACGTGGGCAAGCTGCTGCTGCACTGGCAGCCTTGGCTGGACATCCTGGAGCCCTTTCTGCTCTCTGGGCTTCAGTTTCCCCACCAGAAGGCAGAGGGGCTAGCCAGTTTGTAGCTCTGGGTGCAGGAAGCAGAGGCCTCTGGCAGAGCCATCTCTCCTTTGTGGTCCAGGATGGCCCAGAAGTACTACGAGTATTCCCACTACAAGGAGCAGGATGAGCAAGCACCAAAGCGGCGCCCGCCACGGGGCTCCCACGCGCCCTATCTCCTGGTCTTCCAGGTCATCTTCTACAGCTTCTTCCATGTGAGTGCCGCGTGGGGTCTTTTCTGGAGCTGTTGGGGGATTGGGAGTGTGGGGGGGATGATCCAGCCCAGAGCCCACACGTCAGGGCCCAGTCCACAGACTCCTCGGCCCTCTTATCCTATCTTCCTCTCTCGAGCCAACCCCTGCCTGCCTACCTCTGGCCACTGGGACCTCATCCTCTCCCTGGCCACAGTGCTGACCAGGAAGTTCTGCATTGGGCAGCCCACCCCCCCACACCCCAGGCTGCCCTGCAGAGGTGGGAGGGCTCCTTTCCCCCCAAGGCTGGGCCCC